>CM042330.1:22088808-22431308 GCA_023566125.1 Zingel zingel
TGCATTAGGATCTGTATCGGACTGTACCAAAGCATAATACAATACAGAAAAAAATAAAAACATACACCAAGAGAACATCCATTCATAAAAACACAGCACCATCAATGATACCATGACAATAACATTTTTTTTCCAGTTGTCAACTCACAACTCAATATTCCAGATGAAAGGAGAGGGTAACCGTGTAGAAATCTAGCACCGTCTTATTTTGGTGATTCGAGGGAGGGTTATCACTGTCTGGTCTCGAGTCACCAACCCTTGATAGTTGAACTTCTATGCTTTTTTTTCTTTTGGGTTTCACCTCTATTTTCTGCTCTTATTATTTTTTCTCACATGGGTTCATCCTTCCATCTCACATAAAAGAAAAAACAAAACAGCAGAAAGTAGGTCTGATTCAGCTCCCCATCTTGCTGTAGACTGGAGTAATACCTCGCTACTGCTAAGCCAAAGTGTGTGTGTGTGTGTGTGTGTGTGTGTGTGTGTGTGTGTGTGTGTGTGTGTGTGTGTGTGTGTGTGTGTGTGTGTGTGTGTGTGTGTGTGAGTGAAAGCACAAGTGTTGGGGTGCATGTCCAATGTGCAAGATGCAATGAGTGTGCATGGCCCCAAAGATTGTCCCCATGTCCTACTGCGCTGACCCTTAACTCTGATGAAAGGTAGTTGACAGAATAGAGGTAAGTGGTGTGTGAGTGTTTGTATACTCTGGAGAAAGGTTTAGGGCGAGAGTCAGGGTCTGAGTATCATTTCTTCTGCCCCTTATACCAAGTGGAGAACCAAAGTCTGGCTATACTAGACTCTTCTCATGCCACTCTCATGATTCATGAAAAACACCTGCTAGAGTGTGCTTTGGCTTCCGAGCGAAGTACTCATGCAAATGTAGTTTGTGTGTATACGTGAGTGTGTTTGTGAAAGCTTCGGTGTGTAGACAGATGTGGCTAATTTTCCACGGCAGTCTTATATAGCACACAGAGTAATCCGTGCCATGCATGGCCAACATTAACATTATGTGCTGCACATGTAGATAAATGCATGTCAAAATACCTAGTTTTGTTGCAATATTAGTGTTCAAGAAAGAATAATCTGAAAACGATTAAAGAACATAAGAAATATTTTACGTAAGAGAAAGATGGACAAAGAAATAAAAGTAAAGTTATTTCAAAAATAACAAAGAGGAATCAAAAAATAATTGACTGCAAAAAAGAAAAACGGATGAACAAAGCATAAAATAAACAATGAAAGCAACAGAACAAATAGACAAAAGACAGGCAGAATGAAAAAGAAAGGAAAACTACAGTCACAGCAATGGGACTGCAGCTGCCCTTCACCACAGTTGAGAGCAACCGTCTGCCGACGCAGGACCGGCGACCAAGTGCGGACACTGATTTATAATCCACCTCCGTCCCTCTGCAAGGCCCCCCCCCCCCCCCCCCCCCCCCACCCGCATCCCTTCGGCTCCTTTACGGCGTTGCTATGGTAACAGCATACCACTGCAGAGGCCTGTGTGAGCAGTAATCAATCTATACGCGTGGCTGTGTCATGTATGCTGTCATGTGAAAAGACTCACTGTTAAAATAACAAGTTGGTTTTGGTAGATAATTTGGGGGGATATTTTTGGCAGATGTCAGAGGGAGAGAGGCAGTAAAAAGAAGAAGGCAGGGGGAGGGCGATGACGTGAGAAAAAGATCATAGCCTGCACTGTCAGAGTTCCGCTTAGCATGCCAATTCTTCCAACCTTGGGCTTAATGAACATTTCAGAAACTACTGATAAACCATAAAAAGCAAGTAATATAACATTACTGTTGTAGTTCTGTCCCTCTAAAATGGACGTTTTGGACATACAAACTATGAAAAACACTATATCTGAACCTTAGCACTGTAAGGCTGCTTTTAGCCATGCTAGCAGCATGTCTCTAGGTATGGCAATATTGGTTGGCTGGTTGATTAGTCAGTCCATCACTTTGGTCCAGACTGAAACATCTCAATGACTATAGGACAGATTGCTAGGACATTTTGTAGAGCCATGATCCCCATTGTACAAACGGGACCAGCAGGTTGACAATTTAGGTCTTCAGTCAAAGGTGTCTTAACAATTATTGGATGGATGACATGATGAAATGTGGTGCAGATGTCCACCATGTCCCAATGATGTATCCTAAGGACTGTGGTGAACCCTGACCTTTTCTTTAGCACTACCATGAGGTTCACATTTGTGGTTTGGAATTACTTAATATGATTTGTTTGCCACACTAAGTTACCGCAAACTCACTATACCGAGGTTCCTGCACAAACCTGCTAAACCATGAGTGTACTTGTCTGTAATTAATCAGGCTCATGCAGCACAGTAATCTTGCTTGCACTGCTTTGAATGAATTGTTCTGGCCATCCCTGCATTGATTGCTCTTTGATTGTAGCCCTGCAGCTTTGCTGGGAGTCCACTGGACTGTAAATCCATCGAAATTCTCATCTTGTTATGGAACTGAGAAAAAGAAAGGCTGGAGTAGAAGACAGAGGGTGAGGGGTGGAGGGCCGAAGGATAGACCAAATGACTGCGATGTGGGAGTTGGAAGATTTGAAAATATCTAATAAGAGAAAGAAAAATGGGGAAAAAAAGGGCACATTGAGAATGAAAGTGAAATGAAACAATTTGGCAGTTTGTGTTGATGTATGTGTGAGTGAGTGTATGTGTGTGTGTGTGTGTTTGTATGGGTGTAAAACAAACCAGTCAGCCTGTGGGGCAGAGAAAACTATATTCTAAATCCATTTTGAAGGCACACAAATTACCTTGAGGCCCCCATAGTCAGGCAGATGCTGTCCTGCACCAACCTGATTCAACTTCTCTCTTCATATCTGCTGCTGAGTGAGAAAGAGATGAGAGAGAAGGGTGAGAGAGATGGAGTGGGTCTGTCAGTCCAGTAGCTTATAAAAAGTCCATTATGGTGTGCTTCTATCAGTTTGGGCTCTCCCAGATGGACCCTGGAGTAAATGGACAGCACTGGAGAGCTATAAACTCAGATTTGATATACGGCTGAGAAATAGCTGTGTGTGTGTGTGTGTGTGTGTGTGTGTGTGTGTGTGTGTGTGTGTGTGTGTGTGTGTGTGTGTGTGTGTGTGTGTGTGTGTGTGTGTGTGTGTGTGTGTGTGTGTGTGCGCGTGTTTAGGAGAGTGTGCATTCAATCATATACGCTGCACTGAAAGAGCTGACAGTAGTCAACGGTGAACATTTCCATGCCTGTTTTTGTGCATGCCATATACTTAACACAGCTGTTTTACCATATCATCAAAAGTGATACACACACACACACACACACACACACACACACACAGTCTTCCCAGCAGGCTTAAATCCCGGCTCAGTCTGACAAAGGAGCCTGTGGCTGTAACTGGCTCTGCCCCAATCCCCATTCCCCAGCCTGATGCTTTGTACAGGCTCAAAACCGCTTTACTGCATGACGTTTATTTATCAGCCATATTTACTTCCTATTGTGTGTGCGTGTGTGTGTGTGTGTGTGTGTGTGTGTGTCAGCGTGTGAGTATGCCACATCAAGGTATAATTGAGCTTTTGGTGTCACTGCTAATGTGTGTATTTAGATGTTCAATATGTGTGTTTATGGTGGGTAACCCACCGCTCTTTGCATTGAGTTGAGGAAGCCGACAAAAGCATCTGCTTGCAGAGTGATAGCGCTCAGCGGGCTTCTACATGCTACTTTGTCGACTGTTTGTTTGTTTGTTGGGAAGAAAGAGATAAAATGGCCTGTTTGAGAACCATTGCTTTATTCTTAGCAGTTGGGTTCCAACAAGGCAAACAAATCAAGTAGTTGGAATAAACAGCCAACTTTACCATTGTGTTGAATTGCTAAGCTGTTTGACCATTTGAACAGTGGGAGCAGATTGTAATGACTTTTTACTTGCATTTTTTTATTTGATTACCTTGTGTCAGGAGGGGACACTTGTTTAATGTAATTTGGAAACAGGGAATAGGATAGAAGCCATTCAGATTATCACTTTATGTGCACTATAGCGAGAGTTAATGGCTTTACTGGCAATTTATTAGTGAACAGTACACAGGCTAGAGGTGTGAATCTTCAATGATCTCCTGATTCGATTATGATTATCATGTCTTCGATTCGATATCTCGATGCATCACAATGCGTCAAATATATTTTTCTATTAAAGCCATGTAGGATATTTAATTCATAGCTTTTCAAGCTTAAAAAACCAAACATTCTGCAGTGCTCTAATACTAAACAAAATTGGATACATAAAACTACAGCACTGAGCACATGGCACTTCCTGAATGTGCAAAACATAACAGATTATGTAAACAGAAAGGTTGTTATGCATACATTAAATTGTAAACAGAAATAATCGATTATGCCCCGGCCGATTATCGATTCAGCATCGTCCATGTCCACGATTCGTTGCATCGATTATTTGATTAATCGCCATAGGTCAACTTGCATAAGTAGCTTTAACAGTATGTTTACTGACACTCTGGAAATCCCAGTTAGTTGCACTTAACACTCTGTTTCATCCTTTTCTCACTAACCAAACAAACCTCTATAAACACGGTAATACCCATTACCAGTAACTCTTAACATGTGATTAGATTGCCTTGATACATGTTTATACTTGTCAGTATGGACGTTTCAAGGTTCAACCTTTGCACCTGGCCACTCACAAGCTTCTTGACTTTAACTTTCTCCCCTAGAGAAGAGAACCGATATAGCAAGTGTTCTTGCTATATCCGCTGTGTAAAGGCAGGTTCAGAGAAGCTGCTTTTAGCAGACTCTGACTCAAATTCCCTTACATCCTGCATAATATACAGTATATTGATGATGACCCATTATTTTATATTTTTCATGCACTACATTGCAACTATAGCACAGGTGATCTGTTCATTTGCCAGGGCTCTAAAACAGGGTTTTCACTTCACTGACGCTTCTGTCAGATGGTACTCAAACATCAGCACTACTACAAGTAAAATAAATAATCCACCTCTGTTACCGACCAATCGTAGGGATTATCGACCCTGCTCACGATTGAAAGTGATATTGCCAGCTATAGATAGAAAATTGGTTCCCCTGGAGATCAAGACAAGTTGAAATGGGTAGAAAAAGGTAGGGATAAGAGAGGGCATTTGATGAAGTGTGATATGATGTGTCGATTTAAGTGCGGTCCAGGACATTAAACAATATAGTGCGGTTTGTAAAGGTCAGTACTCTCAGGGGGTTTATCCATATTGATCTTTAGTTTGACTGCGCCGGACTCCAAACCGATGTCGATCTAAATCCTCTTCTGTGTCAGAGAGAGAGAGAGAGAGAGAGAGAGAGAGAGAGAGAGAGAGAGAGAGAGAGAGAGAGAGAGAGAGAGAGAGAGAGAGAGATCCTCACTGGTCATTTTATGTGAGACATTACTCCTCTGTCCTGCTTCACTGACCTCTGTGTCTCAGAAGTGCAGAATATACACCCACACACAGGGCTTAATTTGTGCCCGATTCTGCCAGAAAGTGATTCAGAAACTAGCACTTCCTCTGTTTCTGAAATGTTTAAAAGTGAAATCAGGAACTCTGTTATCTTGTTGAAGTTTGTGGTACCATGTGTGTAATTTATTTTCCAACATCATGAGTCACGAATCCTTGCAGCAGGCAGTCAGACCTTAAACCTACCACGCTTACTTCAGTAGATCAGTGGGGTGGAAATACTAGCATCACATGCTTTGCTAAGAACATGGGCTGCATTGCTAGCTTTGTGGCACCTGTTAGCAGACGGGAACAGCAGGAGGAATTTAAAAAAGGATGAGGAGAACTTGGAATTGACATTTGGCTAAGCCCCGTCCTTCCTTAATTACTGTTGCTATGCCCTTCAAACAATGGGTCTTCAACTTCACACAGACGTTAACAAAAGCTTCTCATGTCAGCCCACAACCGTGGCGTTTGTCCACTGAAATGATGACAGTCACAAGCGGATTTTATCATCTGTAGCAAGCTAACGTTTGTTCATACTAATGTTAACACTTAAACTGTATGAATTGTTTGAAAATTCCCACTCCAGTGGACTTTTTATTATTTCAAGCTGATTTGTTTTAAAATGAGAACTCTGTAAAGGGCTCTTAAATATGCACATGATGGCTACATACATCATAATGCTAAAATACAGAGCTAACGCTTCATGTCCTACTATAGGTTAAGCTGGGCTAGCCATCATTTGCAGTTTATGTTAGAAAAACAATTTAATAAAGCCATCACCATCCAAACTTTTGCGATATCAAGTTTTGCTCTTACTATACATACAGTTTAAGCACGGGGACGTATTTCAACGTCAACAGGCCCTATGTGGCTAGTTACGGTTGCTTAGCAATGATTGGATAATTGCTGCCCATGGGAGGGTTTAGCAATCAAAAAGTAAACCTATTGCTCCAATTGACTGGATTATTAAGGAGATGGAGGGGAAAAGCAGTACGGTAGGTGAAAAGTGCATCTTTGCATATTAAACACAGTTTTCTGCTGTATGAATGCTGATTAGATAGCGGGGGAATAGTATTATTGTGGTAGAGATGATCGTAAAGATGTATCAAGCGAGGGACTGTGGAAATGCAAACCACACATTAGGGCTGCAGCTATCGATTATTTTAGTAATCAAGTATTCTACAGATTATTCCATTGATTGATCGCGTAATCAGATAAATACTTTTGTTTTATTGAAGAGCAATAATATACAATTGTTTGGTTTCATTTTTGGAAAAAGCTAAATTTTACAATCTCATCTCTCAAAAAACTAAACATTAAGTGCATTTAAGTGTCATATTACATTGTTTTGAAAGAAAACATTTCATGAAATGCAATAACAACCTCAAACTAAGGCGTACATTAAACATTCATAAACATTACCTTAAGTTGTGCAACTTAACTTTCAGAACTACAAGTTTCAACCTGAGACTGATCTGTATATAGGCCTATTATTGTATGTAAATATTACAGTGTTTCCTTTAGGATTCTTTTTAGCAGTGGGGGCAGGTCTGTCGGAACGTAAAATGTTTTACGTATTAAACGGATCTGACACTTCGCTGCAACACAAACAAATATATTTATTCACCTCTATTCACACGCAATGAGGCATATTTTCATTTTGTTTTGATTGAACTGTATTTTTGAGGAACTGTAGGTCTACAAAATGAATTTTACAAGAAATTGTTCATAGGGAAACCAAAACCCAAAGTAGGCTATAGTATGAAACCATTCATAATGAAACTAATTGCATATTTACCTTGAAAAATGACTCCAAGGCTCGGTTATAGGGGAATTCAGAAAGAGGTGGCCCATTACCTTTGTTAAAAAAAAATACAATCCTGCTGGTACCTGACTTTTCCTAAAAGAGTCTGTATTTTAATTTAAAATTGTTTGTATATACATTACACAAAAGGCAAAGAAAATACAATCACTTTTACCTATTTTGGCCATACACGGTCATATTGACCGCTCGGATTTTCGCGGTTTTGTTTTTAATCTTTTGCATGGTTGAAGATGCATCTTGGTTGCTTAGTAATAATCATAGTCTGTCAGAGAAACGTAACTAGCGGTCTCGAGTAACAAGTGTGGCCATCACCGATGTGCCGAAGGCAAAGCCAGAGTCGGTAACGTAGGCTACGGCGTGGATGGACTCTGTTCTGAATCAGAAGAAAAGCACCGGGCGCTCGCTCTGTGAAAGGCGCGGTACACGTAGATGGCCGGTAGCTGTCTACGTGTTCATATAACTTTATACATGCTACAACTGGCTGGAATCATTGCACAATTCCTCTCCAAGGAGTGCACCAGCTGTAAAATGTCCCGAAGGAAGTTGATGCAGCAACTGACAAAGTAGCTGAGAGCGGAGTTTATGGAGGAGAAAGGGCAGCGGCGCACGGTCCGAACAGCGCTGCGCACCACAGCAGACACCAAAACGGAGGCAGTGCCAGGTTAGGTTATACATGTTCAAATAACATACTTTTAATTGTTATTTGGCTGTGAATTACGTTGAATGAATTTCCCCCAATATGTTTCGGAACATGAATGTATGAAATAATCACGGTTTAGCCTACTATGCCATGATATGATATCAAGGGCGTTGTATTAAATCAACAGCCACGTGCAATTTAGATAGCAGGTGAAGGTGAAACTAACAATGTGCAAGAACTATAGATTAATACAGGCTTAAATGACCTGACAACATAAGTTCTACAACTTACAGTTCTCAAGGATGCACACATGCCATCTCAACCGAGTCCTCCTGACAGCCTGTTTCTTTTTTCTCTTTCTCCCTTTTCTCCGAGTGGCACGTGTGTGCACTTGCGTTGTGAAGCGCTTGTCCGCTCTATTTTCCGACGTGCTCTCTAACAAACAATCACTGCTGATAGACTTTTTGTACATTTCTGATACCGTGGCGGAAAAAATCTAACCGTGGCGGACCGCCACTTGCCAATCAACATAGAGGAAACACTGTATTAGTTATACTCAACATATTTTCATTTATAGATTTGATTACAATGCTACACAGCTCTGTTACACTTATGCTAGTAGACCGTGGATCAGCTGTTTCTCCGTGAAGAGAGAGAGTGGTGCGCAACAATCAGCTGTTTTTCCAAAGGGATAGTCAACAAGTCGGCTCTTTAGATCAAATTGTGGTCACCGCTACGTATTTTCTTGTCTTTGTTTTTGGTAGTTGTTGTGTTTGGTGTAGTTTCCTCGTTTCATGGAATGGATGATTAAGTTAGACTCAATGTTTTCTTCTGAGATACTGAAGCATTGACGTCGTGCTATTATTGTGGTAAGCTAGTTCGATTTTGCAGTAGACACACTCACTGTACAGAGTTTTCGTTTGAACTATGTTTGAACTGATTTCTTTCTTTCTTTGGACACGTTCTGTCGTTTTCTCCAGCCTGTCTCTCTTCTTAGCCCCTCACTATGAACTCTCTCTTTGTAATCTGCGCCGTCAGTCTTCATGGCATGTGTCGCCAGCAGTGTCAAGCCCGCTGTGTGACAGTAATAATCATCCGTGCGGAAACACTGAGCGATACAACGAGGCAATTCATTTTGCATCGAGGATTTTTAGTAATCGAATTATTCGAGTTACTCGAGGAATCGTTTCAGCCCTACCACAAATATCTACTGTAGGAGCAATATATCCTGGCACAAGATGTAATGTTGTTGGTGTAAGATATTACTTTAAAACCATTACATAAAAAAATAAAAATAAAAAATGAGGCGATGGGGAAAATTGAAATCTCTTTGTCTTCTAAAATACTTTCAGAGCGCTAATTTCAACATGCACACAATTATCATTCTTTTACCCCTGTAGCCAGCTGCAGATATTTTCTGGATCACACAAACAAAAATTATTACATTGTTCCTGTAATTATATATTTTACTTTGGCCTTTAAGCACAAGTGGTCCTGCTAAGAACAGTGCACAAAACAAGGAAATGGGAGGGAGAGTTAGACAGCATGAATGAAAGAGCTAGAGGATACAAAAACAAAGTCTTTTTGTACTCACAAAGAGTTGTTTCTGTAAAAGGCTAAATTAGAGGGCTAGTTGCAATGGGCGTTTGAGCAATCATGACAGACTCTCAGCACGATTCACAGGCATTCATGCTTTTCTGTCTGTGTGTTTATTGGGACGCACAGAAGGATGTGCTGTGCGTGCATGTGTTTGTGTTCTTCCTCAGGTCAACTCCTTGACAGAAGCTAGTGCAAGGAAATTTCAGTGTCAATCATTTTTGCGTTCTCTAATAGAGCTGGGCAATATATCGATATATCGATATCGTGATATGAGACTAGATATCATCTAGATATTTTGGATATCATAATATCGTATTATGGCACAAGTGTTGTCTTTTCCTGATTTTAAAGGCTGCATTACAGTAAAGTCATTTTCTGAACTTACCAGACTGCTGTAACTGTTCTATTATTTGCCTTTACCCACTTAGTCATTATATCCACATTACTGATGATTATTTATCAAAAATCTCATTGTGTAAATATTTTGTGAAAGCACCAATAGTCAAAACTACAATATCGTTGCAGTATCGATATCGAGGTATTTGGTCAAAAATATCGTGATATTTGATTTTCTCCATATCGCCCAGCCCTACTCTCTAATCAAGTACACACAAAATCACATTCTAGGTGGATAATGTACCTTAGATACCCTGTACGTACGTATGGATGTACGTCTCAGCTTCTTTGCAAAAATCCAACCACTGCAAAAAAAATCCCATGGGCAAGAAGTACCCAAGTGAAAAAGATCTGCTAAATCAAGGATTGTTTCCCCTGTCGAGGGAGTTGATTAAGTCTTGTGTTGCTGAAACTAAGCCTACAAATCCATTTGCACAGATCAGAACAGACTGCGCTCATGCCTCCGTATGTTTGTACCAACTGAGATATAACCGGCTTAGATATGTTGCGTGATTTATTTTCTACATACTTTCTCCCTAGGCAAACGTTCTGTTTCCACAAATTCTCACCATTTTTACGAGGGGTTCCACTTCAAATCAGCCCTCTGATAAATCAGATTCAGCCTTTTCTCCAGTGTAGCTGCATGTTTTTAATATGTATGCAGTGTCATAACAAAGCCCACATTTTTTTTTATAGTGTACTTACTTTGCTTACTTACTTCACGTTGCATTTCAATATGCATATTTTCATGTTTTGCCTCAAAGCTAATAAGAGTCGGAATATACTTCCTCCCGATTTTCTGATACTGCAGACTTGACATTCTGTTATCTGTTTCTGCACGACGTGTCTTTAAAACGGATCAGCCTGTTCTTTAAATATTCTGCTGCAAAGAGCGAGCCAATGACATGTAGGCGTTTGTATTTTTATTTTGCCAGAGTCGTGCTTTGGATGTGCTAAACAACTTGCCTTTTTTGACTTCTCTGAATGTACAACATGGACGCTGATGAGCACTTATTTACTAGAGCTTTAAAACCAACTTTCTGTATGCCATGGCACAAATGCATGTAGTAAACAAACTAGACATCTACACACCCGTATTTATAATCTTACACATTTAGCCTCTCACTGGATTTCATATATTGAACTGTGCAATTCAGTACGGATGAGAGAAAAAAAAATAGAGAAATTAAAATGAAATCTGTCTATTTCAGACCCATATGATGATGACGATCTGAAGGTGAAGACCCAGAGACCTCGATCAGCTGACCAGCCAGGTGTGTTTCAGGCACAAACTGGTGAGTAATGTGATGTGTGCAGAAGTTCGCAGCCTGAAACAAACGTAGCCAACTTGACATTTACCAGGCTGTATTTGTAACTAAAATTAAAGAGATTCTTATAAATAGCGGTCATACATTTACCTTCTGAAGCATAGCCGAACACCAGGGTAGCTAGCACATGCTCCACCATTCAAATATGCGAGTCTGTACAGTATGAGTGTTTGTGTGTGTGTGTGTGTGTGTGTGTGTGTGACTTTTAACATCTTACATAATTAATAGGATTAGAAAAGAAAAATGGAATTATTCATGACATGATACATAATAAGGATGTCGCATGTATGCAGGGGAGTCTGCCTTATACATTCATGACATTACATGGTGGCTGCTTCAACAGCACTAGAATAGGTCATATACTAATTTACACACACACACACACACACACACACACACTTACTTTCATATTCCACAACTACATCAGTACCGTAATCAGCTACCACTGTGTGGAGGAGGGAGTCCCTACTGTGAGGGAAACCCCTGGCTTGTCCTTCTCCACTACCCCCCCTTCGCTCCCCATTCTTCCACTCCTCCAGGCATGTGTGATGAGCTTAAGCCCTGACTCACGGCATGTTAATGAAGATGTAATGCGATTAACGGACATGCAATTAATTTGATTTCCTTCTTTGCCATGTGAAGACGCCTCCATCAAAGGACGCGGCGCTCAAACAATTTAGAAAGAGAGACTCGGGATGACTTAACACTTGGTTTTTCGCTTTGAAGGATGTGACTCGGAGGGAACAATGGGACTCTCTCCACAGCTGCCTGGAGAACTCAAAATCACCCATAAAGATGTGTGAACATCCAATCTATGCCACGATGTTACCGTCTACAGTAAAGCCATCCTTTTTGGCTTAAAGCCCCTTTAGCTTTGGGATCATACATGTTACCCTACTTCCATGCATATTAATATCGTTGAATCTCTAACAAGATCATTATCCTTACGAATATTCAATCAATATTTTTTCACATTAAGGAGTTTAAATCAATTAATGACGCATGCAGGGATATCAGTCATTGGGTATTGATAAGGATCACAAGCCAAGCTGTGTCAAAATTATACACTGTGAAACCCTACCATTGAACAATATAAGCAAAGCTCCCTTACTGTATTTTCTGCAAATGATGATCGTGGTCCCTTAACGTATATCCAGGGAGGGAAAAAGAAAAAGATTTTGCTCCTGTAAGTACAGAAAGTCTCTTTGGTTATTGTAACCACGAAGCCCTCTCATCATTTGTCAGAGTCCCATGCTTTTCTCTTGATATTTATATGGATTACAATTTTGTTTTTGTGTTGTTATTTTTTTTATTGTAGTATTATTGCAATGGTGTCACAGTCATCCAAGGGAATTTTCATTTTATTTCAGTAAATAAAAAGCAAAGAAAGGAATCAATAACACAACCAGACGTGTTTGATGCCTTCGGTTCTGGGAAAATTGGAAGTGAAAATGTACCTATGAATTCTCGTCATCTCCACTAAAAGTTCCTGTAACTCTTTGTTGTGGCTTTTTACTATATGAGTCTTAGGAGCAATATACAGCAATATATTTATTGCAATTACACTATATAAACAGTTGAATGTCTTTATTATTATGAGACAACAGGGACATTAACGTGAACGTTGAGAAACGCAACATGGATGTGTTGTGTCACCTGTCACATCAACCGTTGTTTAAAAGGATGTTTTAAAGCCTGCAGTTGGTTAAATTTGCTCTGAGCTCCGGGGCCAGAAACCTCATGATCATGCTACAACAAACGATGCCCTTCCTTTTGAACTTTTGTGTTCCATCTGACTCGTAGAAACATTAGCATCATGAAACTGGAATCCTTGAGAATTACCCTGTCTCTGTCCACCTCCGTCTTGCTCTTTAGGTGACCCTGCAGCAGAAGAGTGGTCACAGTGGAGTGTGTGTTCTCTCACATGTGGGCAAGGCTGGCAAGTGAGGACGCGTTCATGCGTTTCTTCTCCCTATGGGACACTGTGCAGTGGAGCCCTGCGGGAAACGCGGATGTGCAACAACACTGCATCCTGTCCAGGTGAACCTGGGATCACAGGCTCAGGTATGTTTACCGAATTCTCTATTGGCTGCCTTTTGACATAACCTTAATTCAGTGGCACTTACTATTTTCTTACAGCGAGAATAATGAGGGTTTAATCTTTATCTATGTGGAGTTTATGTGATGTGATTCGCATAGTAGACAAGCAAAGGGGACAGAAAATGGTATGACTTTGGATGCTTTTTTTCCCAAATCTTTGATGGACTGGTAACTTCTCCAGGGTGCCTTCCTATCCACATTGCATGCTGGGATATGCTCCCGTCCTTTGTGACCCCAAGTAGGGATTCAAAGTTGAGATAATAAATGAAATAGGTTTAGCCGTGTTGCAAAATGATGACCAAATACATTTGTGAATATGCTGTAGGCCTTGATTTTGTTTTGTTTTGTTTTGTTTGTACATGTTAAAATTGACTAAATACAGCTTTAGACCATAAGCTCTCTGCTTAGCACCACACTCACCAATACAGCATATACTTGTCTATTTACAATGTGTTACAAAAGCTGTAAAACTGGAGAAAATAATGACAGTGTGAAACTCTATCACTTTTGAGGAAGGTAGGCGGTATGTATTGCACACATGCAGTTACACACCACAGGGGAACTGCCCAGCCAAAAACTATTTAACCATGGTGCAGCAGGAAAGAAGCTACATAATGAGAATGTAATTTTGTCATTTCAATTCACACTACTGGCCAGCTGAGGGTGAGGGAGCGGGAGAGGGAGAGAGACGCGAGACCTAAGCTCGATGTCCGCAAGCCAATTAGGCCTGCCAGAGCTCAGGAGGTCATACTTCATGTATTCTCTATCTTTAGCTCTCCTCGTTTAGCATTGTTCTCGTTTAGCATTGTTCTAATTTCCCTTATCTATATCAATGTCTACTTATGTCTACACAGATAGTGTAGTATAGTAAATAAAATAAAATCCTCTAACAGAGCGTAATAAGCAGACAAACTTGTAATTATGTTTTAATTTACAATGAAAACTAAGATAACCACCTATACAAACATTGGAATTGTTGAATGTAAATTGAATTTGTGTTGGTGATAACAGGAATTAATTTTTTATTTTAGATGCAATGGCAGCTCCAAAATATATTTAACCAATCAAATAACATTGTCATGTGCATACATGCTCTGCCATTCAGGGTGAGTGTAGTCAACCCTATCTGCTTGCTACAAAAAGGCATGAGCAAAATGAAGGGCACCTCATCTATTTGTTCCTCACCAACACACAACACAATCAAGCCAGATGAAGTCACTGAGGGAACTTGTGTACCGCTCATCCTGAATAGAGTTCTGCTGGTTTGATTGCCATTGTAGGTCTCTACTAGATTAAATTGTGAAGTACTGCCTGTCCTGCTCTGGTTTGATTGGTTGTTCTGATTGCAATTTGAAGTGAAATCCCATATGGCATTGGCTCCCTCCTGCCTAGCCTCTGTATCTTCTCTAATTCACTACTTATGCTCAGTCCCCAACCAGAGGATGACAAAAATAGGGGTTGCTCAGTAAAACCACAGTTGAAGCATCATCTAATGGCGTAGCGAACCTCCTGCCATATTAGCGATCTTTCACCTGCAGAAGGTAGTAAAGTCATTTTTCAGTTTGTGGAGGGACCTCTTACAGGGGAACTTGCATATGACTACTGCACATGTGAAAATGTTGTGTTATGCTGTGTGAAGTCTGATAAATTGACTCAAGTGGTGGCACATGAGGCAGTGTTAGTTGGGGGTGTTGAGACCTCTGTATCCTGCTTCTTATTTCTGCTTGGAGCTAGCTGCTTGAGGCTACATTAGCCACTACTAGCACAACACACCTGAAAACACACACACTTTAGTTGCCCTATGGGTAGACAGAAAAATGCATGGAATATAAAAGACAATATCTCTGGTTCTGCTGCATCATTTTTTGTTTTGTTTTATCTTTTTTATAACTTTCCATTGTGAGTCCGACATTGTTATAGGAGTGCAACATTACATTAATGCAGTATTCTTTTAAGGTCGAGGCTCTGGTATTACAGTCTTCAACAGAATGCCGACGGTCAAGTTATCTGCTAGCTTCACAATGCGTTGCCTGTGCACTTGCATGTTTTTTTTTAGCAGGACAGGAGGAAGGAATGTTCCTACGGACCAACAACATGGAAATTGTGGAAAATATTGCCTTGGACATTTGTCCTGTCGAGGTTTGCATCAGCAAAGACTTTGTCACTTATGGAATTGCATATGGGGTGGGGCTATGCAAAGTAGATGAACAACTTCACTGGGTTTCTTACCTACATGAGCCAAGCCAAAACGAGCTACAGTCAAGTCGACATGTTTAACCCGATCACTATCTAGACAAAAAGGACACAGTGGATCTTTGTAGTGCTCCACTGTAACATAAACAACTATTTGGCTACTCAGTAGAATCAAGAATATCAAGTCTTAGCCAGATATGATGTCACATTGTGTACGCCACCAACTTTCTGAACCAGAATATGAGAAAGGGATTGGTCACTGATATCGTGGCTCCCTGACTATGGTAGCAATTGGTGTCTGACTGTGGGCCTCTTAGGAACATATTAAAAAAACGTCTGGCTTGTCCTTGCCTGCCAAAGAGGAAGAAAGCCCTCCATTCTGGTTGGCAGACAGTGGGGTAGTCTCTAGGATGACCTCTCTGATCCCAGTGATACCTAAGAGAGTGCATCACAGGAAAATCACACCACACCATGCACATTCTAATAATGGCAGTGATGCGTTTGATGAAAAGTCAGGAGTGATAACTTCTCTGGGGACAGATAACTTAAAGCAAAAGTGGGGCCACTACTGTCTAAATGTCAGCGTCACACCATGGGGTGTAGTCATTGGGCTTTAGCCGCTAAGGTTATAGAACCCCATCATTGGACAAGCCCTTTCCACTTGCTGCTTAAGAGTTAGTGGATGAGGAACTTTTTCTAGGACGCAGCATCCACAGGGTCGAATAGGATCATCCTGATTTGCTAAGCACATCTGCGCACATCAGTGACTAAAAATGTATAGGCAGTCCAGTAAGTCTTGACCTTCTCGTGTGGTGTCACATTCTGAGTGCTTTTGTGGACTTAAACCTTAGTATGTGTTCATTCATTTCTAGGTGTGCCACATATTGTGTGCGTTCCTCAAGTGTTTGAATTGTGGTTATCTTTGCAAGCACAGGATATATGTATAATGTGTTATTTAAGTTTAATTTTGCTTTAAATGCAATTATTTGTTCTATTTGCATTTTATGTACATCTGTGTGAGTTTGTGTGAGTTTTCCATTAATTATATGTCATTGTGTACATTTTTAGCCCCCATGTGAGGTGAGTTAGGAGTCAGTCAGTGATTGACGTATCTCCCTAAAAAAAGCAAGCAACGAGAGGAACATTTTCCTTCCCTGTCGGTGCATATGCTAATCTTGTTTTTATGCAAATGTAACAACGCGATTTGTATGTCTAAGTGCCTCATTTTCCATTCAGTGTCGATATTAATATCCTCAGCCGCTCCTTTGATGGGATATTGGTTGCTGTGTTACGTTCCGTTTATTATTTCATTTTTTTCCCCTCTGATGTTTCCCGATGTGGTTCTGGAGGGGTGTAGGGGCACTCTTGGGATTGCCTGAATGGGATCACACCAAATTCAAGTAGACTGAGAATGTGGGGGTAGTAGCAAAGATACATAACAGTGTTTAATGAACTTGATGTAGTTGACTTTTAAAATAATTTTCTTCTTTTCGTTTTACTTTGACTTAATTTAGGGTCGAATCTACATGTTTGTTTAATTTGTTGATCTCTTTGCTGCTGGATTCACGTCTTCCCTATGGTCCGATGGGGAATCATTACCAACATAGTACAGTACACAGAGGCAGACACATGAGCACACACACACACACACACACACACACACACACACACACACAAATCAGGACTACAGTGTTTTGAACTTTCAATCCAGCCACAATTTTGTTCCTCAAATACTAGAAAAACAGCACTTACATACTAATGTAACACTCTGTGTCAATAATGGTTTCAAATGGCTTGCTCTCAAATCAAACCACTCCATTGATTAAAAGTGGAGTAAAAATACACAGTTTATGCATACTGTACAAGCATGAGCTATGCCGCTTCAACCCTGATGTTCAGAACATGACGGCCAACTTCCTGATTTATCTAAAAGATCTGCAAGTGAAAAGTTTTTAACCCAACATCCCCTATTCTGTTTCATATTCATTAGCTCGCAATCACAAATATACACGGCACAGTTGGGGAGGGCACAGTCTGCATACTATTTGGTTTTCCAGAATTTTCTGTTCCGCTCTTCACTATTTATTTGTGTTTGTGCACAAGTTAGAACTTAGAAGTATGGGTATGTTGTGAGTGTGAGTTTGGGTGGATAGGTCTCTGGGCACATCGCTGTGCATGCGTGTTTGTGTGTGTTTGCACGAGTTGGGGAACATCGATGAAAAGTAGCTTGGACAGAAAGCCAATGAAGGGAAAATTGACTTTTTGTTTCTCCTTGTTTTTCATGGGTAAAACGCTTAAATTAAGGTGATACAGATAATCAATTTTAAGTAATGGTCTGGCTCTTGACAAAGCAAACTAAGCAGTAATTGGTCTGGCAAATTAACTCTCTCCCTTTTTTTTTAATTTTTTAATTTATTTTTTTAATATGCACTGAACTATAAGGTGTTCATGCCCCAAAGCGTCCTAAAATGAAGTAGTACCCCTACTTCTCATCTATTTAGCTACTGCTCATTTGCCATAGAATCAGTGACATTTAAAACATGCAGTGGAACAATGGTGCCTTATGAATACAGCATGTCTGGGTCAGTGCGTAGTCAAACGCTGCAACGTCCCACGTCCAGTAATCATTCAAGCCAGAGACTGAATGCAAGGATGCAGTCATGAACTCATGGCGGACTCATGCAGATGGCAAACACAGAAACTTACTTGAAACTTGATATCTTCATACAGCATGCATCATTACATGGAAGTATATTTAATAATTGCATAGATTTTAAAGACGTGTATCGAATTCATGCATCCTGACTATGCATAGCCTTATTCTCTGTGGCGCTGTGAATGTGTGCTCTGCTAAGTATGTATGCATATGTTTAAATAAAGGAGGTGAACATGGACATTTTATCTTCTCTTATCTAAGCTTACTTGCATTTACATCAGAAACCCAGGCCAGAGTAACTGAGTCTATTTGCTTCTTTGTTTGCACATTTTCAGCTATATATTTTTCATCTACCTCTCACAGAGCTGAATTTCTTGAGTTCATGAACTTAATTTTGTGACTGGGTGTTACAAGACACCGATCTGTCACCTTGTGGTTTGATCAGCACCGATCAGATTGTTACTTCATTATTTTTTTTCCCATGCTTGCTGCTGTAAACATGTTCTTTTCCAACTCCCGCTGCGACTGCAACCCTGATGGCAATAAACTCCCTTGAACAGTTGAACTAAAAGAAGAGCTGTATTATGGTAATGTAGTTGTTGGTGTTAAGATAGACAACATATTTGATATAACTGCCCTGGGCTGCTTTGTTTATGCCTGGAAATATCACTCGACAGGGAGTATTTACCTGGTCACCAATAGGCGGTGTAATCAAATTCTAATCCCAGTGTTTGAGGCATTTTTATAATTTTTTTTTTCCTTTTTAATGTGCTTATCTGCTCCCTTGTCCCTATCTCCATTTGATATTTCCTCCTTTTAATGTCTTAGTCCCAAAGCTGCTTGATTTTATAGACTCATTGATTGCCGTTGCACAGTCAGACTTCAGATACACTTGCTGTACTGGCTTTGAGAAGACGAAGATTCAATTTGGATGAGTAAGTAATGTCTTACAAGCAATCTCGTAGTGTTTTAGAAGGAAAAAAAGATGCTAAATTACAGAACTTCTCTAACAGAATTGTATTTTTTAGCTTGTTATTGTTGCCTCTGTCTCCTGACAAGATTTTGCAATTTTGGATGAGATATCCCCAATCTGCTTACACTTTGAGGATGCCAGTTTTTATATATATATCTACTATGATTTAATAAATTTAATTTTTTGGAAGTAAATTGTTTCATGTTTGATATAAAGATATTTTGGCTGACATACTTCGGGACACCACATCTCCCATCATGCTGCATTAAAATACCACCAACTGCTCCACAACCGCAACTTTCTCAGCGGGTTATACAAAAATGCAATTTCAAAGCTTAAAAATCATTAATTTGGTGGCTGTGCAACACTTTGAACCATGAAATAGTGCGTTTAAAAGAAATACAGTTGGGACTGGTTGTTCAGTTCAATTTTATTTATAGTATCAAATCATAACGAGTTATCGCAAGACACTTTACAGATAGAGTAGGTCTAGACCACACACTATAATTTACAAAGACCCAACGATTCCAGTAATTCCCCCAAGAGCAAGCATTTAGTGCAACAGTGGAGAGGAAAAACTCCCTTTTAGGAAGAAACCTGGGACAGACCCAGGCTCTTGGTAGGCGGTGTCAGACGGTGCCGGTTGGGGGTGTGATGAACAGTGGCAATAACAGTGACTAGAAATAGTAGTTGTAGTAGCACTGGAGGGCATTGTTCGCTATAGTATAACTCACAGATCCCAAAAGGAATGTCAACTCCAATAATATTTAAAGTACAGGATTGGGTTGCAAGAGTTATTTCTAAATCCATAAAGTCTGAGTAACTACTTGCTAGTTTCAAATTTGGTTGCATTATTAAAACTTGAGAAAGATCTAAGCTAGTAATGACTTTAGTGTGAAAAAGCCGTCCGGTGAAAATAAATCATCAAGTTAACAGGAAGTAACTGCAGCATCACAAGCTGTAACACAACTTCCTATGAATGTGTTTCAGAGTTGGTAGTATTCAAGCAGTTTAGAGGAAGTGGGAAATACCTGATTATGCTAAACTAGCCGACGCTATTTGGCTATTTAGTCTTAGTTATTGCCATAACTTTTGTAACTTTAAGTGTATTGTGTGTATTATGGAAATGTAATATATAATATTATTAAACAGCATGCTAATCAAGTATCCTCACAGATATGTTGACTATATTAGCACGCTAACGATAGCTTTGTCAGTTGGTTCAGTTGGCTTAGCAACGCTTAGTTAGTATACATACATATGTAACAACTAATCTCTACGTAAGAACTTCTTTGTGTGGTCTGTAAATATTTACTTAGTTAACAAGTTTAAGGCTACGTTTTAACTTAATAATGCTCACTTGGAAAAGCATCTCATGAAAATGAACAGGAGGCCATAGTAACAAAAAGTGACACAAATGCTTATCAATGGATACAGTCCTGGGGTCTCATTTATAAAACTGTGCGTAGGAAGGAGCCTTACTATAAGTGTACGTACGCCCAAAAGCAGAAAAATGCAGTACGCCAAAAAAAAGGTCAGATTTATAAAACCGTGTGCGCACACCTGTAAGCAGTGTTCCCTTTTATAAATCACAGATTACTCCCAAGTGTGCGTACGTGAATCAGCCTCTTATCCCGCCCTGTAAACTCCCATTTTTAACCATAAATAGTCAATGCAAAGCACCTCATGAATGCTGATCAGTATATGAATGACACTGACAGTTTGAATCATGATGACTGGCGGAGAAAAAGCAAAAAACTTCTCAGACGTTCAGGCATTGCTGCAAATTGAATTATAATTTCAGCCTGTTCTTGCCCAGTGTAGGGAAACCTGATCTATAACTACATGTATTAATAATACGTCCAAAACGGCAGGCATTACGGCACTCACGGACAACTTCGATATACCAGACGTATATAAGCTTTAACAGAACTATATATTATATCCAAACAAGCCTTAGTGATGAAGTTGAAGATTATATATAATATTTATTAAAAAAAATACTTAGCTGTCTGACCTCTATTGACAGGACAGATGAAGACATGAAAGGGGAGAGAGAAGAGGAGCGACATGTGCGTGAGGCATCAATACTTGAAAATATTACGAGTAATCGTTATTCCCACATTTACTTTCTGCAGTCTGACTTCACCACTTCACTTCTGAGTTCACCATCTGCGTCGCCAATTCCGATTGTCTCCAAAATGTGCGTACGCATGGGTCAGAGTTTGCGAGGAGGACCGCAAATTCTCCCGTCAAGTTTGTTTTTTATAAATCCCAACCTTTGCGTGGGAAGTGGCGTACACACATTTTCAGCCCTGTTTTGTGCGTACGCCATGTTTATAAATGAGACCCCTGATGCTTTTTTCTCTCAGCAACAAACAGCCACTTTATACAGCAGCTTAAAGTCACACTGATAACATGTGTTCCTGAATTTAAAGGAACATGCCAACTTATTGGGAATTTAGCTTATTCACCGTAACCCCCAGAGTTAGACAAGTCCATACATACCCTTCTCATCTCCGTGCGTGCTGTAAAGCTGTCTGACGGTTCCAGCGGCATCAGGCCAGCACAGAACATGCAGGTGTATGGTTCCAGCAATCCTACTGCTCTGAATAAGTGACAAAATAACGCCAACATGTTCTATTTACATGTTGTGATTTGTAGAGTCACAGCGTGTACAAAAACAACGTAACATGAGACACAGCCATATTCTAACCATAAACAAACCGGGAACTATATTCTCAGGTGGAAGGATATAGTACTTGGGTGGAATGATTTGCTTTGCAGCAAGCCTGTCTGAGAATATAGTTCCCGGTTTGTTTACAGTTAGAAGATGGCTATGTCTCATGTTACGTTTATTTTGTACATGCTGTGACTCTACAAATCACAACATGTAAATAGGAACATGTTGGCGTTATTTTGTCACTTTTGTCACAATTCGGAGCAGTAGGATTACTGGAACCATTCACCTGCATGTTCTGTGCTAGGCTAAGCTACCGGTGGAGCCGTCAGACAGCGTTACAGCACGCACGGAGATGAGAAGGGTATATATGGACTTATCTAACTCTGGGGGTTACGGTGAATAAGCTAAATTCCCAATAAGTCGGCGTGTTCCTTTTTAAGGATATCTTACTGTTTACCAGCTCTCCATATAGTATCTACCATCATCTTCTTCCTCTCTCTCAGCCTTCTACTCCTACTCCTCTGAGCCTTCCTTCACAGAGTAGACTTAATTATTGATTGCCATGATTTATTTAGCTTTGCTCAACACAGGACTAGCAATCTCCATCCTGCTGTCTCTAACTCCCTCTGTCCCTCCCCATCTCTATATCTTGCTTTCTATCTTTCTTCCAGCATCTCTCCTACTCCACTCTTCTCTCTTTCTTCCATCTCTTTCAACATAGCTTAATCTTCTCTGGTGTCTAGTTGAACTTTTCTGTATGTCAAAATAGCCGCCTTCTGTTTTTGTTATTCCAAAGTTTTTCAAAGTTTTTGAACCCAAATCTTTTTGTGTCCTTTTTCAAATTTGCGTTTAATCTCCTTTTTTCTCTCTCTCAGATTGATTTTAGCAATTATTTTTGTGAATATATTTGCATCGGTTTTGTTTTTTTTCTTACATGGCACAATCTACCAGTGTCACGTAGCTGGAACACAGATCAAACAGACATGTATGCATTCCTGCAAAACTAGCTTTCAGTAAAGCAGCATCACAAAATCTTGAAGCAATGTTCATTATTTGCGAAGTTTCTTTGGAACTCATCTATTCTGTTTTGATGTATTTCATCTTCATCTGTTGCTCAAATGGGCTGAGATGTGCAATAAAGAGGAAAAAAGATGAGAAACATTGTTAATTCTTTAATTGGTGTTTAAACTGTTTGATGTCGTTGGATTCTTTGGCTCCTTCAGTTCACTCTATATAGTAACTGAAAGCTCTAATAATTTCAGAAGCAAACGTACCACTTTCATTTCCTTGTCATAACTCGAGCTGCATGACTTCAAATGCCAGAGTGTCCATTCCTAACCCTGCTTTTCTTCCATGTAGCAACATGTAAATGCAGCTTCATTCTCAGTGTTTCTTTTTTCATTGGAACTGGAATGTTTTGTGGCGATCAGGAGGTCACCTCCTTCATGTTTTTTTTTTTTTTTTTAAGGAATGTGCTCCGACTCACTTAATATCTCATGTTTCTCTCATTCTCTAACCCTCTTGCCTGTGATGGGATGCTCCAACCCTTCCCTCATCCCGCATCCCCATGTTGTGCGTGTGTTTGTGGGTGTTTGCAGTGCATGGGCTGTGGGAGGAGTGGTCGTCATGGAGTCTGTGCTCTGTGACCTGTGGGCGGGGCTCCAGAACGCGAACCAGGAAGTGTGTGAACGGAGGCGGGGCTGTGGCTTGTGGACGGCCCGAGAGTCAGACCAAACTCTGCAACATAGCCGTGTGTCCTGGTTAGTACCATCCCCTTTTACATGACACAGTCACTCTCTCGCTCTCTCTCTCTCTCTCTCTCTCTCTCGCGCTCTCTCTCACGCTCTCTCTCTCGCTCTCTCTCTCGCTCTTTCTCTGCCTAGTCATGCATGACTTTTTTTCCCCTAACCTTCCACATCACAAAAATCAAAGCCATGAAATTTTGTACAGACATTCATGGTCCCCGGAGGATGAAGCATAAAGACTTTTCCTCCATCACCACTATGAGGTTGACATTTGTTGTTCTGAGTGAATTGTTTTGACAGGGTTTAAATGGATTGCCGTGAACTTTGTTAGAGACATCCATGCCCTCCCTCGGGATAAGTTCTAAGAACTGTATTCCATCATCAGGTTAACACTTTAATTTGTCAGTACTTTGGTTTATGATCTGAAAAAACAAATGACATTCCCATCAACTTCAGGTGCACTTTGTGTTTGTGCTAATTTTATATTTTAGTGTGCTAACATGCTAAACTATGATAGTAAACATGGTACATATTGGACTGCTAATGATCAGCATATTAGCATTGTCGTTGTGAGTATGTTAGCCTGCTGATATTAGCACTAAGCCGCTAACGTCGCTGTTGACTCTTAGTCTTTTTTTTTTCAGTTTGCTGCCTTCCTCTTGTTTTTCATTTACTTTTGTCTGATGTTGAACAAAGGAGCTATACACTATTTTGTTTGTACCTTGTTTCAGTTGTTAATGAACTGCGACAAATGTAGCACACATAACACAATAGCTAATTTAAGTATAGTGTGTATATAGGATAATGTATCTATAGTGTGACAAGGTTAGTAACCAACTTGGAAATGTGCATGAACACTAACAATTTGGAATATTGGGCACTTTTTAAAGTTCTTCCCATTCTGCTGACATGGTGTGAATGCAGCATAACCCCCATCTTCCCTGCCTACTTATCTCAGACTCCTGCATCCTCACGACATATTTCAGTTCCATATTCATCTCTGGTCAACCATGGATTCGTGGTCCTTGTTTAACTCTCACTCAGCCATCCTAAGGGGTCGTAGCCTAGCAAAGCCTTTAGGTTAAACTTCTACGCTTCCTCCACGGTTGGCTTGGTTTAGATTGCTGAGCAGTCCTGCAGTAGAGCTCTTCGGCTATTGTCTCTGAGATTACCTGATAGGCCTGTACCTTATGAAGAACAGCAATAAGTCACTGGTGCAGCCCCATCTTATTCTCGTGTCGAGGGTAGCTCAGCCGTTTTTCATTCTGGCTCAGGCTGTCCAGTTGAAACATCTTTATCAGGCTGCATTGGAGTGGAAAAGGAAGAACCAGAGATTGAAATAACGTCTCAACAGAGCAGACTCTAAAGAAACAGTGGGGCTGGTTTTGACAAATAACTACCGTAGCCTATTACAGAGCAGCTTTCTAGATTTAGACGTCAACATGAGATGTAAATACTAACATCTACATCTTAGATAGGCCACAGTTTAAATCTAGCACAACGGAAAAACATTTGGCATTTTAAGACTTATAATGTACTGTGCAATTTTGTATTTGAAGTGTCCCTTTAGAGCCCCACTTACTTTGAAAGCATTGACATTAGAAAGGAGTATTCATTTCAGTGATTTAATTTGGGAGGTGCTTTCTTTGTTTGCAGAATGTAAATGGTTTCTACATAACATTGGAATAATGGCATAAATGGACGCACAGACACTAAACATAAGACGGTTTATAGCTAAATTGGTGGCTACTTTCTGAATAAAAACCTTTTTATTTCCTGAATTGATTTCAGTCTGAGTGATCGTGTGTGTGCTTGCATTGTATGTAATCACTCACAGGATGAACAGTTATCACAAGGTAAGTGTCTTTTATGCATTAATGCTAAGATGAAGAATCCTGTATCATTTTCCCCTAGAACATTATATACACATATGTATTTATGTGAATGCTGCTGGAGCTGTCTTGGCTAGAGCTTTTTTTATGTTCTTACGCTCCCTACTGACTCGTATTTATTTTTATTTTTTTCATGTTTTGCTTTTATATTTTTCAAAGCAGGGGTTTTATAAGGTTAATATTTAAATAAAACAAAACTCTCCCCGTTGCCAGACAAAAAGGCTGCAAAGTTGTGCCTCAAAGAGGGAGGAATAGGGAGACGTCGTAATCCAAAGTACGGCCTCCGGGATGTTTTGCCATGCTGTTTTGGGAACAGTGATGGAAAGAGAGGGTTTGGGAGAAAGGCTCGTCCTTCAAGGGCCTTAAGGAAATCTGTGTATGTGTATCCGCATAAGGTTTACATATTTGTGTATGAGTGTGTGAATCTATCATCTAACAGATTCAGGGTGCTTAGGGGAGTTCAAAGGCAATGGTCCTTTTGAAATGATGAATACCAGCGCAGGCCTTTTGGCAAAAGCATCCATGCATAGAAAATAGCTTTGATGGGTCTGTATGTGTGTATGTATGTATGCAGTGGTGGAGGAAGTATTCAGATCCTTTTAAAAGTAAAGTATTAAGTACTAATAACACACTGTAAAAACACTCTTTTACAAGTAAAAGTCCTGTATTGAAAATGTTACTTAAGTAAAAGTATGTAAGTATCATCAGGGAAATGTACTTACATTATTAAAAGTACTCAATGCAGAAAAATCCTGACATTTATGAAACTGGAAACGATCAAAAGACTTCTGTCAATCAGTGTTTAATCAGCTAATAATTTCAGCTGGGCTGTTGTTGGGTAGTTTAATTTATAATAAAACATTATATTTCGTGTGTGTGTGTAAGTAACCACTCTTTTACTAAAATCTCTTATCTCTCTTCACAGTGGCTAATCTTATGTAGACAAATGCCAAGATACCACATTAAACAAATGTATGTATGTGCATATGTGGGCAGAGCTGCAAATGTTAATGTGACAGATGTTTAAAGCATTAAATAAAGACAATCAACAGACTAAGAGTAAAATCTCCAGAAATGTCATAACTGAATTATTTATCTGATCGTATCTGACCTTTTATCTCCGAATGAAACCAGTCACTTCAAAGCCAATTACAGCAGGGTTTATTGGCTATGTCTTAATTAAAGGCAAATTAATAGTTTTTGTCTTTGCATTCATATATGTGTGTTCATATATGCTGTCATGGTACTTGCTTTTCTTCTGGGAAATGTCTTGGCCTATACTGTATGTCTAGCTTGTCGTATTCGACTTAGGAAATGTCACGTTCACATTTAATTTCCAGCTCATTCAGTGTATGTCATCCGCAACACAGTGTTGGCCCCAGCTAGTTGTAACACTGTACGAGCCACACACAGCGTGATTGACCACGTTACCAAGGAGAGTTGGCAATGCTTTCCCACTTGGGAGAACCAGACAAATACATTTACTGCCCTGTACTTCACTTTCTCTGCTACTTAAAGCCCCTGTGTGTAGACTGTATGCCTCAATATATCATTCTGAGCCGAAACAAGAGCACTTCTCACTTGAATTGCTATTCTTGTTAATACAGAGACGGGTTACTATACTGTCCTACATCACATACACAAAAGATATACATGACTGTCTTTTTCATGTCATAGTAGCCCGTTATAATGTATGTGACTTAATGTTATTGTTGCCTTAATTCATTCCACATATTTTGAAAAAGAATTTGCCATAACTATAAAGAGCATACATAATATAGTGCTTTTCAGCATAGATTAGACACTTGACATGAATATATGACCACATCAGTAATCCAACTGGAGGCAACACATGAGTTGGATTTGTTTTCAAGCGAAGTGACACTGCTGCCAACAGAAGGAGGCATTGTATTATTACTCAATTCAAAAATATTACCTCTAGGAATACATATTTGTGTGACCGGATTAGAGAAAGCAAAAGCAATTTATCTGAAAATGACAATTGACTATTCAGTGTAATTAAATGCTATGTAAACTGAACCATGATTGGTGTGACAATATTACACTAAAAACATTTACTAAATGGTTCTTTTAATGGTAACTATAGCTACAGGTAAAACATTGGATATCACCCCCTCAATACATTCAACTGGAGTAATAATGCAGCTGGACAACACAGTAGTAATACAGATGCATTATCAAGCTTTTGTTAACCATTCAGGATACAAGTGGGCTTTTGTTAGCATGTTGTCAAAGGACATGATTTTGGATTTTCAAACCAGTTTTTGATCTACAAGGTTTTGGCAACTGTTAGAAACCAGCAGAAATTAACATTTGCAACATTAAAGTCCCTTTATCCAACAGTATTCTGAAATATAAATGGACATGGTCACATGTCAGTAATTGGTTCTTCTGTCAGTTTTTGTGCTGACAAGTTCTAATCAAAATTGTGTCAAGAACTATGGAGAAATGAATTACAAGAATTCACTATATTTGTCACAGATTTTCATTTGCTGTCATGCATTTTCACAGCAGAACGTTGTGTCCTTTTCTGTAACCGATCTTCAAAACATTTAACTGCTATAAGGTTGATGTCATACCGAATATATTTGACTGCACACGCTATACATGATTAATCTCCCCCGTTTCTGATTATCATATTGTTTTGAATTTGGATATCTTATTTGACAACTCAATTACTACAGGAAACGCTTTATTAAAGGGGACAGTGGGGGCTTTGATTACACCTGGCATGTCATCAGGCTGACAGGCAGTGCTGGATTGTATTAATATTCTGGAATTTGTTTTATTTATCCATTTCTGCACAAACGCCAGTCGAGAGTTGAAATGTGGTGCCTTTCTAATAACACTTTGAAAAAATATAACTGTACTCTGTCTGAACTCTTTAAAACAAAGCATGAAAAGAATTGTAATGAGCTATTTCCTAACAGATTGAAATATTTACAATGTCCATAGGACCATTAAGTGTGTTTGTTGGTTGATATTTTTGGAAAAACAAAATAGCCTCTGTAATTCATTTTTCCTAACTCGTTCTATATTCTGTTTACTTGTTTTACTTTACTGACATCTTCTTTCCTATCCTTTACAAATGTGGATACATTTATCCTGATTTCCCCTTGTCTCTCAACATCTTCTTCATTCCACCTTCATTCATTTCTCTGTCTCTCCATATCCACTTCCATCTCCCCTATCCTCTGTCCAGTGGAGGGCCAGTGGTTGGAGTGGGGGCCGTGGTCGAGATGCAGTGTGACTTGTAACACTGGTACCCAGCAGAGGCAGAGACGCTGCAGTGCGTCGGTGCACGGCTGGGCTGAATGTAAGGGCCCCCATCAGGAGAGCAGAGAATGCACCAACCCTTCCTGCGGTGGTAAGGCGTACAAATTAATGCTTAGTATTCACACTCTAAAATCCCATTATGCAAACAGAGAACATGCATTATCTAAAGGCATCTGTATAGTTTTCTCTGAACTATATATATATTTCTCGTGTTCCACATACCAGCAATTTTATGGGTTGGTACCCTGGTTGACTTGAGTATTTCAACTGGGGGCCCCGGAGAACATACTAGTGTGTTTTAATATTTATATTTCACCTTACATGCCACTCTCATTCCCTCCTACACTTCCTACCCGCTCCCCGATCTTCACCCGCGTTGCTTTGCGCCTGTTCTAGGTGGAGGTAACTGGGGCAACTGGAACCACTGGAGTCTCTGCAGCAAGACGTGTGACTCCGGTTGGCAGCGTCGCTTCAGGATGTGCGAGGGCACCGGAATCCAGGGCTACCCCTGTGATGGCTCGGGAGAGGAGGTCCGGTCCTGTAATGAGAAGAAGTGCCCTGGTCAGTAACTCAGTGGAAAAAAAAAAAAAAAAAAAAAAAAAAAATATATATATATATATATATATATATATATATATATATATATATATATATATATACACACACACACAAACACACACACACCTAACCCTAACCTTAACCATCACAACTAAATGCCTAACCATAACCTATACTTCTAACCCTAATCCTAAAACCAAGTCTTAACCCTCAAACAGCCCTTTAACCTTGTGGGGTCCAGCATTTGTGTATGTACTGTAACTACATTGTTTTTCTGTGTAGCTGTATTTCTCTGCATGCCTCTCCTAGTGGGTCCCTGTTAGAGACAAAAGAGTGTGTGTATCTGTGTGTGTGCCCAATCTGCACATACACATCATTTGTCAGGCAGAATGGAAGTGATTCCCAGTAGTTCGCACCACAGCCAGGGGCTTCTATCGCAATTTTAGAACTGCACTCTTCTCATCTTTATCTGTCTCTTGTCTGTCTTCCTGTCAATTCACATACCCATCCATCTTTAGCTCTTCATTGATGTTGTATGTCCCTGCCTTGTGGGGCTTTCCTTTTTATCCTCTTTGTTTACCTGAGATATTCTCAATTTCTTCTTACTCTTTAACATTGTTGTTAATTGGTAACATCGTACTAATCTCACTCGCTTGCTTTCACTCTTTCTGTGTTTTTCTGCCTGCCAGAAGGCGAGATGGTCAATGTTACAGTGTCAGCCAGTAGAGAAAACAGTGTGGTTTAATAGCATGCCACTAAAGCTGTGTGTGCGTATGAATATGCAAGTGTACATTCTGTACAAGCCTGAATCCCGGTGTGTACGTACTTGCACTGAACTCTGACAGGCTACGAATGATAAACTTTTGAATGCAGCGTACACCATGACCCCTTTGTTTTGAGTAGCTCCCGAGCCTCTTTTGCACAAGACGAGGGTCTTGTCTGTTGGCATTTCAGGGGAACACCATATCATATTTTTTTCTCTGTCAGTGTCTCTTTCTCTTTTTCTCTCTTCGGTCTCTGTCCCTCTTCATCTCTCTTCATCGCCGTTGCCAACACTCGTCTACCCCCTCGGAATATCTTCAGAGCGCTCTCCCCCGTTTTTTCATCAGGGTTAGAGAGGGAGGGGGGAAAACAGATGAATAAAGAGAGGGGGGGGGGGGCGTAAGAGGGAATGAGATACTGCACTGAGGCAGTGACACTGACAGAGAGCACTGAGCAATGTACAAGGGAATCAGATTGGGAGCTGCTGCAGGAGAACATTGATTTGAATCTTGTTTTTTTGTGCTTCTCTGTCTGCCTTTTTTTTGCTGCTGTGTATGTGTCTGTGGGAGTGGGTGCGTGGTAATTTTTCTTCTTTCTGTGTGCCTGCTAGACTGTGCTTCATTTGGGCCAAAATATGTGTCACTAGAAACTGAATTTGAATCATTTATGTTATGCTTCATTTGGGCTAAAAACTGTGTCACTCGAAACTTTATTTGAATCATTTATATTACATATTTATGAAATAGCTGCATTCACTTTCTCTATGTTTTTCTCACCTACCTCTACAGCTCCTCATGAGATATGTAAAGAAGAGCACCTTCTCTCTATGTCATGGAAGAGAGCCTCAGCTGGAGAAACTGTCTACAACAAGTGTCCAACTAATGCCACTGGTCAGTTGCATGATATGCTTTAACCAAAATCTGTTACCTGTTAGCAATTTTATAATAACAATTTTATAATAATAATTAATTATAATTAATTAACAAAAATCCTTGGGAAGGAACATTTGAAAATGTCCAACAGGACCAAGAAATGTCCAACAGAAGCAACAGTTGTTTGTTGGCACCTAGTAGTTAGCATAAGCAACAGCAAATGTTACAGTGAGAGAAAGTAAAGAACCTTCAGAAACTCATACTTAATCAACAGAAGAAAAGAAAAAAAGGAACATGTCAGTAACAGGAGAAACAGAAATGTATGTAGTCCCATGAATTACTGTTAAACCTGGTAGTTAGCATGAGCGGAGCTAGCTACGGTGAGAGAAAGAAAGCACTCACAAAAACCCGTACTTAACAGAAAACCAACGGAAAGGCACATTAGAAAATGTGCAACAGGCATAAAAGGTCCGACAGTACCTGGTACCTACCTGGTACAGCACCTTGTAGTTGAGCATGAGCAGAGCTAGCTAAAGGGGGAGACAGAACCTACAGAATCGTAAAAAAACAGGCATTACATTTTTTTTCGATTGCTAAAGGCCACTGGCAGGGACGTCGTTAGGCCCATTTTAGGGGGGCTGAAGCTACCCCAAAATGTTCCTAAGCCCCCCCAAATAATAATAAGAAAATAATAATTACAATTTTTTTTTTTTAAAGTGCACTCTGTATCACTCACTACGCGGAATCAATCTTCCTTCACCATTCATCTGTTGGTGCACTGCAGTCTGTTTTATTTTTATTTCATGAACTGTCAACTGGTGGAAATGGCAGTGTTTTAGAGAGAGGCTTATGAGCGGCTGCTTACACGGTAACAGTATGTGGACAAGCGAGGTAGAGAGTTACTGAAGAGAGAGAGAGCGCCAGGCAGCATTAAAACACAGCAGGAAATCAGAGAAATAAAATGTTGTTTTCACCGATTTATGACTCGACATGCAACTGTAGCAAGTATCTCACTGTCATTAACGTTATCCAAATTCATAATTAGAAACAACAAATAATATATCCAGCTACAAAAAAGCCGGAAAGTCGAAAGTTAGACAGAAGTACAACGAGTCAATGGCTATGAAGATGATCCACCGTGTGGTCTCTGGTGACTGGTGTGTTGTTGTTGCTGCAGGAGTTATCTTGTCTCTTTGGTCTGGACTTGCTACCGCACACACAGTGAGTGATACAGAGTGAAATTGTAAGTTGATGTTAATGACTTTTACTTGCTTCACTTCAGCTACATTTACTTGGGTAAAGATAAAGGAATATTTTAGTTGGCTATAGAAACCAATAGTCTAGCTAGTGTAAACGAGTGAAATACAGGAAATAGCTCGCCTAGTAAGGTATCTGAAGCTCTCTATTCTTTACCATTAATATAGTCTGCTATCTCTATAGTATTAAAACAATATCAGTCCCTAAATATCATAGTGTCACTGTTAATGCTATTGTACCAGTATATCCTTCAATTCATTGAACAAATGGATACTGGAAGATATTTTAGGAGAGAGAGAGAGAGAGGCACCAAGGCATAGCCTAAACTAAATTATTTCATATGCTTGATTCTGACCAACTTAACTTTCTGCATTCTTTTGCTGTAATAAATTAAACAAGTATGTAGATGTTGCCTTAATGTAGACTAGGCTATATATGAGCTTGCATACATACGTACATACATACATACATACATACATACATACATACATACTAGAACTTTTATTCATCTGGCCATCAGGTTATTAAATACTTTAATGCATACTTTAAATCCTGGTCAACCACATTGCAACGAGCTAGTTCAGCGTCTCATGCCTGACTGGAGTAGTGTGTTTTTCTTTAGGAGTGGGAAGGGCAGACAGCATGTTGCCTGTTTCGTCGTTTGGGCTGCCTTGTTGAGTGCAGCGGCACTGAGAACATTATATTTCACACAATTTAAGCTCTTTTTCAAAAAATGAAATAGGATTAGTCCAACGAATCGTTCCGTTTGTAATGCGCACCTAACCGAAAGCCTCGTACTGAACGGTTCAATACGAATACGTGTATCGTTACACCCGTAGTAATTAAATAGTCTTAGTTTGACCTGCATCTTGTCTAATAGAGAGAGGGATTAGGTATGGTATTACTATACCACACATTTACACAGGCAGATAGATAGCTGTTAAATCTTAGCCTAAAGAAGAACTCAGCAGGAGCACAGTCTGGCCTAAGTAAATCCCCCCCATGCAGCTTTGATGTATCTAAAAGTTAACTTTAGAGTTTGGAAGTAAGATTTTGCAAGGGAAAGTTTTGTATAGCCTCGGGCCCCCCCCCCCGTCTCTTTGCTCTTTTACTTGTTCACTGTTTCTCTCAAACGGTACAATGTATAACTGTTTCATACTTATTTGGCGTTTCTTTATTTAAAAAAAAAAACATTTGCAATCAGCAGTGTTTGAAATGCACCAGGCTGAAATCAGTACAGTTTTACTGTAAATGTGTGGATACAGTTTTTGTCAATTGCTAAAACCCATTGGCTGAACAAAGGTCTCAGTTGCCTGAACTCATTTAATTGTGCAGTCTGTTGTCAATACCTTAAACCATTTCACATGGTAAAACACAATTTGCAGATCTCACTTAGACTTTTCAGCAAAACTCTAAACACATTCTCATTCTCAAAACACATTCTGCACTCTAATGCACATGTCATCCATACTGGTAAACACAAGTAGCAACAATCAAATATAAATAGAGAACACAGGTCAATGATTGAACACAACCAATCAAAATTGATTTCACTTGTTTCAAATGATGTGACACAACCAATATAAGCCAGTTCAGAGAGCAACCAGGTTGTTGAAGGTGGGAAGGAGAAAGTCTGAGAATGGATAGAAGAAACGATGTGAGAGGACGAGTGCATATGCGAGGTGTCAGGGCTGGATACGGCACACAAGAGGCTTCTTCCCCCGTTGCCTCAGGAGGGACAATATTGCTTGTGATGGCGACGAAGTGCTCCGGCCTGACCCAGCCCAAAGACAAGAAGAAGCACACTGATCACATGTTTACTCCTTTGATTTTTCTCCCTTTTAGTATTGTATACTGTAGTACAGTGCATTGTAGGCTGTATACTGTACAATGAACAAATTGTCTGGCCTTGAACATTTGTGCTTTCCATTTGTTACTGTAATAGTACTGACCTCAATAGATTTTGACTGGTTGCAGGTTCATATCAACAAAGAACAAGAATTACAGTATCACAGAGACAAAGGACACGTTTGTGAGATGCAGGGTACAGTACTGTAAAAATAGGGGTAGAAGGAGGAGGAAGAACAAAAAAAATTGCAAAGAGCAAAGCAGAGTAGTCATAGAACATGGTTTTGTTCATCTAAAGACAATGATGGAAAAATGTGAAATTTGTTTTGAGAGTAAAAATGTACTTCTCCCTGAGAACTTTTTGGTGTATTGTCTACTGACTGCTTGATGGTGTATCTCATTTGATCACTTTGTTTATGATTTGAGAGCAGGGTTTGATTTTGAACACAGGTAAAACTATTAGGTGAAAGTTCAGAGGTTTTGTGTTTACTGTTTTAGAAAATGGAGCAAGGTTTCAGGAATTGTATTTTAGCAATTGAGAAAAACTAACAAGTAATGACAAACGAACTAGAGTTTGGTCCATATGAACTGCTGCTGTGCAGACAGACTGTAGTTAGAGTTCTGCACATGTAGCTCCACTTGTGTCCACTGTCGTCTAGCAATCGAAAAAAAAAAAAAAAAAAACATAAAATAAAAACCTTAGTTAGCCTGTCACGTGGGCTATACAGTGCAACAACAGCACAGCAACTATCTCACTATTACCAAAGAAAACCTCATTTATAATCAGGGTATCCTAAATTACTCTGCTGTCTGTGTTTCAAAATAAGATGTGCTCCTATGTCCGGAACAAATAGCTACTCACATTGATTTATGCTGAAATGCATTTCTAAATCTCATCAGATTGGTGTCCCTAAATAGCATTACTATTTTGAGCTTTGCTGTACAGAGGCGGTCATTGTATTATCTAGCGTCTACCCTTAATTAGTACAGCAGACATGTCATTCTTGAAAGTAAAACCTCATTTGTGTATTACTTATCACTGTAATGTTAAGCTAAACGGAGGAGTTCCTCAAACAGCTGGCTGCCAGAACTTTCAACTTCCGAAAGCAGAAACAAGAACAAACCTTGATTTCTTTTTTCAGACACTTTTCTTCTTCTGAATGTAAGCCAAGAGCAGATGGTTCCGAATGCCTGTAATATGAACGTGTTACTACAGCTTTCAAACTATAGCATTGGCGCCGACAACAAAACGCGGCTCCATAAACCAGGTAGCCTGCCAACAAAACATTGCAGCTTTAAGAATATTACACGTAAGGTAAATCAATTTACAAACTAAATTGAATTAACCGTGGAACTTTGTGTCACTTCACTTATAAAAAGGCAGAGCCACAGTTCAGTAAGTGCATATTTATTTGGCTAGGGAAAAGGTTTTGTCTTCGTCAAGTATTTTGGCAGGCTTCACCAGTTTGTCTGCTGGCTGCCATGTTAGAACAGCCAGCAGGTGTGAGCTGCCAGGCATTGTAGAACTGGTAAAACATTTGGTATTTGTAACTAGCCTGAATAACATTTAACTCCAAGAAAAGGCAAATTCACAAAAAGTGACCTTTTGTTTCTTACTGTTTCATAAGTGGCAATATTGTAAATGTGCTGTAGTTTCCCTGTATTAAAATCCATCATGCAGACACTCTGTGTATTAACCCTGACCTTAATGTTGTGAAGAATGGGAATACCTGTTGGATTTAGAATAAATGCAAGATATGAATGTATTTTGGCAGTACATTTTTGTATTAAGTATGAAAATATTTCTTGTGTATATCATACTTATGCCCCACAGCATGCAACAGCTTTCCTATTCACGGTCAATGACTATTGGACACCATATTAACAAATTATGTGTTTTTGGGCTGGTTTAATTTTTAAATTTGATAAATTTCATATAACATTCGTCTTTTTTTTTTTCTCTTTCTAGGATCTGCTAGTCGTCGTTGCATGCTGGACAATAATGGAGTTGCTTTCTGGGGTCCTCCGAGCTTCGCCAGATGCGTCTCACTTGATTATAGATATTTACATTTATCTGTAAGTTTCCTTTTAACAAACAAGTACTCAGAGACTCTTCAGGAAGAAGGAAAAAAAAAAAAAAGATGTGTATATTCTTTCAGATTATGCAATGTCACGTTCATCAAACTCTCATTAGTGAATGTCTGAGAAAGTGAAGGCTTTGTCTGTTTTTAAAAGTTGTCTGCCTCATTTGCCTCTTTTTCACCCATCATGTACCTCTGTTCCACTTTCTTATTTCGAAAGTTTACTCAAAATAGCAGCGTCTTAACTCGAGGCTTGCTGCTATCTCTAATTAGCTTTTCCAGAGCTTTGTGCTCACACTCATCAATTAATGAACATAGCTGATGAATGTGTTCATCAGCCAGACTGTTTTCCTGCTCTGTGAACTTCAACCCTTTTCATCTCCTCGATGATGGTGGAAGGAGATGGGGGTCATGAATTGTGCGTGATAGAGCTGATTGTACCGTTAGCTTCTGTACCAACCTTTCATTAACACCAGGAATCAATAATTAATTTTCTGTGATTGCTGTTATCTTCTGTTCTTCCAGTCTCTCTCTCTCTCTCTCTCTCTCTCTCTCTCTCTCTCTCTCTCTGCAATTCACGCTGTCTCTGAAGTGATGAGATCCAATTTATGTCTGAGAGTGTTACTAGGCCTCTTTTTGCTTGCTTATTTTAAGCACAAGCCCAAAAACCCAAGTGTGTACATGACACATCCCCCTAGGCTTACATCCCAAAGATTCCTGTGATTTCTTAGGAGAAAAAAAACATGATCTTTGGTTTGCTTGGTGCTTTCTGTTTTGACATTTTTACCAGCTACATATTTTGAATAAGAACACCATACAGTAAGTGTCAATGGACATGCATTTAATCATCTTGACTGTTACATGCAGATATGAAACTATCAACTTTTCTCAATTTCTGTCCCTCTCTGCACATTGTAGTTACGAGAGCATCTCGCGAAGGGTCAGAGGACCCTGGCTGGGGAGGGCATGTCTCAGATCGTAAGGACTCTCCTGGAGCTCTTGCAGAGGAGAAGCTACTACAGTGGCGACCTTCTCTTTTCCACGGAGATCCTGCGAAATGTGACGGACACCTTCAAAAGAGCAACCTACATCCCAGCTCCCGACGACGTGCAGGTAAGCAGAGCCACTAAGCCTTCTCTTAAAGCCCCCTCAAGTCGCCATACATAACATGAGGTCTCTCACGCACAGATACACCTGCAACACCTTCAAATGTGTTTAATGTAGGAGCTTCACTTTCTACTGCACGAGGTGTGCATAACAATGAGCTACAGCTACACAGTTGCTGTGGCCTCAAACAAAGCCTTTTTTTTTTAAGCAGCATGTTTCTCTTTTCACTGCTTGTGAGTGAGCAAAATGTCTCAGACAGTCATTTGACAGACATTATTATTTGTTTTTCAATATGCCTATGTACAGAGGACTATTGTACCAGACTTGACAGAGAAAAGCTGCAGTACTGCTGCAGTACTAATGGTTGGTGGGTGCAGGTTAGCTACACAATGTGATGACAAAATCATGCTCTGCTAACAACATCTTCATCTTGTGTCTAGAAATTCTTCCAGATACTCAGTCTAATGTTGGACATGGAAAATGTAGAGAAATGGGAGGACGCCCACCAGGTAAAGACTTCTCTCTCTCTCTCTCTCTCTCTGTCTGTCTCTGTCTGTGTGTGTTTTATGTGGTTAAGTACTTTATATTAATCGCGATGCGATTAAGGGTCGAGCATAATGCGTTAATTTTTTTTAATCGCATGCCGCCATTTATTTATTTATTTTCACTTCCCTCGGCTTTGCATCGTGCCTAACAGGCTACTATTTTGCCGTACTTCCTCGTAACACATCCTGCTGCTGCAGGAATAGCAACGCGGATTTCGGTGCCTCATTCTGGTGCCACTGATATGTCTGCACTTCTCTCTGATGCTCTGAAAACGGACGTTACAGGAAACAGAAACATCGCTGCACATGACGCTAGTTAACACTATACTCGACAGCAGCTAACGTTAGCCTACCGCTAGCTAGTAGCTGGATTAAACACGGTTAGAATGCTGACAGCTAACGCTAAACGGTGAAAAGTGTGACTGTATTTCACTGTAGAGGATTCCGACACCGGGATGTAACAATCAGCAGCTGCTGTTGTCAGAAAAACACAGGCGGTGCGTTCAATGAAACTGGTAATTTACAGCCTTGTGGTGCATTCAAAGTTGTTGTTAAATTCAAATGTGCGACTAGATTAAATATATAATAATCAAATACAAATCTTAAAATCAAGTTCATGAAGTAACTTTCTTTGCATTCATTTGATTCCCAATCAAGATAAACTGGTAAGAATGGCTTTCCATTGTTTATATGTACTTAAAAACAGTTCTGAAATGCAAAATAATAGAATTTTAATCATGTGATAAAACATGCGATTAACTATAGAAATTCAACGATTAATCACGATTAAGAAAATGTAATCGTTTAACAGCCCTACTTTTTATATACATGAATTTGTGTGTAAAGGTGAGTCTGACCACAACCCACATTAACTTTTCATTAGAGTCAAAAAAACACACCTGTTTACTAAATACAATGGCTACCTATCACTTATACTAGGTCTGTAAGTGTGACCCAGCTTGATGTCCTTGAGTCGAGGTGTGTTTACTTGCCATCTGGACAAAATAAACACGCAACCCAATATGATACTGTATTATATGCCACGTGATTACAATTTACCGCCCTGAAACACATTCAGTGGTCTAGATAATGCAATGAATTAAAATGTTTCAGTGTGTAAGACACGTCTCATAGAAGGTTTGCCATGGATTATAATTACGACGACATTGTGATTGATGCTCACCTGTCTTTTTCATGCCTCCCTCCACAGGTCGCTCCCGGTGCTGCTTTGCTGATGAGGATAGTCGAAGATTTCATTCACCTCATCGGAGAAGCCCAGAAGCCTTTCCAGAGTTTCCTTTTGGTTACCAACAACCTCAGTAAGTGTCACACAATGCTGCCACGTGACGTGGCACGACAGCGACAGATAATAGATTATTTCACACCAAGTGAATTTAAAGGCATTCACTTATTTAAATATTTTATAGTAGGGCTGCACAATTATGCCCAAAATGATAATCACCATTATTTTGATCAATATATTGATCACGATTAATTATCACGATTATTTGTTGATTTTAACTAAAACAAATTTGATTGTCACATAGGCTAATTATAACTGCTTTCACATCCATATTGTTGAAGGATACTATGAAGGAGTATGCCATTTTAGTTGTTGTGCGACCACTTTCCACACATACGCGTTTGCCGTGAAAAGATATAGGCAACGCAATTTTCTGTTCACGTTAACGGCGCATGTTAAAATCCGGTGCCAGTAGGGCACCGGTGCCCGGTATGTACCGGATGAAATAGCAACGCGGATTACGGTGCCTCATTACGGTGCCACTTAAATGTCTGCGTTGCGCTCTGATTCTCCAAAACAGACGTTAGAGGCACCAGAAACATCGCTGCATGTCACGCTAGTTAACACTAATAACACGTTACACAGCAGCTAACGTTAGCCCACCATTAGCTACAGTAAACACTAATAACACGTTACACAGCAGCTAACGTTAGCCTACCATTAGCTACAGTAAACACTAATAACACATTACACAGCAGCTAACGTTAGCCTACCATTAGCTACAGTAAACACTAATAACACGTTACACAGCAGCTAACGTTAGCCTACCATTAGCTACAGTAAACACTAATAACACGTTACACAGCAGCTAACGTTAGCCTACCATTAGCTACAGTAAACACTAATAACACGTTACACAGCAGCTAACCTTAGCTAACCATTAGCTACAGTAAACACTAATAACACGTTACACAGCAGCTAACGTTAGCCTACCATTAGCTACAGTAAACACTAATAACACGTTACACAGCAGCTAACGTTAGTCTACCATTAGCTACAGTAGTAACTGGATTAAACACGGCTAAAATGCTGACAGCTAAACAGTGTAGTGTGACTGTATTTCACTGTAGAGGATTAAAACAGCGGGACGTACAACAGTCTGCTGCTAAAGCTATGAGCTAAAAGACTCAAACTAGCACTGGTCATTGCTGTTGTCTGAAAAACAACACAGACGGGACTAAATGTTGCGTTTACTGGTAAACTGATAAATCTTGTGACGACGTATGACCGACTGCTATCTGTTGTGGAATTTTCCTCACGTTACTCTGTCATCTGTGACTGTCTACATCTAAACTAAGCTGCGCGGTGCAGCGAACAACTCTGATTGGCTCATGGAGGCACGTGATCAGAGAGTGGTTTACGGGGCTTTGGAAAAAAAAAACTTTGATATGGAGCGTTCTATGAACGGAATGAAGCATTTTAAATATCGCTCGATCACGTGAATTTGATCGTGGGAAGCCGTGATCGTGATTAAAATTTGATTAATTGTGCAGTCTTATTTTATAGGATTAAGGTCAGACTTTGAATGTGATTTTTTACCATTCTTTATCCTCAGTCAAGCTCAGCCAAGATCTTTTTTTTTCCATATCAAAACCACTTCTAAATTATCCATTTAACTTGTCATATAATATATAATACAGTGTAGAGTCTCATTTCCACTGTTGCTTTCATTCTTCTCCTCATTTTGTCCTTTGTTTCAGCCCCTATTTTGCACTGCAGTGAGTGTATGTGGTATCTCTTGTTTTTTTCAGTGATAACCGTCCAGCGAGAGCCGGTGTCTGCCGTTTCCAGCGATATAAACTTCCCCATGAAGGGCCGGAGAGGGATGAAGGACTGGGCCAGAACAGCAGAGGACAAACTCTACATCCCTAAAGAGGTCTTTACCATCCCTGCTGAAGGTAGGAGAACTGAGACAGATATCCATTAACTGGAGCCTTTTTGGTACCAACCCGTGCCACTGTCATCACACGTTCTTGTTTCAAGGGTTTTTCCAGAATAAATCAGTTGGATGGAAGAATCAAGGCACAACAAACATATGGCGTGATTTGGATTTGTTTTATTTGTCATCCTCACTCTCAATCTTGCATCTTAAATGTAAAGTATGAGGACCTGTTATCACACCACTCAACCCTCTCTACAGCCAAGGTCAGACCAAGAAGTTATCCCTGTGTGAATTCACACACAAGAGATGTGTCTCATGGAAGCAGATTGGAGGCTTTTCAAGGATATCGAAGGGTAATGCCGAGGAGGAGTTGGACTGTAAAGTCTTTTATCTGTGAGGAAGTGTGCCACATCCCCTCAAGAGCATCAAGTCCTCAGACAATTTTAAAATATGTCTCTTTGCTTTTAGCAACATAAGACAATCTTAACTGTACCTCCATGTGGTTTCAAGTAAAGCCAGCAAAGTGATTGTCGAAGCGGTGTAGGAGAGTGTAAAGAGAAAGAAGACACCAGGAAGCATAGGAGCTAAAATTGTTCCGGGAAGGCAAAAGGACTTAATAGAGTGGGAAGAAAAGTGGATATGGATCAGATACGAGAATTACTGTGGCAGACGCGATCCACTACCGACGAAGGCAAAGGTCACATCCCTCCTGAAATTGCACTGGCAGACTTCCTGTCTGGCACCCCGTCCCCGGCCCAAATTAAAGTTCAGAGATGCTGCAGGCTGAGAGCAGAGCTGTCTGTGACCTCTGACTCCCTCTAATGACACAGACTGTCTTTGATTGGCGTTCAAGACATCCTGTATGCTAACCTCAGGGCGCCGCACCTCGACGCACTTAATCTCTCTGTATCTTTATTATGCACAATGTATTATGCTTATTTTGTGCTCTTATCCCATCTAACCATCAATCTTGCTTTAATGTAGCAGAACCTGTTTATGAGTTGCCCGTGAGTTGTTTTGTTCAAGCTGTTTTTCCAGATTTTATGGAACAGCACATTCAGATAACTCAAAGGTGGGGTGTTAGGTTGCAAAAGTGTGTACACAAAGCTATACCCTGTTTCATGCAGCTGCATTGCAATGTTGTCTCTTTTCTTCTCCATTTATCCTCCCTTTCTGTTTTACTTTACTGCTTTTATGCTCTTCTCGATTTATTTTATCCATTACCCTCATAGTTTGTGGTTGTGAATGTCTTGTCTCATGCAATGCTTGTAGTTTGGGCTGCACCATATATATGACCTGAAATCAAAATCACGATTAATTGTACACATTAACGATGATTTAATTTTTTTGTGATTCGACGATGGACACTGCGTTTTTAAATTTGTTTTGTATAAATGATGCATGATAAAAATGTAAATAGGCTATACAATCTATTTCTTAACTGCTAATTAACTTAGCTAGTTAGTCCTAACTTTGAACCAGCAAGTTGCGTTTTAAGCTCCTCTTTTTTTTCTGCTCGTGCAGAGCTACGTGACATGAAACTATATCGATGAGGACCGGCGAGTTATATCGGCTCTTGAGAGTATAGCAGGCAGACACGCAGCAGAGAACCTGCAGGTAGAGGCGCTGGAGACAGGCTCGGACATACACGCCGCTGTGGACTTGCGTCAGTCCCGCCAGCGGTTTCAGGAAAGTGGCTGCATGTGTCCGACAATGCACAAAACATCAACACCGGTACAAGCCTACAGCTGTCTGCGGACACGGAGTGCGGAAAGTGTGTCAGAGCCTCCCGGGCGGTTAAACTGAGACTCCGTTTCCTGCTTGTCAGTCAACGGTTAATGATCGGTTAACATTTAATTTCATTGTGCTTTCTTTTTTTTAAGGCTGGCTGCCAAAAATAGCCACTTACTAGCTAATTAATTAGCCTGTTAAACGCTAGCTATCAGTAAACAGAAGGCAGTGGCTGGTGTCTGGTGTGTGCACCAGTGTTTGTGTGCCTAAGTGTTGGCCTGCCCCCACATTTGGCGACTGACAAGTGTTAATTTCGGACCCTGCACACGCGGTAGAATGTTTTCAAGGAGAAAGTAGGCCTATCAACAGAAATAAATTATGGAAATTATCATCATGGGAAAAATACGTCAATATCAGCTTCAGAATTTCGATGTTGATACATTTTCGATTAATCGTCCAGCCCTACTTGTAGTGCAATAAAAGTGACCTGCTGCATCTCATTTACTCGGCCATTTTCTCATATGATATTCAGCACATGCCACTGCCACTTTAGCATATGCTATTTGGTAAATTGTTGTCATCCAAACAGCATGTAATTGTATGAGTTAGGTCATTATTAGTACTCTTTGCCCCTGTGGGAACTCTGCCTCTTCCCATTTGCTGTCCATAAGTTGAAGTCTTCAGTTGATTGCTATCAGTTTGATTGGTTCATTTACCCCATAATGAAAGCCTATCTCAGATGGACAGCTTAACTATGCTCGTAAAGGCCCACTGGCACCTTTTGTGTGCACGTGCGCACACAGTTGCACGTACTCACAGCCAATTGATAGGTTCATGAATCGCTTCACTGGGCAGAGGCTGGGACTGTTCTTCACTGATTTTTGAAGTAACAAACTCCCTCTCTCCAGCCCCTTGTCTCGCTCTTTCTCTCACAAACACACATGCTGGCACAGGCTCTGGCCTGCAGCCACGCACACATGCACATCGAAAACATACAAGCCGCCAATGACTTCATATTTTAAATACGCCATTGGTGGTACATGCATGCGGTTATGCTCAGTTAGCGTTGACGTATTACTCGAGCAAGAACGCAAAACAACAGAGAGCTCTACTCTCTAATATTGTCTTAGACTGACTTCCTTATTTGCAGTTTTAACTGTGACTGTGTTGTTTCAAAATATCACCAGTGTGCTGGGAATTTGACCATTGGTGCTAAAATAAAAGTTGTGTATCTAATAGAAATCATTTGATATTTTGGGAAACAGGCCAATCAGTTCTATTGCATTAAGTACAGAGCTGACAAAAGCAGATTGCAGAAGAAAGAAACCAAGAAAGAATGAAAAGGGTAACTCACATGGAACTGTTTGGATGGAGCGTTCGATCTTTGATTAAAACCATAAATGATGGCTTTGCATAATCTCCAAGCATATCTTTTCCCTGACAAATGGCATATTAAAGTTCACAGCTGGTGACTGGTGGTTTGCCATTTTGCTGGATTACAGCTGACCACCAATCATTTAGCTGTTCAGAGAGCGAAGAGCGAAGAAAAATCTGTTCATGGGAAATTAGGGTTTTGTGATTGAGTGCTTTTGTAGTATTAATCATCCTCTGGCGTATGATTGCCACCCCATCACACACTGATTTACCATTTACCCACAATACACTGACTTTCTCATTTGCATGCCTTTGCAGACACTGTCCAATTAGGATCCATCACACTCACAGGCTTTCTCATGCTGACTTTGATCTGGTTTTTTTTTGCCACCTCACAGTCTCACAATTGCTTTTTTTCCCCCCCACTGTTGAGATCTTTTGTCTCTTCCTCTTTCTCTCCTCGTCTGTCTTGCATAGCTATCTCTCTTCCTGAGTATTACCTCTTAGGCAGCAGGCAGATTTTGGATGAGTCACCAAGTATGTCTGATACCATCAGCCCCTTCTGTCACTTCCTCTCCCGCCCTCTGTGCCGATGCTCCTCCGTCGCTTCTCTCAGCCTGAAAGGGCAAAGGAGGGAGTGGCGTCTCTTAACATGAATTCTTCCCCTCTTACTTTCCCTCTCTGCTTCCTTTCACCTTCCTCACTCGAGACAAAGTGACATTTACAGAGGGACACTACATCTCCTTGGGAGCCCCTGTTCTTTTTGGTGAAAGAACACTGAAGGTAGTGGTGGAAGGCACCCCTTGTCCTTTACAACCCCTTGTTGTTTCAAAAGGGTGGCAAAGTTGAAAATAGGGTTGGAGAATGGCGACAACAACAGAGGAGGAAGAGAGGGGCGAGGACTGAGGAGAAGGAAAGGAAGAAAGAGGATTCAAAACAAGGAAAAATGAGAGAACATTGGAAAGAAAGACATTGTCTTGGACACTTTGGCTTAATTGAAATAATTGTAATCAAGTTGATCGCATAGAGCAATGTTAGAGCAATGGACTTGGTTTTACATATGAGGCTTCTGCCGAGCAATATGTAAGCTGCTAGCTGTTAAAAGGCAGACAAACTGGTAGAAATAGTGTGTCCACCCACACAAAGTGTGAAATGAGGAGCTTGCACCTGAAATAGTGGGATGTTTTCAACTCAGAAGCATAAGTCTGAATATGTAGCTGTCATATCAGGCGCTGCAATTAACTAACTTCTTATTTTGTTGTAGTCAACAGAGCATTTGTCAGCCACAGCTCAAGAGTAAATGTAAATAAGGTTGAATTTGCAGGTTGATGAGACAGGTGAAATTTTGCATTTAGTTTAATATCACATGACCAAACGTATCAGTGCAGGTTATCTCAAATTAATCACAAATACCAACCCCCTGCCTATAATTTAAATGTCAGATTAGCAGGTTTGATATTGATATTGTATGAGAAGTTTCCACTTAACAAACAAGCACATTTGTTATTTATCTTGTTGATATTTTAAATATTAATTTGCTCCAATGACCCATTTACCTGCCACAAGAGTTCATATATTTTGTAATTAAAATATACATTTTTAGCTGTACTTGTCAAAAAAAAATCTGTCTTCGGCAACCTGTGCCCTTGCACAAAATAACAAAGGGTGTACATAATGAATTCATTGATGGATAGATGGATTTATAACCGATTTTGAAGATATTTTAGGCAAACCATGGCATTTATTTGGGCTGATCGGTCACAAACGTTCCTGTGTTTCAGAGACAGAGACAGAGTTAGAGTCTCCAATGTACTATGTCATCGGAGCCATCTTGTACAGGACGCTGGGCGTCATCCTACCTGCACCAAAGTGAGTACTTCTCATGTGATCCACTGTCTAATTATGATTCTTACTTTTTCCAAGCATTTCTCACCTTCTACTCCTTTTCCCTGTCCTTTATTTTACCTTTCTGCATCTATTTCTCAATGCTTTCTCTGACAACTTTTCATCTCCCTTCCATTTGCCTTTTTTTTTTTCTTGGTTTCCATTCTTACTACCTTTCTATTTCCGTGCCGTTTCTTCTGTCGCTTCTTCTCTCTATCTAATTCCATCCTCAAATTCTACATCTGTTTTCTCTCTCTTAATGTCTGTGTTGCTTCTCTCCTTTCCTTGTGTCTGCGTAGTTATCAGACAAATATCTTGGATCTCCAAAAAAAAAAGTACATTTCTCTAGATGTTTTTATCCTTTTCTTTTGCATTTAAAATGTATTTTTAGAATTGTGTAGTGGGCTTCAAATGGGTGCGGGCCTAATGGGTCCTTTATTGTCCAGAACTTGTAAAAATAGAAGTTAGATGGAATCAGGAGTTTGTCAAAAGGCCACTGTGATATGGTGTTTGTGCTGGCCCTGGGCCCTTTTATTCAGGTCAGTGCTCTTGGTTGTGGATGAACTGGATCTGTTAAAACCATTTTCTCCCTGTAGCTCTGCTGAATCTTAATAGGTCCAGTTTTACTTGGGCGCTGGCTCTGGCTTTCTCTCTTTGTCATTATTTTTTTGTTCTGTGTTTTTGTTTTGTTTGTTCTATGCTTATTTATTTATTTATTTATGTATTTATTTTGAGCAAACTCACTTATAAACCATCAAAAGCACAGCAGGACACTGGGTGTGTATGTCTTTTCCTGAGTGTGTTTGAATGTATGCATGTGTTTGTGTGTATGACATACCGCGTAAGAAAGCAACTCACCAGCATCGCTTGTCGTTCAAAATCAGTTCAAGCCAAACTTGAATGAGCTGTAAAGTTCTTAAAATAAATAACTCTTTTGTGTGCGACTGTGCGTGTCTTTGCAGCCCTCCTGCGGTGATCAACTCCAAGATCCTGACAGTGACAGTTCGGCCGGAACCACAACCCAGCAAGCCCATGGTGGTGGTGGAGCTGTTACCGCTTTTTAATGTACGTTTATTCATTATTATTTATTTTTTATCTCTCACTTTTCCCAGTCATAACAGCCGCATTGTTTGTATGTGTTCCCAACCAGATACTTGTGTAACTTCTAACCATCATAACACCCAGTAACATCAAAGTGTTACACGCAACAAAATGTAAATTATTCCAATGCAATGGCTTGCATTTTATATTATATAACATAAGTACATTGAGCAAGCTTTGGCCTTTTAAAGGATTTCTTTTTCTCCCAGCTGACCCATGTTTCCTGAGTTCAGATGGAAAAGAAAGTGCTGCATGCTATAAAGCGGCGTGGTGCTCGTTGAATTACCTAAATAAATGCAGACCTTTTTGACTTCCTTATATCACAAAGTCTCCTGGTGCCTATTCAGTTTATATTGCAGTGGCGTGTGTTATTATAAACGACATTTGGGGTGTCTTCAGCGGAAAGGACTAAGTGCAAGTTTAATGAAAGGCACTCCGCAAGACCTCAATAAGATGTGGGTTTCATTAGCCATTTTTCTGTGCATAGGTGGGCACAGTTTTGAAAATAATGTTGAATATTGAATGGTTCTCTCTAGACAATACACACACACATTTACACACTAAAATCTGCCAATAAAATCAGTCACTTGCTGTGTCAACCAGGACCTTAGGATCAAATTATTGCACAGTTTCATATAAATACTGTACTTTTTATTTGTTCTCCATCTCCCTGCTTTAATCCACTGATTCATTACTTAATTAGGGCATTTCCTTTATATGCCTCTATCTTTTATCTTCTTTTTATTCTGCTGTTTTAACAGTTTTGGCAGAGCCAGAGGTACTGCAGGTTACACACCCTCTGTCTAGAGGATGATGTCTTAATGCTGATCCAATCAGGCTGCTCTGGACTACTAACTGGAGGCTCCAATTGAGGAGAGACACTTCTGCACACAGTGCAGTGCAAGGCTGGGATACACATATGCATACTTTAGTCCAGTGTCTGTAAAGACATTTTTACAGCTGGAACACACCGCACGTGTAAGCGTCGTGTATAGCCGCGTAGCACAGCTATTTTTATTTTGGCGCCCGTGTTATCCAATCTGTCTGGCCACACCGGGTGCGATAGTTTCGGCGTCTCCTCTATTTCTTGCGCGATACGCGAGTGTAGGTGTCAAGCCAGGCAGGTAATCACATACAGGAAGACCACAGTGCAGCTGTATGTTTTACCAAAATATACACATTTCAAAATAAAACAGTCAGGTTTGTGGTGATTTTGGCTGTCTTGACTTCTCACAGCGAGACACGCGATCAGGCACAAGTAGAGAGAGAACGACGGATGGACAGAGAGAGAGACACACACACACACACACACACACACACACACACACACACACACACACACACACACACACACACACACACACACACACTGTACACAGTTTTCCCTACTCATCCTGTCTCTTTCAATCAGAGAAAGAAAGAGAGAGACAGAAGTGACTGGCACGTAGAAATACGCGTCCGGTATGTATGGCCAGGCGCACAATCAGGCACGTATCTACGCTACGCGAGACTTGCGCGTGTGGTGTGTTCCAGCTGTTATCCTTCTTTATGGGGTACTTCGACTATTTAGCATTACGCTTCCCTGCATTTTGCAGATTCACAAGAGAAAATAAGGATGGTGAAAATTGATGCAGTCCTGACTTTCAGTCCCTTTGTATGGGTCAGCACCATAGAAGCTCAATCTTATATTTCCCATAAAATACCTGAATAGTGTCTTTTATTAGAACATTCTTTCCTGGTACAGTAAATCCCTACATCTTTTAAACGCCATGACTCCATTTTATAATGAAAGCTTTCTGTAGTCCAGTCCATGAAAGAAGTTCAGCATACAGCATAACCACCCTCAAGAGAAATAGACGAAAGTGATGTAGACATTTAATTAATACTACATTTGAAAATTAATATATCTCTGCTGTTTAACAAAAATGAAATGACATTGCCGAGGATTAGCATAATATTAATGTGGTTTCATTTGAGATGTAACCATTGCTCATATCCATAATTGCCACTTGAAATTAATTAGGGTTTTTAGCAACTCCTAAAAGCAAAATAAAAGACCAAACTAATTATTTTATTTATTTTTTTATAACTAAAGTAGTTTGTATTTATAGTATTGCTCTGAAGGATGAGTATGATTAAAGCAGTTTTTTCAAAATGTTTGCCAAATAAACTAATAAGCTGTCTTCCCAAGAGTTAAATGAGAAGATTCCATGGCTGTAGCCAGCAGCCAGTTAGCATAGCTTAGCATAAAGACTGGGCGCATCTAGCTAGCTTTGTCTGAAGGTAACTAAATCTGCCTACCAGCACCTCTAAAGGTTATTTTCAGACAGAGCCAGTTAGCTACTAATATGAGACATGAGAGGTTCAATCTTCTCTTTTAAAGAAAAAAAGATGTGTAACTATCCCTTTAACTCTATTGAGGTTTCCGTTTAGCTAATATGTAACCAAAAAAGTAAGTGAAACTAGTTTGATTACATTCATTAAAACTACTTGCCAAATATCCTACACATAATTATTTTACCTTAAAGGCAGTGTCGACCTATGTTCATCATTGCTCAGCTTGGCCTGAACTTCATTAGGGCAGAAAATGTTGAGCTACAATATGGGAACCAGAGAAGGAGAGCCTCCTCACAGTCTCCTGTCGTGCTCTTCAGCTGCAGTGGATGTCGACCTTGTAGAAACACCAGCTACTGAAACAGTGCTCTGGCAACAGCTGCCTCAGGCTTCGCTCTCAAAGGGGGGTGTAGGGGTCTCTGTGCATGGGCATGTCTTCACTGAGAGGACATCTGGTCCAGTTAGACCCTTACAAACCAGTAGACCCACACCCCCTCCTCCAGCTATCCTTTTCTATTATAAAAGGCAGCTGTGTTTAGGTTCTCTAGCCATAAAGCCTTTCTGGTAATTTCCCAGTAATGTAGTTTACTTTCATCAGTCAAAAAGCATCATCCACGTTGCTCCATTTCATTTTCCGAATGTATAATCTCTGATATGAAGTGGAAGGATTTGAAGGCTCCCTGAACCAGTGTGGTCTTTTATAGCAGCTCTTTTCATCAGATTAGCTCACCATATTCAAAGCCAATATGCATTAGGCATTTTGCTGCCAAATGGCTACCACATGTGATTGTGAATGCTTTGAAGATAAATGGCTGTTCCATTTGAGAGAAAATTGACAGAGCCGTTAAGGTAGACGCCATTATTACTGTCCATAAATGCAGCTGTTAGAATCAGACACATGGTGCCCCCTTCGATGGGCATCAGTCGTGCAGACACTGTCATGATGCAACGGATCAGCTCTACAGAGGATGCAGACTTTGTGGTAGCACACGGATGTCACTCCCACTGCAGCATACAGTTGGGCATGATGCACGCTGATTGATAGTCGAATGCTAAAAGAGCCCTCCACGCTAAAGCCCGCCCAGAGACAACTAATGTCAGTGACGGCGGCGGTCTGCGTGTGAGGCAGAACAAAGCGCTGTCATCCATCAATCTGTGTCGCCCTGCCTCTGATCCTGTGTATATAAACCTTGCATCATCCAGTCCTCTGAAGTCCAGCCATGCAGATACCCCAGGATCCACTGATTCATGGGAGATCAGTTATGAACTATTCAGAGTAGGAGGGGTGACCTTGCCTTTGAAGAAATGCATCCTCATAGTGCAGACTTGAATGTGCTTTAGCTCCTTCTCTCCCTTTTTGCTCAATTTAAAACTGTCATTCATTCATTGGTATTCTGTTAGGAAACAATCTGACCACGACTATTTTGTGGTCCCTATCCTATCATCTACTGGCTTGACCTCTGTGAGTTGATTCTGAAAGAAGTTACGCAGTCTTGGATGACAAAGTGACTCGAGGCAGGGTTTAGTTCACAATGTCCTAAAGGCTTAATGAGACACAAGGATACAAGCATTTTCTAACATTCGCGCCATTTACTTTGATGACCTGAGAGTAGAAAGATAAGAAAGGGGCACCAAAGGAAGGAGGATTGGTTCAAGGTAGATAAATGTATCTTGCAGATAAAACAGTGTAGTAATTTATGATACAAATGAATGATACCAATTAAAACGATGAGAGAGGCTTTGTTCAGTTTTTACAGAATGGAATGTAACACATTCACAAAACCTTCAGTTTGCTCTTCAATCATGAAGAGGTAATTTCTTCAATTGTTTCTCAGGTTTCTCTAATTACAGTGGACATGGGTTTTTTTTACTGCTATTATCCCCTTAACCATAAGGGGGAGCTCAAAGGCAAAGGGCTTAATGCAGGACTCAGGAAGGACCAACAGAGGGGTCCATTTTCCTCTGCAACAGTGGAAAAATGGCATCTCAATTGTGGGTACCCAATGTAGTTACACAAAGGCCTGATCAGTCTTACTCTAGCACAGATCTCCAACAGGGGGTCCAGGACCCCTAGGGGGTCCTCAGAGTTGATGCAGGGGGGCCACCAAATTATTGTTCGATAGTTTAAACAGAAAGAAAAAAAATATTTCTTAAAAAAAATGATATTATTATTGAATAAATGATACATTGATAGGCGTACTGGCCTAGAGGTAAGGTAGCCATCCACAGATAGTTAAGCTTAAGATTCCCTGTCCCACATTTTAACATTAAAACATATATATATATAGATTAATATCTATGCCAACAACTACACGTTGTGACCCAGTTTATTATGCAACTCAATTTTATACAATATACATAGTAAGGGGCCCCTGCCCCATCTCTTTTTCAGCTGAGGGGTCCTTGGCCTGAAAAACGTTGAAGAACCCTGCTCTAGAGGACCCAGAAAGTGTATTGGTCTGCTGTTTCTCTCAGACAGAACTAGGGCTTTGACTCCGAACTTCGTTAATTGAATATAATTCGAATATTTAAAAAAATAATGATATTCGAACAAATATTAGGCAGCCCTTAATATTCGAATTTCGAACATTTTATGGGCATTGTATTTTGTAAATGTGTTTGCTTGTAAACCTTGTTTTCAATTCAGATTCCGAGGCTTTTTCACTCAATTTAAAATGTAACTACGCGGCGACACACGTCGCTCAGCCGCGGCTTGGTAGCGCATTTCCCCCGACTCATTTCCTGTTTCTCTTTCTCCATAAACAACATGAAATCAAGGAGAGGGTTAACTTTTCCTGCTGCAGATTTCCCACCGTGGTCAGAAAACACAGGGGAGACACTTTGTTTCTCTCACTATGACTCTAGAGTCGCTACTCGTTCAGAAGCTACCGCTAATCACCGTCACTCTCTCACAACACATGGTCCCCTCCCCACACACACACACACACACACACACACACACACACACATTCAAATATATTTGAATATTAATAAACAAATGAACTTTGAATATGATTTTGGGGCAAAAGTCAAAGCCCTAGACAGTACTCATACCAGTTTGAGACTTGTGATGCTTTTGATTCAGGAATGAATGTAAGAACAGAATCATGGATCCAGAACAGACAAACCCACAACGTTCACCTAAAACCAGTTGCAATCCAATGGTTACCAAATTAGGCGTGCAGGTTGAAAGGGCACGGACAATTCTTTAAAAGCAATCATTGCTAAGATCACTGAGGATCACAGGTGGAACAAGCTGTGATTAGTCAATTCAAGATATTGATCCCGTGATTGATTCACTGATTGAGTCACAGGGAGTCTTCCTTCTCCACCACGCGTGACCGAGCTTTGATTACCAGATGATTCACCTGCCTTTTCGACCCTCAACGATTGGCTTTTGGCTGGACTAAGAGTGAGCTGGATGGCAAATCACCAGCGTTTAGACCACTGTGAAGGGCGACTTTATTTTTTCTGGTTTTAAAAATGTTTTTAATCACCTCCCCAAATTAAAATTACAATGTTTAGAGATACATAATTTAATAAGTACTTTACACAGTCTAAAAGGGCCACTTCTTCACAATAAGTACTTGTTATACTTAAGTACATTGTACTGCTTCATAGTTGTTTACTTTTACTTTACTACTGTGGCTGTACTAAAGTAAAGAATTGGAATGCCTTTCCACTACTGGATGTTTATGACCCCAACTTGCTGTGTATTATTGTCCATTATATGGCTTATTTTGTCTCTTAACTCTCAATTTTTGGCTCACACACTCCTCTTTTTGCAGCAGCAGCTATTTGCTGCTCTGTCCTCTGACAATGACTCTTTCTCCATCTCTCCCTCCCACCCTCTGTCTCAATCCTTCTCTTTCATTGTCTGTTTACCTCTCTCCATCGCCCATGCAGCATCACTCTTTCTCCTCAGGCAACAAACTATTCTGTCTTCGCTCTGCCTCCCTCACTCATCCTCTCGACTGGCAATAACAGCTTATCTTCTCTCCCTCCCCTCCCCTCACTGTATCTTGCAGGGTACATCAGATCCACAGTGCGTTGTCTGGGACTATGGCAACCCGTAAGTTACTCTAAATGATTCTGATGCGTGCATGTGAGAGTGTACAGTGTGTAGTAAAGCTTGTGTATGTGTGTTTGTTTATCTAGTGTGTGCTCATGCCCAGTGAGATTAATTTCATTAATGAACTGAAAACAGTCTAATGAAGTTTCCTGAGTTAGTGTTAATTAAATAAGTCAATGAGAACAAACACCATTCTCTCTGTGTAGCTAAGAATTCACAAGTAACATCACTCAGAACGCCTCATTGGAGCAGGCTTTCCTTTGTTGCAATCCTCTTTTTCAATGTTTACCTACACTCGCACCATATTAGAGGTTTAATATGCAATTCTGAACTGTGGTCATTTGGTGAACGTGAACAATCCAGTTTTATGCCACCAGTGACCCAGTGACCGGGATGGGTTTTCTCTCGTCTGTCTATGTAGGCCACTGACTCTTTGACATCTAGTGAACTACATAATGTAAACCAGCACAATTGATCATGCTGTTTTAACCATTAACTCACATAGTGATTACTCTTTTATGTCAATAACAAAGTCAAACTTGTTCAGGACCATTAAGCCAGGATTTGCATGCAGGTCATGGTCTCATTGCACTTTTACTATGAGGCCACTACTATATGTTTGAACGGCATATATCTTCTTCCCATGCTAGTATAAATGAACAGATGCAACCCCATCTCCTACAAAATACAGTAATTTACCACTCATTTTATCATAAATGTATAATGCTCATTGGCAAGTCATGGTTGGTAAGGTGGGCATTGGAGTTTAGGCCACAAAATTACTTGGTTACCAGTCGCGATTGTTGGTATTGTTATCTGTGTGTGTGTGTGTGTGTGTGTGTGTGTGTGTGTGTGTGTGTGTGTGTGTGTGTGTGTGTGTGTGTGTGTGTGTGTCGTCATGGCAATATGTGGTCCTGGTAACGCCTCACCTTTGAGTACTTTGCCAGGGGATTCTGTCTGTTTGTGATTTATTTCACCGCGAAAGCGGCATAACCGGTGCAAGATGTCGTCGCAAAACTTTACAGTTGTGTAGATCAATGGATGCCGAGTTCAAAGATGGGTGTGGTCCCACACACTCAAACACACACACACACACACACACACACTTTATGCCGTGGCTGGTGTGATCCCATTTCAAGATGGTTTCTAGTTATTGTTAAGAAAAGATCATGTTTTGGTTTAAATATTACAAAACTGACATCTTTTCACATGCTTTGGGTCAGCATTTATTTTTTGATTATGTGACCTGGAAAGGATATTGTTAGGATAATGAATGAAATATATTGACTCTGAGTGATTTGCAGATACCTGGAGTGTAAGCACGTAACATTACAGTTAAGTACAAAAAAGTTACATTTTAAGCTTGCCAGTTCATTCTTGGTACTGGAAGTTTGACAAAATAATCTCCACTCAAGATCTATTTAATCTATGTCAGCAAGTGCTCAGTTGCATGTTGTTGTATGTTACTGTGTTTGCAAGCTACATGTAACTAATTGCGCCTTGTGGGATTAATAAAGTTGTTTTGAATTTATGGTTAACAGCTCCAGAACAAGTGAGTACGTAGACCTTGAGTGGAGATTAATTTGTCAATTTGTTTCATTGTTACGTTGATTAAAAATACCATCCCGGTGGCATTCCTTTCCTCCAAATTGTATTTGCTAATATACAGTAGATCAGTGGAGAGCATCATTTTTAAGAACCAGCTTTGACAAATGAATCTTTAACAGAGCAAATGGCTTTCATACAAATTGAATTCGTCATCACAGTGGGTCTCCCTGTCTACTGTGACCACAAGATGGATGACAGGAAAAGCTGTCAGCTCAGCTTCCCCCTCGGGAACACATTATAGTTTTACCCAGTTCTAGGGGAGTAGCCTCCAGTGCAAAGTCCTAAGCACACAATGGGATTAGTTTTAGTTTTTCCCGGTGTTTGCAGATATGAACAATATGGAGCACAGACAGATGCTTAGAAGCTTTAACACACAAACACACGCTGACCAAGACCTAGTTTATGTGCCACACGCTGAAATGCAAGCAACAAAACAAGAATGTTCCAGTTATAATAACAGATTCTGTCTTAACCAGCCAGGAGCATCATTAAGTGAAGGATTCATCTATTTTTAGCACTCATGTCAGCTATTCCTGCTCTCCTAAACTGACAAGAATATTCATGATATCCACTGGTTGTTTACATGTTGAGCTAAAATGGGCAGACTTGACCGTTTCAGTGTAAACAGCCTTAGGTCATCACAACATGCTGTCTGGGTGCACAGATGCTCTTAAGAGAGGGTGTGAAATGAAGCCACCTGTTGCGCTTCAATTCTAATTTGATGGTCACATATGGAATTTATCATCTATACATTATGTACATCCAGGGTACATATGCACATACAAGGACAGAAAAGGACACAAATGTATCATTTATATATACACTGACTGTACAGCGTTGGTATTTTAATCCTCCATTTGCTTGTCTGTGCCAGGCAGCATATCTTGAATGTAGCTGGACGGGAGCGTGCAGTTGATATGGGAGGAGAACATGTTGTACAAAGCCGCCGTTTCTTTGCTGGAGGATATCACCTCTCTCAACCTGGATGTCTCTCTAACTGAGCCAATGGCTTTGAGGTTGAGTGAGAGGCAGACAAGAGGAGGAGAATGTATAGATAGCAATGCGGAGGAAGGGCAAACACGGCAGCAGCTGAACCAGACAGCAGGGAAACAGAAGTTCATCTCGGAGACGGAAAAATAACTTTCAATCTATACGCCTGTATAAGGAGACTATATTTAGTGCACAGATGCACCCACATTTAAAAATGGGTAATCTATACTTACTTAGAGATCAGAGGCTCAAATCTCTAAAGCCTACTGTCATCCTACAGAATTGTCTGTGTGCATGTTTTTCAGCAGTTGTCTATTTAGAAATCTGCAATTTCAGTGGTAGCTCTGTCCCATTTGCACTCTCTCGCAGCCTGCTAAGTTGGCCAACAGTTGGTGGCACTCACAGTTCATCTCCGTATTTATGTGTGAGTGTTTATTTATTTATTTTGCCCCTAACAGGCCCATATGTTGGCACCATCTGCCCACCCAAAGCGTGTGCTCGCCAGCCCTCCCTGTCTTTCCCCATGTGCCCGTTTCCTCAACCTACTCTCATTCATTTGCTGGCTCAAATAGATACTGTTATGTATAGCTCTCATTAAAGTTTTACAAAGTTCCAAACCAGGAGCTCAGGAAGCTATTAAGAGTAAAAACGTACACTTTTTTGACCATGTTTGGAGGATGTCATTTTGGTCTACCTTAAATCTTCACTGGGTTATTTCTCCAAAGTCTCTCTCTTTTAGTTTTCTGCTGTCTCTCAATAACTCATCCATGGGAACTGATGATGTTCGGATGATGTTCGGCTTCTCTCTGCTGTGTGGTTGCTGACCTTGCCTCTGGCATCTCTATGCTTTGACCCTCACTCTGCCTCAGTATGGAATATCTGGCTGAAACCCCACTGACATACACACACTCACTGTACAGTGCAGCACTCATCTTGTGTCTGGTGCATTATAGATTGGCTCCGTTAGATTGTGTGTTTGTGCCACTCCCAGATGTGCTATATTGATTCTATAACTGCTGCTTTTTCAATCAGAACAAACTGCGTTTTGCTTCCATCGATATAATATACATATACGTATGTATGCATCATATAATTCAGACTTTATTTCTAATAAGCATAGAAGGTATATACTCTCATACAAATGACAAAGCTGAAATGCATTATGGGCATGCAAATTTGCAATATCAATTTAAGCATGCTTAAAAGAATATGACCCAGTACTGTACTTAGAGATGAATGCAATATACACTTTAGATGGGTGGATGAGAGTAAGCTTGTGAATGGTTGTGGGTCACTTAATCCTATTTCTAATCCCCAGTGGTCTTCAACTTGATCGGGGATCAGTGGTTAAAGACCCAGGCACCCCACCCTACCCCCACCATCCTTCACTGCCATAGAGTAATAATGGCCTAGTGTGTAGCACAAGTAGCTCTAACATCCTCAATCTGACACGATAGATCAAGGTTTTGAGCTTTGGGCTCAGACTGATCTGGCAACGCTATCAGCTTTGACACAGGTCTCAACCTTAAATGAAGTAAAAAGTCAAAGGCATATTCTGCACACTGCCAAAAACTAGCTGGACACAAATCTGGCCGAAATGTAATCACTATTATTTTACTAAAAAGCAGTGCGGCAAGTTCTAACCTTAGCCAAATGCATGACATTTTGTTTCGTTCTCGTGGCAACATTATGGCCATCTATAAGCCATTGATTACTCTCCTGTGTAACAAACAAGCAAGTAAATTATAGAAAGATGTAATACATAAAGTGTGGGAAGACAGAAAAAAGAAGTGCTTCTTTTTGATGGTGTTTGAAAAAAATTCTAACAATGTGCTCTTTGGTGCAGAGGTAATCCAAAAGTATCGGAACAGCATGAAAACCAAGGCACTCTTGTTGAAGAAAAAAAAGGTACAAAATTTTCACAAACGTGTATATTTTCTTCAACAAGAGTGCCTTGGTTTTCATGCTGTTCTGATACATAAAGTGTATTGATACTTAACACTTGACTTTCAAACTCTGTTCCTTGTCTTAAGATGCCTTATATTAAAAGAGTACTGCATCAATGTAGCATTACTGTCATGATGGAGAAAGATTAAAATCAATAGAGCAGAACCAGAGATATCAAAGTTCTTATTCAACATTACCCACAGTCAAACTCAACCACCAACAGTTCAGTCTGACATTTGCACATTATGATAGTAGCAGCAAAGCCTCAGTCAGAGATAAGGAGTAAGCTTTATGTTTGTTTGCATGTATGTTAGCCCTGTGATAGAGCCCGATCATAGTGTATCCCACCTCTCACAGGCCCAATGCATTCTGGTATATACTTCAGCTCACTTCAACCCTTAATGGGATATATGTAGAAAATTGATTGATGCTATACATACAGTGATATCTCTAAGGAGACAGCATACAGTTTAGCCCAAAAATAGCCCTTCATATGATTACGTCTATAAGGCAAAGTGATCTGCCTTATTCTGGTCTTTTTATATTCTTGTGTCAAGGCAACTTCTGAATGCAAGTTTTATTAAAAAAAAAAAAAAAAAAAAAAAAGGCTTTTCCTTAACCCCATTTGAGATTGAAATTACTTGTATTCATTTATCACCTTAGAACATTTCCACTTATTGCATATTTCCTCATCCTTCCCCGTAGTCACATACACTTACCCATAAACACACACAACAACACAATTAACAGCGTAGCCACCAGGAGGAGGGGGGGTGGAGAGTTGATAGGGCTTGCTCCACTTTTCCATCTGACAGAGCAGAAGGGATCAAGACTGAGTCAAACAGCGAGTCAGCCAGTAGAGTCGGCAGAGGGAGTCGGCCAGTAGGGCTTATGTGGGCTCTGCCTCCATTGGGCATTTCAGACGGCGACAGGCTCTCAGCTTATTTCCCCAGCTATCACAACAGCCCTTATAGTGCGCCTTAACATGGTCGCTTCGATTCTCAGTGCCGAATGCTTTGGTTCTTGTCGAGGGTACTTGTCGAGGGTAGCTTTAAATAGCTGTTTCATGTTGAGATCAGTTCTAAGTAGCCGTACATTCTGAATTTTAGATATGATTTATTTTCACTACTGGACTTCAAGTGTGGGCTGCTTGTTCTTAAGAAAAGTTATTTTTTTTTTAGTTTGGGTGATGCAGTTCTATAAAGCAGGATAGGATTGTTAGGTTAGTCTTTTCACTTCATGCATTATTTTTATTGATTGTGTCATCATGTGACCAGTGGGAGTGGAATAATGCACCGTGTCTTACTGTACAGCCAGAGATAGCCTTTAGAACTGAAGCTGTTTCCTTTGGGTGAAGATATTAGACATTTCTAGTGATTAGTAATTGAAGTTTAGATTAAATGTAGAGAAAAAGAAGACTTGCTCTCTGCTGTCAGTTGGAATACATTGCCTCCTCACTGCTGGACCTGTAGAGTTTAAGAACCACTGGGTAAGTAACATCTATATACCCACTTTAAATCTATTTTGGGTCAGGCTGTTGTGTAAAGATCGCCTGACAGATTAAGCAATGCAAATTCACTTTTACAAGCTCTCCCATGTAACCTAAAGTCGGGTGTAGCATTCGCCTTATGCTTATCTTGTTGACTCGCATGATATCCGCTTTTCTCTTGTGCAGCTGGAAGGAGTGTGAGAGGACGCTATGTTAGTGCTTTGTGAGAGTCCTTTTTGAGCCTCCGACAAGATGCTCAGTTTCTGAATCCTGCCACGTTTTCTTTTGAGGTGTAACATTTGAAAATTTCGGTTTGCAAAGTCATTTCAGAAAAAAAAAAAAATCTTTTTGGAATCTGGATATAATAATCCCTTTTCAGCAGCATTCACTTTCTTCAGAGCCATGGGGTGGGTCCATGTTAACACAGAATGCAGGCAGTCAGGACGGCAGGCCATTTATGGCTGTACCTGAAACCTGTTTCTCTGCTTTTCTTGTTAGCTCAGTAGCTTGCACACCAGGAAGAAAGATAATCCCGGGAAAGAAGCTTATAAATTAGCCCATGGCCATGCCAGAGAGCAGATTGGGGCGGTGGAGGTCAATGACAAAGCATCCTCCTCACACGAGAAATCAGGGAAGAAGTAGGGTTTTGTGTGACAACCTCACATCCCGTGAACCACAAGCAAGACAAGTAGGATTAAGCAAGGACAGTACATCCGTCTCTATTAAAGACCTATTCAACTTTCCATTCCAAGTAAGTGAACTAGACATCCATGAATGTGTACTGAAGAAATAAAAGTGTTGTAAACTACCTGCATACTATCCTATACAAATATGTTTTAGTGTTCACATCTCTGGCCTTTTGATGGCGCCTTCATTTTTTATTTTATTTCATATTGATGAAGCCACAATAGTGATGCACGCATTCTGATGAGAGATTATTCATGTTTTCTCCTGAATCATTCCATAACACATGGGATTCACATCAATAAATATTTCATGTTTGAGTTAGCGCAACAAGGATAACATTTTAAAAATGTAAGCTGTACTGCAGATGTGTCTTGCACAGAAACATCACATCAATCTTCAGATAATCTCACAGCATGCTCTTGTGATTATAAAACCAATCTTTACATTAGTCAGTGGAAGAGAGGAAAGCTTAGTTCCTACAGAGTTACTATCTGGGTTAAGTTCATTTATACATATACACGCAGAGAGACACATATCAACTGATATGCAAACATGGGCCTAGATCGTGGCAAATACTGTTTAAATGTGGGCTGGTCAGTCCTGCATATTAGGTGCTATGAAGGGTTGAGTATGTGCATATGATTTGTGTCGTGAAGATTTGCTTCAGTGCTTTCTAGCTATATTGAGAGTAAAAGGGCAGTGTGCACTGCCTCTGGTGAGTGTGCATTCTGGCTCCCTGGAGAGGTCGGGGATGTAATGTGTTACGGAATAGATTCCAGCAGCAGGAATAGATGTTTTCTCTTACACACTTTATTTTTTCCATTTGCTTCTGTGTCTTATATCAGGAAACTAAACTCCTGGCATCATAAAGAGGTTAGAGGATATGTATTCACACAGGCGCAGAGCTGACGAAAAGATAAGCAATAATGAGTTAGATAAGCTCACAAACCACTGATGCACCACTGATTCAATTCTTTAAATATGAAAAAAAAAATGTTTGCACAATCAGACACCTCCCGTACGTGTTTAAAATAACCGTTTCACACTTTTAGTTATAGACACTCAATACATTTAGAGTTACAGCTGAACAATAGAAAATTAAGATGGAAAAAAAATGTTTTTGTGATGATTATTATGATTTACCTTGTTTATTACACATTTACCAATGTGGAGCTTCAGGAAATATGGGAGACAGATTAAGAGATGAACACAAGACATTTCTTTGGCCAGATTAAAACCCTCTATGTGTGGCATTTGATACGGTAACAGACAGCTGGGCCTCCAGGACGACCCAACCCTTGTGGGTGGGAATTTGCAATATTAATCTTGTTGAGTCTGTTCACTGTTAGGCACCACTAGATTAGATTAGATTAGATTCAACTTTATTGTCATTGTGCAGACTACAAGTACAAAGAAAACGAAATGCAGTTTGCGTCCAACCAGAAGTGCAAAAAAGCAGAAAAGTGAAATGTGATATTCAAGTATAGACAGGTGGTGCATAGGCAGGACATGAAATATATTGCAGTGTTATAAGAGCAGAATAAATATGGCTATGTAATATGAACAATGTATGAACAACATGTACAGATATGTGCAATGTAGTAGCAGTGACATTATAATAGTCGTAAGAATAATATAGATATATGCAGTGTATTAGCAGAATGTATAATAAGAAAAACAGAATAAAAATGAATATTCTGTATGATATACCATATAGCCAGATATGTACAGCTATGCGCAGTGTGGTAGCATTATAAGAGTACTACCTTGTGGAAATAACTCAAGGAACTTATATAGAAGTATTGGGAGACAATACAAATGCTTGCATAGTGTCTAATATGTAAACCTTTTCAGGGTTTTCACTTATTTCTGCTCTTGGTTGAAGGTATGATGCCTTTTTTTCACAGCTGACACTTGTCATACAGTAGTAGAAAAAGCACATTAACGATAGCTCTGTTCTGTGAGCGAGCATGAACAATACCAGAGGCCTGAAACTGTAGCAGGGAAATGGAATTCAGCCATTATTAATTTGATTATTTACACATGTGCTTTTAATGTGTCATGTCAAAAGTTCTTCTATGTCAAAGGCCCATTACATGTAGAAACCCAGGCCCCAGGAAGAGCACTCAGCCGTGCAGCCAATTTTGTCCAGTGGCCACTCACTGTATTGCAACAAAAAAAAAGAAAATGGTTTTCCCCATAGGCCACTATTGTAAAACCTGTAAAACTGCTGCAGGACCCCTTGAACTGCATATAAGGTTATTTATGACTCTTTCTATTCAGAATTGTTTAATCTATGTACGTTTTATATTTGAAAAACTTCCCTCTGGCTGAGAAAAGCGATTTAAAAACCTGTAACATCACAACAATGTAAAGTCTATGGGCTGTGCAGGAAATTGCTGGCGAGGCCAAACGGGACATGCTTTACTACGCATATTCAGTGGGCCGCATATCACTGAGGTAAACCCAGAAGCTTAGAAACTGTTTTGCTGTATGCCCCAGGCGAGCAACTCCATTAATCTAATTAGGCGCCAATATGGGATCCAGTATCCAGTTAATATAATACATCCATGTAAAAACTAGACTTAATGTACCAATGAGAATCAAAAAGCCGTAAGACGTCCTGCCCTCACAGAGAGCTGTAGAGCTGGGCGATATGGAGAAAATCAAATATCACGATATTTTGGACAAAACACCTCGATATCAATACTGTTGGGTTGACTATTGGTGCTTTCACAAAATATTTTCACAATGAGATTTTTGACAAATACTCATCAGTATTGTGGATATATTGATTAAGTGGCTAAAGGCAAATAATAAAACAGCTAGAATAGTCTGGTAAATTCAGAAAATGACATCACTTTACTGTAATGCAGCCTTTAAAAACAAAAGACAACACCTATACTATATTACGATACAGTGATATCCAAAATCTAAGACGATATCTAATCTTGTATCACAATATCGATATATTTCCCAGTCTTAGAGAAATGTCAATCAAGCACAATCTAGAGGTCTAATCAGGTAAATGAAGTAACTTCTGTTCCAGTACCGTACCAGTGGGTTAAAATACGGTGTGCTGGAATATTGTGTTAAACATTTGTTACTTTTATATTGTAACTGTAAATTGCTATGTATGCTTAATTTGTGAAGAAAAGAATGGAGGAAAAAAACACTTGTCATTGTCTCTTTAGGGTGCCATTGATGCTGACGTACAATGACAAGTTTTCACCCGTTGCAACTGTGTCCACTTGAGGCCACTTACCTCCATAATCCTTAAAATCCCTCTCTACTACAACAAGCCCTCTCCGTCCCACTAGTCCTTCTGTCAATGACCTATTAGCTCTGTTTGCATTGTGTGTCACCAACTCTCACTCAGTTTTAGACAATGACTAGTCTTGTTTTTCTTTTTTTTAAGCACATCAAATCATCAGGTGATACTGTACAGTACATCTTTGTAATGGGGATCATTTTTGTGATTTACATGCTGTTGATTTCCTTCTCTGTGTGAAATGCTTTTGTCATTGTTCAATGCTTTCTTCATCTCTTTGCAGTCATTACTGTTTGCCATATCCGTCCCACATTTTAGTTCTTTCTCCTGTCTGCACTTCCGACCACTGATGACACGGATACATACACACATCTGATGGCAAATTTTGCCAGAAATGAGCAATGAGAAACACAGCAATAGGCACAGGACCTGTGATTATTACTGTATTGTTTGGCTACGGTCATGTCATAACTCATTTTTGACAGTGTTTGCCAGAAGCTGAAATTAGCTGATAATGTTAATCCTTATTACATTGATGACAGCTGCAGTATGTAGAACAACATTTTCCCATGTAAAACTGGTTCAAATGCTTAGCAGTGACAGTATATTAAATGTTGCCTACATGCAGCATCCTGTATCATAAGGCTTAATGTCTGTATTATCTGTTCCTTCACCTTTCCGACATTATGTCATCTTTGCCTGTTTAGCATAAAAGGCTGCTTTGGATGAGAGACATTGGTGACACTTCTACTTCTATGTGCTGGGCAGATGGAGGGGTAGCTTTTTCAGTGACTTTACCTCCATACAGCTCGGTTCCCTGCATCAAACCCTTTAGTTTTAAGAATTCCAAGCATGTTTAACCTTTTCTTTTCTGTTTCCTAACGGCGTGTTTTCATAGCATTGCCTCAGTAGACATAAAAGGTCAATTAGTGCTGCTGTTCAGGAAGTATTTTTCCTGTTTTTCTCAACAGCTGCAACATCATTCTACAAGCAGTTAGGGAACAAAACACATTGTAATATGTTACTGCAGTGGTGCACCGTACATGTTTTAGTACACTGTTGAGAAATAACGCTTTAGCGCTGTTTGTCTTTTTTTTTAGCCATGCTAACAGTGTTGCTGTAGGGATGGCGGGGATGGTCCACCACATTTGTCCAGACTGAATTGTCTTGACAGCTGATGGGTGGATTGCCATGAAATTTGGCACACACATCTTTGGTGATCCTTACCTTTTCATCTAGTCAGGTCAAAAGTTTAATTTAGTCCAATACTTTGCTATAGGACCAAACACCTACACAACTAATTTACTTCAGGCTCAGCTGTTCTTTGTGTTAGGTACTAATTAGCTAATTTTAGCATGCTAAACTAAGATGATGGACATGGCAAACATCACACCTGCTAAACATTATTTTCATTGTGAGCATGTTAGCATGCTAACATTAGCATTTAACTCAGAGCATCGCTGTGCCTTATAACAGCCTCATAGAGCTGCTAGCATGGCTATAGACTCTTAGTCATGCTAAGTCTATATTTTAGGATTTGGCTCAGGTTGATTAGGACAAACTGTGCAATCAACATGTGCATTAAATACAACTTTATTCTTTGTCAAAGTCAAGACCAAACAACAGATGAATCGATTATCGCAATGCTATCAAACTGGATATATATAATATACTGGATGTATATTAACCCATCTTGGAATGGAATATTTTGCACTGTACATTTGGCAGTCATAGGCTATAAACCAGCTTTACTGATATGTACACCTGTTTGCACATCTGGTACCTGTTTTTCATGATAAGAGGAGTCGGTAGGGGCCACAGGCTCATTCAAGTGCAATGACAGAAGTAAAACAAAAGGCATGTCTTTTTAATTGTTCCCCGCCAGCTAAGCCCAACTGATAATGTAATACTTCTATGAGCCCAGTAATGCAAACAGCAGTAGTGTGTATCTGTAGCTGTAGTGGACATGTAATAACAAAGATCAGGGTTTGCCTAAACTTTGTAGCTGAAATAAAACTTAACAAAAGTCAAAGCTTGCTTTTTGCTGAAGACGTCAATACCAACAATTCAAATCCAGCTAAACTAGATGAGGGTGAATTAAGCTTGAAATTCAGCAGCCAAAGCAAAGAGGTCACAGATAATGTGTATCTTCAGCGACCCCCTTTTGTCAGCTCTCAATTTGACCATTATCCCAACTTCCTCTTTGCTGCCAGACCGGCATAGAATACTTGATATGCGTGTGTCCTTGTTGCATATAGTTATAGTTTGTGTCAGTAAGTGAATGGCATGCATGCTTTCACATGTGCATCTGCCATATTATACATCAACCGACATACATAATTCAGTGTGCAGCATTTGCCCATGTAACACAATCATTAATGCATGTGTAGTCAGAGTACATATGGCTTTGCTTTCCTGTTGTGAACAAAGCCATTTGTAATTACTTTACATGACATCACTTGGGAGTTCACAAACACAAAACTCACGTTTTCTATTCATGTATCCGGAAGTAACGTTGGATAAATCGCTGAGAGTTCAGTGGATTCCACATGTAATAAGACATGTAAATGTAACCAAAAACTACCTTACAAAATCTACACACTGTGGAAGATTTCCTCATAAAAGGTCACAAGTGAACATGTTCTCTCATTCACTCTATTTTTGTCTTTCTCTCTCTCTCTCTGAGGAACACACACAGAAACGTGCAAAGCCGAGCACCAGGTTGCTACCTGTCAAGCTGTCTCTCAGCTTCACTGCTGTGACTCGTTTTCCGATCTTTAGTCTTTGAAGTGTCACTGTGCAGATAATGATCATCAGGGAATTGTACTCTCATTTCATTACTGCCATTTGCTGAATGACATGAATTGAGTGTCGGGGTGTGTGTGTGTGTGTGCGTATTCATGTTCAGAACTACCTTTTAAGAATTAACGTTAATACTTTCTTGTCATTTAATTTTACACTGATCATGTTTGAGTGGCCAGTCATGGCAGAAGTATATTTAGTCTTGAGTGATGTGTTGTGCTGTGGTTAACATGCTGTGACTAGCAGGTGGTTCATGTACGTTTTATTAATTTGTTCACGTTATTTGATCAACAGCAAAAGAAAACCCCAATATGACAGTTTTTTTTTTTTTTTAAGATGCAGATGCTCATTCAATTTTATTTAACACATATCTATTGATTTTGATGAATTTGTGTGCTAAACTGGCAAGTAATATCAACAAAATACTGTGTTTCAATACTCATTTTACCATACTATTTACTATCCCAGAAAGATATTTAGTATGTCCCAATACATATGTCAAATGCAATATGCTAAAAATACGAGGATGTCCTACTGCATCTGGTTGGATTTTGCAGCATGCAAGCCAGCAGGCTTTTCTGGCTAGACTGACCCATAATTATTTGCGCAGAATATACAATGAGCAAGGTGTCAAAGTTCAAGGCACATTCTTATGAAGTACTATGTCCCAATTGTATGCATGCTGCATGCAACAGTATGTACTTTGTAAGGGCAGCTGCAGGACATACTAAACGTAAAAAAGAAAAAGTATGCGATTTCTGGATTTGCATCTAAACTTTAAAATAAAAGCACAGCATTTGCAAAAGTTAAAAATGCATTTAAAACTGATTTGATTTTACTGTGAAATGCTTAGTGAAAATGTCATCACATACCCTTCACCATACCTAGAGATTGGTATGGGGTACTTTCCATAAGATCATCTCTCAATGCAAATCAAACTAGCTATTAGGCTAACCGACATAAAAACATGCCAATCTCTAGGTATGGTGAAGGGTATGTGATGATGTGGGGCTATTTTAATTCCAAAGGCCAAGGGAACTTTATCAGGATGCATAGTATCCTGGATCCATGAAATAACTGGCCTTTAAAAATAAAAATCTGCCTGCCTCTATGGGAATTTAACATAGGGGTATGTATACGTATGCCCCCTGTATTTTAAGGAAGAACATTTATTTAAGATACATTATTCATTCACAAAGAAAATTGGTGTCCTTAAAGGTCAGATTTTTCCTAATCTTTTTTAATTAAGTCATTAAGATCAATTTCCAAAAGATGATTTGTATTCCTCTTTTTAGTCAACTTTAGCATGGGTTCATAACTTATGAGCACCACTGTATGTGCACAACGTAGAGCAGGAACTTCTGGTAACTGAAAGATGAGAACATAGTCAGAAAAAAATAAACATTTGCAAAGATAATATCCTTAATCTTGTACTTTTATATGTTGAGTGGGAGATTTGCATTATATTTTATTCAAAGATAATGATTAAAATGCCATAATATGTGAGATTTTTACAGGTACACATAGTATGTGTGTTAGTAAGGGAAGTGAGTGCCCCTGCTATTTACTTTGTACGTAGGGCAACACAAGGAAGGTTTATTATTCTTAGGTTAGACATAGTAGAGTATATTGTAATCTTTTTTTTAGATGTTAAACTGTCTGTTATTTCTCCAAAGGCAGGGTAACATCCGAAATGTGCCTTAACCATAAATACAAAAAGCAACAAAGCCAGCTTATCATTTCTCATAAAGCGAAACTGTCACCAAAGCCTTCCCCTCGAGATGTAAACAGGGCTCAGATATAATATTGCCTGTCAGTCGAAGCCCATATATTTCAGCGTATTGAATTTAAAAGATTGTCAATATTATGCAAATGGTGAAATCCATACTGTATATAAGCAGCACTTTATTACATTTTCTACCGATGTTGACGGTGCTCATTGCTGTTAGCTTGAGAGGAGGTAATTAAGTTCTTCACTAAAGCATTAGTGGTAAAGGAATAGTGTACACTGTACTGTCTGAAACCGGATTCTTCATCTACTCTGCTTTACAAATCTTTAAATAAAGACAACACAATCAAAAGGTATAATCTATATGAAACAAAACAAATTATTTATTGTTTCTCATCTTTTCTTTTGAAATGTCTAGTCCCCAACAATTTGAAATTGTTTCCTTATTAGTTTCTCTTTAAAGAGTTTGTTTACTTAATTCTTGAAAAGTATTTTTGAAATAAAACCCTTGAAGCCCATGAAATTTGGCTTCATGTCAAGTAATTTCAAATCAAGGGAAGAGGTGAAAAATATGAAGAGAACAGTTGTGTTGTATGAGTGTTGCGTGCCAAAGCAATGACCTTTTAGTGCAGAATAATCTCCATCCACCATTTAAGCCGCACTGGTCTTTGTCAACTGGTTGTCGATGCAACCCTTTTCATTTGTCCTCAAGGCCTCAGCTCTTAAGGTATTTCTCCAAAAAAAAGGGAAATGAAATGGAAGAAAAGGCAGAACAAAGATGAGAAAAAAAGTGTTTAGGGTGCTAAACACGTAAAGAACTCAAGAACAAGTGAGGTGACTAATGCCCGCTGGGTAAAAGAGCCTGTCAGTGTGCGTGAGTGGTGATGACTGCATATGAAACCTATAGAGTGAATGGGTGAACTTGGTGAACCGGATGGCCGACCCTCTTAAAAACTCTTTCACCCCTTCCTTCAGTTGGAACTCTCTGTGCACGTGTTTAGGTTTGTGACGATTCTTTGTGTGCGTTTGTCTCACAGCCACTGTTAATGTCCCCTATTCCACCCCCTCCACCACCCCCACCCCCCTTCTCCCCACCTCCAGGGAAGCTGGTGCAGAAAACTGGGGCACAGAAGGCTGCCAAACATCCCCGTCAACCGCAGTCCACACCAAATGCCTGTGCAGCAGGATTTCCACCTACGCCGTGTTAGCGCAGCAAGCTAAAGACCCGGTGAGTCACCTATGCACATCCTGATGTACTCTGTGGTACTTGACGGCTAACAAGGCAGCTACTACCAGTGGCGAGGTCAGTGAGCTGATGACTTTGCCGTATTATGAATTTAGATGGCAGCCCTGTCAGTTGGATTGGACTGTAACATATATCAGGCTGTTAAGGCTGTCATTTATTGTCTTTATGTAGTTGTCTTATTGGATAACAAGCCTCTTTCCTTGCACCGTTGACAAGAAGAAAATGGGTACCAGCTGAACAGAGCCGTCAATGTTTAACATTGTCACGGTATGAGATGCTGTTTTGATGAGTGTAGTTTTCCAATTATATGTTGATTGGCAGTCACCCTCTCCGTTTTACAACTTTTTTTTTTAGCTTCAACTTCGTGAAGGTCAGGTTGTTCAGAGAGCTACTTCCATAGGAGAGAGAAGAAGCGTTAAGAGATGGAAAGAGATTTTATTATGTCGGTGTGCGATTGTGCCTGCAGCTCATAAACCTGTGCTTCTATAAATAGTTCTTGCAGTCTGTGTTTGACATGATTAAAGACAGCTTTTTAACACTTCAGGGTAATGCCTGTTCTGATACATTGACCTGTTCTCCTGTATTTACGCTAATGAACATCCAATGAGCTGACATCACTTATTTCACCTTCGTCTCACAGCCACCCTCTTCGTCCAACACGCCCTAATTCATTAATTGCATAAGATCCCACATCAAAATTTCACACCTTCCTTCGATACCCACATCACCCAATTTATTATTTATTCCCACTTTATTTTGCTCCCTTGTTTTCGCCATATTTGCCATTGATGTATCTTCTCATGTATCGGTTTTTCCCTCTCCTCCTCCTTCTTTCTTCACCCTTTCCACCTTGCTACACTTTTTAACCATTGTTTATCTCACTTTATGCCAAAGCTCCTTGACTGCTGGCGTCACAAAATGTTCCCTTAAGCTTTGGCTGTTAATGTGTCTCCATGCCTGCTTGCACCTTATGCCCACAAGGATAGTGATTGCATTAAATAACAAGGGAGTTTTTTTTTTTAGGTTAGAAAATGGAGCCAGCAAAGCAGAATCCCTGTAAGCACTGGAAGGTAACTCCAGGTGTCACAGAAATGAAAAAGTGATTGTGAGGAATGGGGGATTTTTGGGAAGGAAATGTTTAACCAAACAGAAAAGGCAGTCTGGTCTCAGCTGGCAGGGAGAACTAAGAGAGAGAGAGCGAGAGAGAGAGAGAGAGACACACACAGAGAGATAGAGATGCGCTAAGTAACAATGCAATAACAACCAGTGTCGCTGAGATAAAGAGCTGTGGGCTTATGTGGACATATATCCCTGTGTAACCTTTGCAGGGTGAAACAATGCCTCGATATACATGTAACACTCACCAGTGCTGTGCATTCACCTTTAGCTGTCACATTACTGTTAAGAAGGTCTTTGTCCATACACTCTGCATCAAATATGAAAATGGGATTCAGACTCTAAACTGTACATAGGTGTTACTGAGCTGCAAAGTGAATGGAGCAGCTGCTTCCGCAAGTAGTTCTCAATTCTGATTTGAATTTGTCTTTTAAAATTGTCCTCAATGTTCCTGAGATGGTGACGTGGATTGCACCTTTCAATTTTAGATGCCCTGCCTGTGCTAAAGGTGCTGGATATACTTTTTAGATAGAGGATATAACCCTCCGATATTCAGTTGGCTAGTAATTTTAGGAATCTGTAAGAGTACATTTGTTTGCCCTAGATGTTCCCCCTCCTTTCTTATTTTATTAAGTGTAAAGAGGGTCAAAATAAGGTGATGGCCTCCAGGTGAGTTACTGCAGTGATTTATTATTTCATCCCTCACAGCTTGAATTACTTCACAGGGGTCTGGAACCTATTACAAACCTCGGTGAAACATTAATTACCATTATATGGAAAAACACAATGGCTGCGACCTATAAACTGGATGGGTCATTCCAGCTGCAATTTCTGGTTCCGGTGACTCCCCTTCCAACTGAACAATATTGACTTGTGCTGTTTTCCACAGCAAGCAGGTCGGCCATGTTTAGTGAATGAGGGCTAAGAGGGAAAATTGACTTTTTTGACATTTGTGATATCTGTGAAGAGTGTGTTAGTCATTAGGGATTCATCATTCAGCCCCCCACCCCGGTTCCACCCTTATACCCAGTGCTGAGGACCGGAGGGTATGGGTCAGTGTGTTTATGTCTGTGGCTCTCAGTCAGGAGCTGTTGTGGCCCACGCTGAGTGCACTTTGTTGCTTTAGGGTCCTCCAGAGTTAGCTTTTTATCCCAGCAGAGATTGGATTCTATAAAAGAGGAGGGAGAGACAGATTGAATTTAGCAACATATAAAATACCCATTCACATCCAGACATGCGAACACAGACAACTAGGTATCGATGTTTGCACTTTTTTACACCCTCGCACACACAAGCGTGCGTGCACGCACAGAAATGCTCACGTAGACATACACACTCGAATGCTGTGTTCAGGCTGTGTGGCTTTTGGAGCAGAGCTGAGTATCAGCAGCCCAGCTCTGACAGCTTATCCTGGGCCATGGCGCTAGGGACAAGGGGGGTTGAGGATTAACCTCCATGTTTAATAGAAAAGAGAGGAAGCGAGGGGGAGAGAAAGAGATGGAGGGATTTAGAAGCACTGCTGCCATTACAGGCCGTTTACAGTGGAGTGAGGGATAGCAAGTTAATCCTGTTTACTTTCTATAGCCTCTGAGATTTCCATGTGTGTGTGTGTGTGTGTTCTGCCATGCCTGTATGTGTGTTTGTCTATAGAGAGACCTTTACTATCAGACACAAGACAGAGGTTGTTACTTTGGAGAAACAGGGGAGAGAGAGAGAGAGAGAGAGAGAGAGAGAGAGAGAGAGAGAGAGAGAGAGAGAGAGAGAGAGAGAGAGAGAAAAGAAGGAGTTGATTAAGTGAGGTCATGAAACCATACAATAAACCAAGCCACTTAATTCCAAAAACAACTGCAGTGGGAACACAAACCCTACGGATATGCCTAGACTCATTGCCTCTGCAGCGCTCATAGGGATCATGGGATTTGGAGTTGACGGAAGTCAGTTTCACATTCTGTGCCTCAAGTTAATCAAGTGAGTTATACTTCTTTGCTTGGATTTTGTCAGCGAATAAGGCTGCTTTCCTAATTGTGTAGACATGGAAATTGATCAGTTATCAAGCGCCTCTCTCAAACCTGTTTTCATTGCTAGAGTAAGATTCATAGCTCATGCTTAAGCAGGTAACCAGAAATGCTAGCGAGAAGTTCAGTGGTTCAAACAGCACCTGAGACCTTGATCCAGTCAGTGTGGATGAGTACACACACACACACACACACCAGTCTCGCAATGGCAGACCTATCTCCACAGCGCCTTGTCAGCCCTAAGGTCTGACTACACCACACATACGTACATTTTAGGATAGGAAAAAAAAAATGCTCTGGCTTGTTTGCATTTCTTTGAACCAACCACAAATGTCTTGGGCTAAGCTCCGGACACAGCGACGGTGCCTCTGCAAAATAGTCTTGGGGATGACCTTGTTTTGGTGGAACATTTGCACATAGCGAGGCAAGCTCTGGAATGGCTCATTACTTGCAAAGGAAATTGCCACATAAAATATTAAATAAAGTTATTTGTTAACACAATATAGTAATGTGAGCTATTTATATTAGCTGTGTACATGGTTACACCTTATTTGCTCTTACCAGTATATTGCTGTATACTTCGTCCACAGCAATTCCTACCAATCAGTCCTGCCACGTTGGCATTTGCAGCTATCGTTGCCAACGAATGTTTCTGGTGATTTGTATGTGATGGAGAACTGGCCAGCAGCAATTCTTTCGTCCGTGTCTTCATCTTGCCATCGTAATCGCTGCGGCATCCCCCCTTGACTACAGGGTTTTCACCTGTTCCTCCATTATCGCTGTTACTGTATTTAACTTTCCTCTTGCTAGCTCGCTTCAGAAGATAGGCCATGCTTGGGGGAATAAAAGCAACATTTTTCTATAACCGTTGGGCAAACATGCTACTACATCCCTGTTAGATTTTAAGATCATTCACAGAAAGAACCAAGCATAAGGACCTGCCTTATTACACAATTCAAATTTCCGTCAATACTTGCCATTTTCAGTGTGCAGCTTGTTCGCTCATAGGTGGTGGTTGTTTCCCGTAGCAAAGGGATTTTATGAACGGTAACACACAAATAGTAGAAGGGTTAGGGGCAAAGCCTGACATCCGGCGCAGAGCCACGCGCCGGATGTCAGGCTTATCCTGGCAATGAACTTCCATTGGCACCACACACACATGCACTCACACATTGGTTAGGAGCCTTCTGCATTTCCATAACTCATTTAGAAGGCAATTACTGTATCAAAGCAAGAAGAATATGTGAACCTATCTCTGCTGTAAAAGATTTCTCACGGTTTCTTTTACCTGCCGGGCTAACTGCTTTTGTCACAATCATTCTCATGAAATGATTGGGTCTACTTGAGTCTGTTACCTCTGCTGTCATCACTGGCACCTAATAAGAAGGAGATTTACCTGATGAAGGTCTGAGACCGAAACGTTGTATTTTTCTAAATAAATTATTGCTTGCGTAATGTTCAGTGTGCGGGACTTTTCTCTAAATTTTTGATCTGCTACTTTCGATCATATCTTACGCACCTGCCCGACAAAAGAGGTGTGCAAAAAAGCTTTCTTACGTTACCTAATAAGAAGGAAAATATCTCACAGCTGATTCTACTATTTAGAACTAATGGCAAAAGTGCAGACTGTGGAAGAAGATAGCAATGATTGAGGCACTACAGGATGGCAGCTCATATCGTAACTTATTATAACTTAACTGAAGACAGTGTTTAGAAAGAAAACAAGGCCTGCCCTAGATGGAGCATGACTAGAAGGTTTCAATATGCAAATATCTTGCCCTCGTCAACTGTAATTAAAAGATGAGGGTTGCTAAAATTTATGAGGGGACTGTGCGGAATTGCATAAGAATGTTTGGATCCCTCGTTGCATTAATTGAAGGTTAGTTAGTGACTAAGGGAGATGATGAGAGAGTAAACAGGTGAAATGATTTAGTGGTGTGTCTCTGGCTAAGGATGCAGAATGGCTGAGTGTGGGTATGACAGATTTACTTGGTAATTAGACATTTTTCAAATGGAGCAGAAAGTGTTTGTTTTGGATGCGGTGGCATTTTCATTTTGTATTTTCTTGTTATGTGAAAAACAAATGTTTTCCACAGTACAGGGTAATATGTCCTCATGGTAACCTTGTGATTACAATTTTAGAAGATTTGTGTGAACTAACAAGGCCTATTCTAGTGTATCTAAGATGGTGTTGACAGTAGCCCTGAAGAAAAGATATATATCTTAGTGTTCCTGGCTTTAATTTAGAACTCTTTGCCTTTGTTTGTAGCTGATACATGTTACTTCAACAAGCAGTGCAAAACTCAAATAATATGTAAAATAAAATACCTGAGGATAAAGCCAGCACTTGATATGATGACTTTACATTTTAAGTCACTACGTCAGCTCTCCAGGTTGTCACACGCTGACAGCAGACTTACGGTTTGTCTTGAGGCCACTGAAGCCAGAGCCTGTCAAGTTAAACCCTCGTGGGTCTGCTGAATTGATTCAGTTGAAGCATATCGCAGTCAGTATTTACCTAGTGCCATGACAGCAAAACAGACAACTGAATAGCTGGAACACTAGATTAGCAAGATGTGGAACTTTATATCTCTGTAGCGGCACAGTGTGCAGTTTGTGTACGAGTGTGTTTGTATTCCTGTACCTGTGTGGGGACCACGGGAGCACATGACATGAATTTTTGACATATTTTCATGTATTTTTCAGCATTTCCTTAGCATTTTTTCACAGCCTACGTGGGGCTATGAGACACACTGTAAAAATACCATACTACATTAATGTCGATGAATACTCACAAATGTATGCTCTAAATGCAAACAGCTGCCTTATAGAGTATTAAGAGCCTGAGACTGGTCTCATTAGAAAAACTGCAATATTGGTTGTTTGTTCAAATGCCTGAAACAACCTACAGTGCGTTTACTTTTTCCTGACAAGGACTTCTTGTAGCCATACAAGCAGAGATGGCCCGATACCATTTTCTGCTCCCGATACCGATTCTGATACCTGAACTTGCGTATCGGCCGATACCGAGTACCAATCCGATACCAGTGTGTCATATATTTTACTATGTTTCAAAAGCTGTATACTACTATCCCTGTATGGATGTGATATGATTTCTATCTTTGTTGTCGGTCTGGCTCAGGTTTAACTCTTTGTGAAACATGAACAAACTCAAACAATGAACGCCCTTTCTTTTATTATCCAGTTTGACAGTCAGTTGTAACGGAAAAAGAACATAAATAAACTACTTTAACGTAGATTTTCTTTAGGGCTTTATTACATGGTATCGGATAGGTGCATAAACTCCAGTACTTCCCGATACCAGCGTTTTAGGCAGTATCGGAGCCGATACCGAAACTGGTATCGGTATCGGAACATCTCTACATAGTTATGACCATTCTCTCTCAAAAGCAAAGACAGAAGTAACGTGATTTAGTTATACCTTCGTAAAACCTCTTCAGGAAGAGGTCGGTGTGGATGAATGCGTCAACTTTGACATGCTGTTTGCATTCCATTTCTTACTAACCTTAAAACGAAAGAATGGGAGGGAGGGAGAGAGGGAGGGTGGGTGGATGGATGGAGTGTCAGTGAGAGAAGATAAGTAGGTTAAACTTCCTGAGCTGAAAATAGCTATCTTCTCCATCACATGGTAGCCAAGCTGCCCAGGGGAGCCTGGCCATATACAGCACAACCTCAGCACACACTTTCTAATCTGTACGCTCTCGCTCTTGCGCGCTCGCTCTCTCTCTCTCTCTCTCTCTCTCTCTCTCTCTCTCTCTCTCTCTCTCTCTCTCTCGCTCTCTCGCTCTCTCTCTCTCTCTCTCTCTCTCTCTCTCTCTCTCTCTCTGATTTTCTCTCCTCTCACACACATACTGTGCACACACAACGCACATCCACATACCCCATCCATATGCAAAATAATATTACTATACTTATTCAGAGCAGGGCATTTGTGTGACACTGTAGCCTCAGGCCTGATGTGTTGTATTTGTGTGGGTGTCCCCCCCCCCCATTTACTCTTTTGTAGCATCCTTCCACACTTATTAGACACTTAATCTCACCACGCCCACATAACCTACATAACCTAACCATAGAAATTAAGAAAACACTGTTAGACAAATTGACACAATGAAGAGCTGCGGGACAATTTGTGGATGTATGGGTAAATTATAAGTAAGAGTGTCATTTATTCCATTACTTGTCTGGTAGCTAATTTAGGACAAACTAAGAGAGACAGAGAAAGAAAAGGAAATTCAATATGAGTGTGTGCTTGTCATTCCCCATGCTGCCTTCATGTTTGATCTTCAGACTGCAAATAAAAAACCCCACAAATGCCTTTGACCTTCCTCTCTACATATTATCAAACACAACTGGTCTCTGCTGTGTCCCACTCTCCTCCTAGGCATTTCCTTTTTTTCTGAAGCAGATGCTTGTCATATCCCCTCCTCTTTTTTTGTGTCTCCCCTTTTTTATGAGGCCGTTTTGATTATGTTTCACCTCTATTCTCCTGTTGGTATTCCAGCCTATTCCCCTTTTCTCTGGAGAAATTGGCTTCCTTTGATGTGCCAGGGAAAACCACTAAAAGAGGAGCTCTGACTCTGTTTTTTCTCTCTCTATCTATTTCTTTCCCCTCCTACTCTTTGCTTTGTCTTATTTGTCTTTAACTCTTCCCACGCCATCTCTGTCTCTGAAATTCTCTCCTACTCCTTATTTTCAGTTTGCATTCTTTATTCCTTTCCAAAGTCCTCTCTTTTGCTTTCCTCCTATGCCTTTGGCTCATCTTGAATAGGCACACACATACATCCATACAGCTTAACCACTGACTTTAAATTACTTGGCACATCTGCCTGACGTGCCTTTGTGTGTGAGTATGTGCTTTATTTGCTATAAAGACACCTTTTGCAGTGTGTGTGTGAACTGTGATAAATCTTTCTGGATGAAAGGGAAAGCTAGCCACCCTGGGAGGTAAATTGTGTGATTGAGAACATTAAACCAGGCCAAACATTAAGCCCATTTGGGACACAACGGGGTGTGTGCTCTCCACGCAGTTTCGTTTGTCTGTTCCTCATCCTTTCAAAGGCACACCTCGGGAGAGAGGCAAAGCCGAGGTCCGCTGTACATCATGACCTAAATTGCTTAATTATGCACTATGGTCGAGTGCTTTTACCCTTGTGCATGTGAAATTATACACTTGGTGTAAATAGGTGCACAGCGGGCTCCCACTGTACATTCTCTGCCTCTGTAATTGGTTGGTTACCTGAATGTGTCCTCATGTCTCAGAGTAAATAACAGTTAATTATAATTACAAAATGTGTAGGTGATGCTAGAAAAGTTGCATAGGTGACATCAAAGTGGCCAAGATGCTTCGAACAAATGAGAACTTTGACATTAGTGTAATTACCTGTTATTATCCAGCTCACTCTAACAGACTTAATTGCATGTAATTAGCAGGTACAATCAAAAGGGGCCGCCAAAGGGATTACAACTAAGGAAGTGCAAGAGTTAATATAAAGTTTAAGTGCAAAAGCAAACAATTATTTAAATATATTACAGAAAAGGATCTAATCTAGGATTTATTCAAATCAGTTATCACTTTCCCTCACACATCGATCCATGTATCTCTCTATCCATCTATCTATCTATCCATCTATCTATCTATCCATCCATCTATCTATCTATCTTTCTATTAGGGGTGTACGATTCAGAAAATGTCAATGTGGTTACTTTTCCCATGTGATTGAAGTAGACATACAATTTAAAAGAAAAACACAACAAATTAAATGTAGTTTGATATTACTTTATATGTCTTCATACACAAATAAAAACTGCAAAAGTGCCAAGCTTTGGCCAGCTTTCAAATACATTTAATTCAAGTATAAAACTGTTAAATAAAAAGAGCTTTTACATTTAGCTTTAAAGTGCTGTACTCAGATCAAACAAAAAATACTGCTTAAAGGAGTACTTCAGCTACCAGGTTGACTGTTGAAATGTGAACTCGACTGGGCACATTGAACATCTTAAAATTAGGCCCTTTCTTTTTAGAACTGTGGCAACTACAGTCCATTTAACATAACTTTTGTGATGTGTCAGAATCACATAATGGTTACACATTTAGGTGTGTGTGTGTGTGTGTGTGTGTGTGTGTGTGTGTGTGTGTGTATGTGTGTGTGTGTGTGTGTGTGTGTGTAACCAGTTCATAGTCCACCAATGGCTGGAATCTGTACATTCTTTTGCAGAAACGGAAGCTGGTCTACGTGTTTTGGAGTGAGCATGCTCCTCTGTGCAGTTACGATGTCTCCAGCAGTTGAGAACACTCTCTCTGATGCAACGGTGGCAGTTTAGAGCAAGAGTGTGTTGGTTGACTGGCACGGTACTTTAGGTTGCTGTTCGTCCACGTCTTTAATGTTAATCTCCGGGTGATGCCGTACCATGTGTGTTCTCAAGTTTGTAGTGTTTCCAAAATACTTAAATTTCGCTTTGCAAAGCCTGCATATAGCAAGATTCCTGTCAAGTTCCATCTTCCCCTCTAGGTTATAAAAGCCGAAATGTGTCCAAACTCTCGCCTTCAATGAGGATGGAGCAGGTTGAATAATTATTTCAGTGTAGATTGCCATCGTTTACGCCGACTAAACTCGTTCTTCTGATTATGACAAGTAGAGTGCCCAAGCGTCAGTGTGAATTTGACACAGCGCCATCTATGGGAATGGCAAGGTAATGTCATTTCAGGACAATAGTGTCAAAACGGAAGAAAAAAAATATGAATTGATTTTTGGAATTCTATTAATCGATTTTGAATCGGTAGAGCTTGAATCTCGATTCAAATTCGAATCGATTTCTGTCTGTCTGTCTGTCTGTCTGTCTGTATGCTCTTATACCCTTTTTTCCTGCTAACCCTGTGTATGAATCTCAATATAACAGTACACTTGGGTTCACCCTACATTTAACCATTCAGGCTGTTAGCCTGTTGCTGCTTACTAAAAGTCAGAGACTTAGTCAGAGACTAGCTTCAAACACATTACTAGCAAACAAGGTTGTTTGCATTTCACTGTCATTTATGATTTATTGATTTATATTCTGATTTACACCTCACAGTCATATGCATGCAGTTTTGCAATAGTAAAGAGCAGAATTACTGTCCTGTCCAAGAGGGTCAGAGGTCTATAGTGGTGTTGCTGTAGGCCATTGGTAACCCCAGAGTAACCATTTAGTTACTGTAGAAAACACATGTAAAGTGTGCAAAGCCAATCAGTGCGCCATCCATGTAAAATACTATGAGGCAAAGCCAGTGTATAGACTCAGTTATAGTCTTGTGTTCCCATGTTAATTGTTGTTGTTCATAGTATATTCTTTATTATATGTAAAGAAAAACCCTGTTTCAATGTTTTTGATGACTCACCTTGAACTCGGGGATGTATAGATAAATGAATCCAATCAAATGTGATTTTGGCGACTAGCTTAACCCACCCATCATGTAAAGCTGCAGCTAGTGGATCATAGTAGCTAGCAGAGTGATATCATAGTAGGTGGTGTGTGCTGAGGTGAAGATACTCTGCCATTTCAATGTGACTTAAAATAACCCATTCAGGGTTTGTTTTTGTATAATAAAATAATATGTAATTTGTCTGACAAAGCAAGGTACATCCGTGGGGCAATATCTTGCAGTAATTATTAACTATCCATGTTTGTCCCTCCTCTTCCCTTCCTTTTCACTCTCCTCAGGAAATGGGTCCCACCAGCATGCCCTCTGTGCCCCTCATGGTGGGCTGTGGGGTCTCCTGCACTGCTCTGCTCATCCTGCTGCTAATCTACGCTGCCTTCTGGAGGTACATGTGCACACACAGAGCAGAGAACTTGATTGTGTCATGCCTGTCTCTATACTCACACATCCGCTATGCAGACAGTTGGTTTTTTTCTCATTATTTAGGCTCCTACAGTACCAATACATAAAAAAGTGCAGTTTGTGTGTGTCTGTACTGTGCCAAAACTCCAATGAGGCCTAGTAAGGAGCAAATGGTTCAACTACAGCAGGGGGTGGTGATTAGTTTTCAGTTGCACACATGACAGATGGTAAAATCAAGCTAATGACTCTGTCCAATGTCCAAAAAGATGCTGTTCAGTCCGTCAATCTGTCATTAATACTTATTTCATATGTCTGTCCCCTCTCTCTCTATCTATCTCTCTATCTATCTCTCTCTGTCATCCTCTGCTCTGTAGGTACATTCGTTCGGAGAGATCCATAATCTTGGTGAATTTTTGCCTCTCCATCTTGGCCTCCAACTTACTGATTTTGGTGGGACAATCTCAAACGCTCAGCAAGGTAAGGCAAAGATAAACACAGAGAGAAAGTTATATTCCCACACAAAGTAACTGGGTTTCCACAGTAAACATACACATTTATGGTTCCAGTATTAGTGCTCTTCACCATGTTTTTTTTTCATAATGCCTAGACACTAAAGTGTATAAAAGGGTCATACAGTGGAGTTCTCAAAGTATCAGGCTGACATGGCACACAGCACTCTGAGTACTGACTTAGCAAGACAGCACTGCGAAGTGGTCAGTATCGATCAGAATGACGAACATAGTGGAGCCAGGTTAAGTCCTATTCTTCTAAACAATATGTGCTTCATCCGACTCCCTTTTTCCCTTTGTCCAATTTATTTTGCGGAGGTTTCCTTTCGCTCTGCTGAATAGTCCTAAGAGATGATTCATTATGACACATCTCATAAACTACCTTTATCTTTCTTTTAACTTTTTTGTAAAACGTCCCCAACGGTTTTATCACTCTCTATCTCCCTAACTTTCTTTTTCTCTTTAGGGCCTCTGTACTGTGACTGCGGCCTTTCTGCATTTCTTCTTCTTGGCGTCCTTCTGCTGGGTGCTGACGGAGGCGTGGCAGTCCTATCTGGCCGTTATTGGCAAAATGAGGTCACGACTCATTCGCAAGCGTTTTCTGTGCCTCGGCTGGGGTAAGTCTTCATGTGATGCTGAAAATTATAATAACTGAAGACTCACAGTAGCAACCATTTTTTACAAAGGTTACTTTTTATGTTGACAAAATAAACCCAGCATGACATGTACATCCCTGTGCATGCACGAGAATGCTGAGTGCACACACTGAAATGACTTCATTATGATTGTCTGGAAACAACCTTCAGAATAATCACCATTGACTGTAACACAAAGGTGCTATTGTAAGTTTCTGCCTTTGCTGTTACTTGAAATATGTCTAACTTTCTTTGTGTGCCAGAGGATTTTCAGCAGAGCAAATGAAGACGCTTTTAATATATTGGATGCTGATTGAACCACGTTTGTGTGACATGAGTTTGTGAGCAGCAAGACAGGCTTTTTTAATATAAAAACTGAACAAATTATTATTTTGTAGTGTTGTAAGTGTTGGCTGCATAAGGCTTAATAACCCTAATTTGCTCCGTTCTAATTTATATCAATTTTTTCTTTGCTGTATACTATTTTTTGCCACCTCAAGGACTCGATTTCCTTAAAAGACAATTATTACAGATTCTAATATAATCTTACCTAATACAGCCAAAGCTCGACATGGGTTTTCTACTACTCATGGGATACATTCAGAGTAAAAATGATCTCACTCCTTTCAGCTGTACATCACCTCTGCTCCATGTGATTCTATTATGCGGTCCTCGCAATGTACTACAACCTGAGAAACAGGCATCAGGGATGTTCGACAATAATCAAAACACATGATAACATCTGCATACCACTGTTGAGATGCTTTGAGATAGCCCTAGAAATTACAACCACAGCCTCTAACACCATCACCCACACACACACACACACACACACACACACACACACACACACACACACACAAAACACTGTGTTCATTTCACTTGATATTGATCCCAGCATTCTAATCTGCCAAGTCACTGATGCCCTTACCTGATACAGAGGAGGGTGAATGTATAGATTGTCGTACAGATGGAGAGATAGTGAGTGTGTGTGTGTGTGTGTGTGTGTGTGTGTGTGTGTGTGTGTCCGTGCGTGCGTGTGTGTGTGTGTGTGTGTGTGTGTGTGTGTGTGTGTGTGTGTGTGTGTGTGTGTGTGTGCGTGCGCCGATTACTCAATGATATAATTATCCACTACACTTACAAATGGAAATTGAATGCCTGAAACAGTCGAGCAAATTGAAGGGGATCAAAGAGCTTATCCTCCTCACGTCCATTTTGGCATTTTCCCCACAAATTATGTGATTGAAATCAGTTGCCATGGAAACAGGAGGTTTGGGGTGTCACTGGATCTGTGTTGTATTAGCAGTCGAGTATGCATGCGTACAGTATAGGTGTGTGCTTACCGTATTGTATATCGGTAAACACTAGATGGATGTTGTTATAATTGAAACTTGCTGGTTAGTGGACCGGCCTGGCTCCCCACCATCTTATTTGTTAATGGTAATGTGACTTTTTCTAATTGCTTTTCATTTGCAGCCATAATCACAGCTTTGTTAATTACATGAATATTTCAGAGCCAAACTCATTACGCAGCTCAGCATATTTTCTTCTTTTTCTGGCAGGCGCTCTGTGACACTCTGTCTAACTCTCTTTCCCTCACATTTACACACACACACACACACAAACTGCTTGATTTAGCTAATTAATGCATAACTTATTGACCACTCCTCGCTATACCTCACATTTTTATGGACTTTCTTTTAGTCTCACATTTTTGGGTCACCAATTGTATGGCAGCGTTGTTGTACACAAATGTCCTGAAATGCTAAATCAGAGATTCCATCCATGCAAGGAACTGGGATTTAAGCCCAGTTTGCATGCATGTAGCTAGACCTGTGTGTCAGGGAGAACATGCGGCGCACTCGGGCTCACCTACAGAGCATTAAGTCAGTTTCAATCACACATGCACATGTTACGCGCTATTGCATGGCTGCTTAGCATTTGAATGGGAAGAGCCATATGGAGTTGTTCACACTGGAGAATCTTATTTAGCTGACATGCTTTATCGTCCCCATTATGGCTTCCTTTTATCCTTTGTCTCACTCTTTTGATTTCTCTCTTTGTCTGCAGGTCTTCCAGCCCTAGTTGTAGCAGTGTCAGTGGGTTTCACCAGAGCGAGAGGTTACGGCACAGCCAGCTAGTAAGTACCGTTTCCCCACCCCCTGCACTGTCCCTAACACCAATCATGACTGGATTTGGGTATCCTCACTTAATATCAGCACAGCGCCATCCATTGCCCTTACTGCCAACCATTGAAAGCATACCCAATTTTACCCTTTGCTGTTTGAAATACTTTATCCTCCCCTTTTCCTGTGAAAGTTGCTGAGGCCTATTTCATAAATATGTATTTTTATACAATTTATTTTATAATTTACCAGAGGGGGTTATGGATTCAGTGGAGGCTCTGCTTTAAACAGCTGAATATGTAACACTAAATGTACTTTTTGTTTTATCCATCCAATTTCTATAACCACTTATTCCTATTACGTGTCACAGGGGGACTGAAGCTTTTCCCAGCATTCACTTAGTGAAATACACAACAAATCTTAGTTGCTCATTTATATGAACACAGGACCTTGTTGGTTAAGCCAGTTGTAAGAGGGGTTATCAAGATTATATTAAAAACACATTAAAGCCCCTAAAACCTAGATTTATTTTCTGTAACGTTAAATAATTATGAATAAATAAGGAAAAGTCAAAATTAAATTAGACATGAACATATTTTTGTTAAAAACTGAACAGTCAACAACTCTGCTAATCTACCTCTCAGAGCTGTTTGGGTAACACTAGCTGCATATGCAACAACCACAGTATTTTCTACACTTTTTTTATTCACATGATGCTAAACTATGATTATCGCACAGAGATATGTGACATCACCTTTTTCCAAATGTGCCACTTTACGCGGGATGTTATTTTTTTGGACTCCAGCTCTCATGTAAGAAGCTGATTTGAGAAAAAAAAACATTTTCAGGACCTTTAACATAAATTACCTCATTGAGGTGACAAGATTATCCACTTGATGTGTTCGGAATAGGTATTTTGAGCAATTTTTGAATCTCTAAATGTCAGATGGACAGCAACAAGTTAGTATGCTATCAAGTGTAGTGCATGTGTAAGATTTATATTGAGTCAACAGCCATATTCAACTCCTTTCAACAGTCATGTGTGAAGCTTGTTATGGATGTTTTGTTTACATTGGAGTTGCCCATTTAAAAAGCACTATTGATAACTACTGTTGAGCTTACCGTTAAACAGGCAATGCCCACAAAAAGCTCTGTTAACCAGTCAATGGCCTAATTGATTCAATGAAAACACATTTTAAAAGAGATTTACAAATGTGTTCCTTCCTTTACTCAACATCTCATTAATACGAGGGACTGTATAATAGCTGGCCATTTTTCATCTTCCTCTTTATTGAGCTGCAATTAAGACAACAGAGGGGCTTCAGTATGCTCTGATGACATCACTCGAGGACACATTTAAACTCATTAAGTCTCAGTAGCTTTCACACCAAATGAAATTTTCACAAGAGCGTTTACAGTTCGGGGGTATGTTTTAGGTAATGTACATAATACATTTGCTCAACACTAAGGGCAATATTTACAGAAAGAGGTACTTATCCAGCCACAGCAATGACGGCTTTATCCCTCACTTAGGAAATTCAAGATCCTTAATTGCCTGTGTGCTTGTTGTGGTGAAGTGCTTGGCACTCACAACTAAGTGAAATGTGAGACCTGAATGTGGTGAAGTGACATTTTAAACACCAGCAGTTATGTGATTTTTGTGCTTAAACACTTCTCTGTTTTTTCTTTTTCTCTAGTTGCTGGCTGTCCTTGGAGGGCGGTCTGCTTTATGCCTTCGTTGGGCCTGCTGCTGTCATTGTATTGGTGAGTCTGTCCAACGTACTCTCTCTCACTGGTCACATTGCGTAATTCCAAAAAATCCTAAATTAGCCTCCAAGCTAAGAGCTTTAAAGCAGCTGATTTCTGAGGATTTCCCCTTCTCCCTTCACTCCCGCCCCCCCCTTTCACATGGGAGCAAACACCGCTTAGTGCCGGATAAAATAATAAAATGAGTACTTGGATCCTTGAGTTTTAAAATGTCAGCCCAGAAACACTCAAATGTATTCTAGCAGGCAAGAGCGTCCCGGCAATGCAGCACATGCCTGGAATGAATTCCAGCCCAGCGGCCAAATCTCTCATTCTTTTGTGTACTTTCAAAGTATGAGTCACTGTACTTGATGCATTTAAGGCTAAAATTCTCTTCATCTTTTTTTAAACTTCTTTTCAGACATGAATTCGTGACTCACAGTGTGCACCACAATCATGATAATGTGTATTTTGTTTGCTTTTGCCAATTGCTATAAAACAGACTTTTTAATGTACAAGAAAATATAGCTCTATATTGTTTGCAAAATGAAGTGCATTGATTGCATCTCAGTGATGTTTTAATCATCTGTTGTTGTGTGTTGCTGTATGTGGCTGTTTCTCAGGATTAGCTAATTTCTCCTAAATGAATCCCTGGGTGGATATTTCCACCACTAAGCTTAATAAGTCTAGATGGGGTACTACATTTTAGTTTGGTAATTGCTGTGACTGCTGCTGTTGTTGTGTTTCTGCTCATGCATTAGGATTTTTTTTCCTGTGTTGCTTGCACACAAGCTTGTATAGTACAGTACATGTCAGAAAGGAAGCATTAATCAGACAGCGTCACAGGTGTGCAGAGTGATATGCATGTTTTTGAAGTAAATTCCTGATTAGAGAGCGGCAGTTTGACAGTTTGGGACGCAAGGTAATACAGGATTATATTGTGCTGAATATTCATGATTACGATAATTTGGTGGCTTCAGAAAACACAGAAAACCACCACCTGCACATCCCCACTCACACTGACAATCCTGTAAGAAAGTACACACAAGGTTGGTGCTTTATCGAAGAAAATCCATTTTGTGTACATTTATAATTATAAAACTAACAAATTGTAATAAAACAATGGTTAGGCTGTTTTGTTTCTAAGAGCTCAAAGGTTACAGCCATCGTGTAAAAATCAAAGGACAGTTATCCACATACATTGTATGTCAGTGTATGGTGTTCCTTGGAATGTTTCCAACCTTCCACCATTTCTACCTTCATAATGTCCATGTACACTCCACACCCCAGCTGCTATGTAATGGTCCCTGGCCCCCCGGTGTTGTTCCTGGGGCCCCACTCCAACAAACATCTGTAATGAGAGTGGGACGTCGGGCAGAGAAACACAGACCTTCCCACAGGACTCTTCTCTAATTAATGAACCTGGCCCTGGGCAAATAGCAGAGCAGGATGATGCTGACTCACAGAGCCGAGGCCAGACATGACTGGCATGACAATAGTGCTCTCCCGATCTGGCACATCTTAGGCATTTGTCAGCAGCAGCACACACAGCAAGGGGAAGGAGATCATAGAGTTTTTAGCAAATTGCAAAAGCTGCTAGATATACCAAAGATGTAGCAAAGAAATAGGCTTCAAGTAAAAATCCAGCTTCTGCAAAAGTTGCAAAAAACGGAATTACAACAGCCCACGTGAAAGTGAGACTGTAACTGCTCAACTACTCAGCTCTTTCTTTAGGATTTCCAGCAACCGTGTATTGAATCTATAAAATGTTTCTGCCGAGCCAGAAGCTGCTCTTGGTGACAGATGAAGGAAGGAATTCAGGCAGACATTCAGTTTAATACCTTGATAAGAATAGGAATTTATTGCACACACGGTAAAGGTATGTACGAGAGTGTAATTGTCATTACTAATGCACCGCTGACATCCCAAAGAACACTAGCAGATGAATAACCAAACAGAGACTCTACAGGAAAACCCATGAAGGGTGGAAGAAAGAGTACAGATGAATGTTGGAAATCAGGATTAGAGGGAATATGTTGCCAGCATACAAAATCTCCCAGATAGGCAGGATTTCAGATGTCTACATGTGGCAAGGCTTGGCTCAGGCGTGTGTGTGTGTGTGTGTGTGTGTGTGTGTGTGTGTGTGTGTGTGTGTGTGTGTGTGTGTGTGTGTGTGTGTGTGTGTGTGTGTGTGTGTGTGTGTGTGTGTGTGTGTGTACGCCTAATAGAATCTTTGTCACTGGGTCACTATGGCGATATGTTTGGCAGGCTTAGCTATGCTAGGCTCCCCATTAGTAAGAGAAGCCAGGATGAGAGGCAATAAGTGTTTTTTTCCTTCTTCTTCACAAATGGAAAAATCACAGCTTGGAGTGATAATTGCTGTGTGTAAATAGTATGTATTTAAAAATTACGGTGACCCTGAAGTGCAATTCACAACAGCAAATCATAAAACACAACGGCAAATAGGAAAACATTTCAACAAGTCATAAAACACAACGGCAAATATGAAAACACAATTTTAAAACGCAACGGCATTAACTTCTAGCGGAAAAAGGTAGGGCCTATCTAGCAGAGGACGGACCCTCCTGATTGGACAGACGGACTGTCTGTCTTTTAACAGGAAGGAGAGGTGAAAAACACTGAAAGTGCCTACTTTTAACAGACAGTCCTATTTGCCGTTGTGTTTTATGATTTGCTGTTGCGTTTTTCTATTTGCTGTTGGGATTTGCACTTCAGGGCCACCGTAAAAAATGGATGTAAACAATGCACATCTAAATGTATTTTTTTTTTTTTAAATTGCAAGTGTTTTATAAGTAAAGAAACAAATTCAACATGTTTGTGAGAGAATGTAAAGATAACTTTTGTTTGTTTGCAAGCAAACTTCAAAGAGTACCTTTTAAAATTGGCGCAATTTCTTCCTCACACACTGAACGGAGTGCTGCTCAGCAACATTACACTCTGTAGTAGTAGTAGTAGTAATAGTTTAATTTGAACATGTAAAAAAAAAAAAAAAAAAAAAAAATATATATATATATATATATATATATATATATATATATATATAATAAAATAAAAAACAGATGAATAAGGACATGTACATTTCAGTACAATATTGCAATATTGCAATAATCAACTGTCTTACACTTGCATTGCTGAATCTGAGGAGGACAAATATTTCTAGATCATAACATGTCTGAGTGGTTGGTGTCAGAGAGTTTCTTTTAGTTCTCTTAGAAATGAAGTTGATGGTGTGATACATCGGGTTTCTTTACTCATGCAGCATCGAGAGAAGCTCTAGAATGATGTTCTCTGTCCCACATTGGTCAAATATAGAGTTATGTTGATCGTATTAAATACACATTAATTATGCGTCACAATGTTACAATCTGGTACGATTTGAGTTCACTTCATGAAAAGATCATATAAATGTGCCTTTGTCGTGAAAGCACAGCAACAGTTTAAGGAACATTGCAAATATGTATGTTTAGGAATTATGTTTCACTTCCTCTTTGGCCATTATGGATTTTCAAAAGTAATAGTACGTGTAGTAATAGCTGTGTTCTATGAAATATATGTATGCTTATAAAAATAAACTTTTTTTTATTGAAATTATCTTAAAGCTCCTCTTGCATAGGAGCAAGTCAGCCTGGGAGCCCTGCCAACAAAGGCACTGTCACTTTGAGTCTTGGGTCTGTGGGACAATCAAAAAGTCGTCTTCAATCAACCGAAACATTAGGAAAAGAAATCTAGAAAAATGAATTGAATCACTGTTGCCAGCCCATCTATTATAGCAACCCTGATCAATCTCTGTCTCTCTCAGGTGAATATGCTCATTGGAATCGTGGTGTTTAACAAGCTCATGTCTCGAGATGGCATCTCAGACAAGTCTAAAAAGCAGCGAGCGGGGTAAGTTAATTTCCTAAACTTTCTGCACCTCATACACCCGCAACTACGCACAAAAGACATCAACACACACCGCTTACTCATCCATCCACACTATTCTTGGTGGGAACCGACTACAAATTTGCTGCATTAAATAAGTCTCACCCCCTCTGTCAGACACAAACTCAGGGAGACAACATTTCCATGTCAACGAACTGGAGCTGCTTTCAAGGGTCTCTGAACACACACCTACTTGTGCACCTGTGCCTTCCGGTAAAAAGAATCGAAAAAATACAGTCCAATTTGGCAACAAAATGACAAGACATCTGCTATGTTCTGTTGCTCTGTGAAATCTATCAGCGTTTAACAATCGCTGCCACGTCTAGTTCTTTCAGAATTATGTGACATGGATGAATATGGTGGGTATGAAAATCAATGGCAGATGGAAACCTAATTAAATACTGTAAACACCAGGATAATGTGTGTTGAATCTCATGCGCTATTGAAATCCGTTATTCTGTCAGACATGGACACACACAATGTTCTGTATGCATACGTATAAGACACGCATGCATATGCATATGCATCCACATACAACATTACTTTTCTTAAAGCAGTTGGCTGGTTGTTCATCATCTTTACTAATCCTATGAGTGGAGATTTCCTCAGCCCTCGCACATTTTCATTTCTATTGATTCCATTGTTTTTCTCTCTCTTTTTTGTCTCATAACATTTCCTCCCATGTCTGTATCTCTTGCAAAATTTTATATACAAATATTATAATTTGTCTATAGCTGCAAGGGTTAATATTACAGATCGGCTCTCCAGGGGGCTGATTGCTGATTGGCTTTTGTTACCCTTTCATGCAACTACGATTAAACCAGATGATGTGTACAAACACATATACATACACACACACACAAACACACACACACACACACACACACACACACACACACACACACAAACAGATGCACCCTTCTTTGTTACAGGCAAGGTCCTTGATGTTATGAGAGTATTAAGCACATTCCCTCTCAGATTCTCAGAAGTGTGCGTTTTAGAAGCGCACACATATCTAAGCGCTCCTACACACAGTAGTTACTTGTGTTACTAACAGGACAGGCTGTCATTAGCATAATGTATTTCCTTATGAAGCTGTGGGGATGTGGCTGGCGCTAAGGCAATGAGCTGTGATGGGAGGCTAATGTAGCATAGCCCGTGCATGGCCCCATCATTCTCCACTTGCGATATATATATATATATATATACACACACACACACACACACAGTTTCTCCATCTGAGTAGTCATCTGTAAGTAAACAGCCAAAGTATTTTTCTTTCCTTTGCAGCCTGAAAATATAATATGCACAGGCCTGCATACACTGCCAGTGGAATGAGATAGTTGGTGTATTGCCTGTCTGTCTGTAATCTGTTAATCCACACTATTCTGCTATAGCATTGCAATGTCCGTCTCTCACTTTCTCTCCACTTGCTCTGATTCAATCTTTGTATTCTGACTGTTGTTCATTGCTGCTACTTTTTTAAGATCTGGTTTTAATTTGCCTTTCTTTCTTTTCTCCCTCCCCTTCCCCCTTTTTTTCTTTTCTCCTGCCTCTCTTTGATGTGCCCACTTTTTCTCCTTTTCTTTTGATTCTTTTTGCAACTGTGACGCCTGCACATTCACCTGTCGCCATTACTGGAATTTGTGTTTCCACACATCCCCCACCCCACTCCCTCTTCTCCTCCCCACATGGTTGTGTGTGTGTGTGTGTGTGTGTGTGTGTTTGTGTCTGTGTCCACATGTCTTAAAGTGTCCCAGCGGAGGCGCGTAGCCGACTGCTCCTGAAATGCTCCAAGTGTGGCGTGATCTCGAGCACCGCTCTGTCCAGCTCGACTGCCAGCAGCGCCATGTTAGTCCATCTTCATCTTTCTATTTTTTTCTCTCTGTCTCTTACTCTCCATCATCCTATCTCTCTCTCTCTCTCTCTCTCTCTCTCTCTCTCTCTCTCTCTCTCTCTCTCTCTCTCTCTACTCCATCCTTTTAATCTCTGGTTGTCGGTAATGATGCAGGATGAAATTCAGACTTTTCTGGATAAAAAAACAAACTAATGAAAGGGAACAACAACACCTGCACTGTAATCCGCCACTCTTAATGAGAGCATGATTTGATCCAAAGTGGATTTTCCTCAGGTCATGCAGCGCAAACCTGACCTGTGTCTGACAGTGTTTGTGAACCATTTGTTTTAACATTTTCATAGTTCAGTATTGCAGAAGCTTAACGCATCAGGGCAGTACAATGTCAGGAATACCGCAAACTGTGTTGCATTATGAAAAGTGTTGCTGTACCTGTGTTGTTCAACTTTCTGGCTCTCATTATCCTATGTGGTGTGTGTGGTCACCTCGGTTCCACCACTCTAAAGGGATAGTTGAGATATTTTTGAAATGAGGTTGTATGAGGTTCTTGTCTACAGTCAGTGTACAGTAGATGGCGGTCGGCACGCCCCAGTTTTAAGAAGCAGGCAGCAGTGCCGACACGAAAGCTAAGCAGTGTACTGGTGTTTACGGTGGCAGGAGCCAAACTTAGTTTAGCCCCCTAAAAATGACCCACCTAAACAAATCAATATCAGTTTAAGTGTACACTATATTAAGAATATTTTCATTTTCATGGCTTTACCTTCAGAAAGCCCTTTCCAACGGGGAACGGAAGCCGTTATATTTATTTATGCTCTCTTCAAAGCCACCAGACTCACTTTGACAAAAACTGTAATTTTACCTCGACGTCCTGGGAGTTGCTGGTCTACCGCTGCATCAGTCGGGTGGTCTGTTTGTGTTATTGTCTGACTTTGTAAATCTGAACTAACTCTTTCGATATATCCTAACTATCCCTTTAAAGTGGTTGTCACAGTGAACGCATATTTCAGATGGAGTTAAGTAATGGAATGAGAAAAAAGAAACAACAATAACATACTGTATATACTGGTGCTTCAGCAGGCATTTCAATCTTTCTGTTTTATGGTTTGTTGTTGTTTGTTTGTTGTTGTCTAATGTGTCCAATGTCTAATTGTGCAGAGTGCTATACAGTCTGTGAAAATAGTTTTATAATGTTTTTTTTTGTGACTTTGGAGGAAGCTTTGTCAAGTCAGTAATACATACTGGGGGCGAGGAGTTAGAATATCTTGGCCTACATTTTGAATAAATCAGTATTGTTCATGTCTTATTATGCTTCTCAAAAACCTCCCAACTTCAAGTCAAGTCAACTTTATTTGTCAATTCTGCAATATGTGCCAGACAAATCGAGCAATTGAAAATACGTTTTTCTCTGACCCACGGTGCAATGAGGACACGTACAAGTATAATATAAAGATACGAAATATATACAAATAAAGATAAAAAAAGAGATGTAATATGTACAAATAAGATAAAGAAAGATGAGTAATATATACAATAAATAAGTAATATGTACAATATAGTAATACATTTTAAATTGTGCAAATGTAAGGCAAAATCGAACAGTACAGAAAACTAAAGATGAAGATATTGAAATGTGAAATATGAAGAAAGAGTTCTGAGTGTCTTCTTTAAAAGAAAAGTGGCCAGTGCAGATCCTGGTGAGGGGGGTTCAGAGTCCAGCGTTCTTGGGGGCAGACCGGAGGGGAGGGTGTTGAGCTTCCTGACAACCTGGGGAATGAAGCTGTTCGCCAGTCTGGTGGAACAGGCTCGGATGCTCCGTTACCGTCTCCCAGATGGCAGGAGGTTGAAGAGGCTGTGTGAGGGATGGCTGAGGTCACCCACAATTCTGGTTGCTTTGCGGGTGAGGCGGGTTTGGTAAATGTCCAGGAGTGAGGGGAGAGAGACACCAATGATCCACCCAGCATCCTTCACTATGTGCTGCAGAGTCCTACGGTTGGAGGCAGTGTAGCTCCCGTACCACACAGTGATGCAGCTGGACAGGATACTTTCAGTGGTGCCCCTGTAGAAGGAACACATGATGGGTGGGGGGGGGCTCTCGCTCTCTTCAGTTTGCGGAGGAAGTAGAGGCCCTGCTGGGATGAATGAAACCCCCTCCTCCCGTTTTACTCTTGCAGACTAATCCTTGTGCACATCTTTCATTATGGCTTTGTGTTTACTTTGAGAGAGTGCTCTGTTTAAAAGAAAGGCTCTGTTCTTAGTTGTTATTGCATGATTGGGAGGAGATAGCCTATTTGCAGTAACAAGTTTGTATCAGTTTGTTGTTGTCGCTGGGAAAACAGGCAGCCATTATTGACTTTATTTCCACACAGCTTTGCTGAATACACATAGGGCCCTATTTTAACAATCTATGCGCACGGCGTGAAGCGCATGGCGCAGGTGCGTTTAGGGCGTGTCCAAATCCACTTTTGCTAGTTTGACTGCAGAAAAACGTCTGTGCGCCGGGCGCATGGTTCAAAAGGGTTGTACTTAGTGTCTTAATTCATAGGTGTGTTTTGGGAGTAACATGCAATAAACCAATCAGAGTGTCATATCCCATTCCCTTTAAAAGCCAGGCGTGTTTGTACCTTGGCACATTGCTATTATGATGGCGGATTTGCACCGTAATATTTTTATTTGTAATCTTAATTGCATGTTTGTGTGCTGCTGTATGTCCCTGTGTGTGTAACAAGCATAGTGTGCGTGCGCTGTACACGAGCCTAGGCACATTTTACTAATTCACTGTTAAAATAACAATGAAATGCTGCGCTATTGACTTTAGACCAGGTTTTTGTTGGTCAATGGCACGATCACTTCCAGCTGCTTCAATATAGCAATACGCCAAGAATGCACCTGAACGCACCTCCCTGTGCACCAGCACACCCATGGACACAAAGATGGGCACAGGTGCATTTGCTATTTAAACGATGAGGGTGCTGGACAGGAAATTGACAACTGCGTCGGTCTTAAACTAGCAAAGACACTTGCGTCGGGCTTTGCGCTGCGCCGGGTGCAAGATAGGTCCCATAGTCTGTCATTAGATATGGTCATTCATATTCACATTACTTCACTTCTTCTGGAAATAATCTGCTTCCATAATTAGACAGTGTGCACTGTGTAATGTCTGTATTGTTTACTGAAATAGCAACAACAAATATATAAATAATTCAGCTCAAATGTTGCTGGTATTAAACACTTCTTCATTCTCTGTAGCATTACTATATAGTAAGCCTGGTCTGTTTATACCTTAGTGTCTTGATAAAGCATTAAAGACTATTTATTTCTAGAAAGAAAATTGTGACAAAAAAAGCTTTCCACATATTCCTCCCAAATGACTTTGCAGCACTTTGAAATATAACGGCTCATTAAAATAACAATTATTATGTATGATGAGGTACACTTGCTGTATTAGAGTGTGTATTTTCACATAGAATGTAGGCTGGCTTTACTGAACCATATTGTATGGTTAAAAAAAACAGTCAACTGCTGGAAACACATTACCAAGAAGACAGCACATCTTTGGCTTTATTGCTCTATTTTCTCTTTTATGTATTGCCTTTGGACATGCACCTGTAAAGGGACGTGCATATTTCTCAGCGTAAGACAGAGCTGTCTGTCTGTCAGACTGACGGTTATAAAACCAGGAATATGTGCTTAAACAGCATGAACATTTTAAATTGGTGTCTGACTCCATAGAGTCACAGATGCACACACTCCCACACACACTCACTCCTCAGAAGCCCCCGTGTCAGTACTTGTCAATGGCCTGTCTTCCTCTTCCCTGTTGGCCCTCTGCCTATCATCTCACAGTCCAGCAGCATGACACTTAATGCGCATCAACCACGTAAATGTGAGCAATTGTCAGTCTCATAACTATCTACATGATTACACATCATCTTCCACTTCTCAGTTGGAATATTAAGTGTGATGCAAGCATCAATGTGCCAATCAGCATCAAAATTGCCCACCATGGAACCTATGACTAGTGTGTGTGGGGGTGGGTGGGTGTGTGGGTGTGTGTGTGAGAGAGTTATGTGACTCACCAAAGCTGGCTGGTCTGATGTTTGAGACTGAAGCCCTTGTTCCTTCTTTCCCCTCCTCTTTCCCTCTCTGTGTCTGCCTCCTTTTCTCTTTCTCTGACAGGGCGTCTCTGTGGAGCTCCTGCGTAGTTCTTCCCCTGTTAGCATTAACCTGGATGTCAGCAGTGCTAGCCATAACCGACCGGCGCTCCACACTCTTCCAGGTGATATGTCTCAGAAACACTGGCATATACTTACACACACTGTAACTTACACATATACTGTACATACATTCATGCATCATGGAAAAAGCAGCTTTAAAATGGCATCAGGCATCAAAAGTGCAACTCTTTTGGATCTTCGATTGTTTACTTTTTTTCTCTTCACATTTGGCCATGAAGACAAAAAGATTAAACCTGAATGATACCATGTTTAAATAGAGGATAAGCCAAAATAGGATCAAATTTGAAAAACTGAGAAGAACCTACAATCTCCACCGTGTCAGGACCATGAGCAGAGACACAGTCTATGAATGAAAGTAAGAACAGCTGCAAAGATTTATAATGAATAAACATGACTTGGCTGACTCATTTCCTTCCCATATCAATGTTTCTGTAATGATTACTGAATCATGTTACTACAGCATTGCAGTAACACAGAATATTATAATACGTTGGTTTGCAAAGTGGGTGCTGCTTAAAGACACTTCAAGCATGCCACAAGATTTATTTTATCTTTTTTTTCTGAGCATTTTCACCTAACCCACATCATAAAACAAGGCAACATTTACATTAACTAGATTTTGATATTCCATTTTCAACTGTACCAAAAAAAAAAATCACCTTATCACAATTCTAAATGCTTAACTTTTGTAGTTATAATACAGCTAAGAATGGTAATGACAGCTCAAGGTTTGTCATGGCAACGCACATTCTGGCTTGTGAGTTTTCCATGTGCACAGAAGTCAGAAATATTGACTGTCAGAGCAGTGTTGGAAAGTATTTGTCACTGTAAACCGCTCTGTAAAAAATGTAAAATGCGGATACATCTCAGCCCTCAAAATAGTTTGATACAACTGAACCTTCCGGCCAAAAGAACTAAAATCAGTCTGTATAATGTAAGCAGTCACAGGCTTACAGCTTTTTGTGGTGAGTAGAGGTTAGCTGTCCTGCATTAGAATGCCTCTTCTGTAGGGAAAAACTGTCAAAAGCAGCAATGGTGCCAAATATTGATATTACTTCATATATATATATATATATATATATATATATATATATATATATATATATATATATATATATATATATATATATATATATCATGTGTTACTTGTGGTATGTGTGGTGGATGGAGTGCGTATGGAGGAAACAAAAATGACTATGAAGGTGCGCCATGGTTTGATAAGGTTTGGGAACCACTGCAATAATATAACAATGAGCAATAATTCACAAGCCAATGTTTCTTGCCACTCCAGGTCCTCTTTGCAGTGTTTGACTCTGTCCAAGGTTTTGTCATCATCACCGTCCACTGTGCAATGCGCCGAGAGGTGAGTCCGGTTTCCTCTTCCTTCTAAGCAGCTGTGTGGTTCGCAATAATGTTGCATGCATTTTTAATTAGGCACCACACAGTGACCTCGCCGACATTCACTCCCTACGACAGGTGCGATTTGTGTTTGCAAATGTCACGTTAGTTTCCGGGTCAGTCCAAAGTCACGGTAGAACACAAGGAAACATGAGAGGGATTAGCACGGTATTTATGTCCAATGTTGCGGCACTTCTTCTCCATAATGCAGTATGATAGTGCAGTATTGTCCGTCTGATCCAAGGCTGCTCTAAGGCGCTTACTAAGATGCTGTATGGAATAAGACGATAAGTCCCTAACTAATAATGCCCTTGAGACAGACATTTACACACACAAATACGCACACACTCATTTTTACATTGGCTAACTCACAAATGCACTCACTTCAATTAATGGATTTACAATGTCATCAGTTTTCCATAACTGTAAATGTGTTGCTGATGCGTGTACACCCCACAAAGCCTTGCCTATATCCAAGAAATCATTATGATATTGAATGGACTGCATAGTGTAAGTGAATTCTTAAATGCCTGGAATGCTTAGCTGCATTAAATCAATATCACAATAGCGGCAGGGATCAGGGTACAGTAAATCCGGGAATTATTTATTGTAAATGTATGAAAATCCCTTGCATAAATCCTTCGTAGCTGCTGAACAACAGGCAGAGGCGGGTGCCACACCAAAGGGAGGGAAGGAGGGGGGAAGACAAGGAACAAGAAGGAGAGTGAGGAAGAATTACGGTGCAAAAAAAGAGAGAAGGCAGTTCAAAGTGTGATGTTATTTGAAGTGCAGACAAGTACAGACATAAAACCTGCCGGTGAGCATGGTGCCGGTGACCATGGTGCCGTGCAGCACTCCTGGATGGCACCTGCTGCATGTGAGGGTGCAGCAGAGAATGAAAAGACGGCGGTAGCTCAGTCAGCCTGCTGAGATCAGTCGCAATGAAGGCAGGCAAATGAACATATGCAACATGAGTAGAGAGGAAGGAGGATGGAACACAAATTACACGCAGAGATCTGTGGGAGGAAAAAACATGATTCAAGAGCGAAGCAGGGGGTGGAGGTAAGGGAGGAGGAAATAGAGAGGAAGGTGGAGAGAGAGGTATGGACACATGGATGGGCTCTTCACTTTGAAGTCAGAATGAGCTGCATTGGCAACACACACTCGCACTAGAGAGCGGGGAACAAAGGATGAGTATGGACATAAAGAAAAGAGACGGATGGAAGGAAACAATGGAGGCAATACCCTAGACCACGCAGTATTAATCAGACATGGATTCTACTCCAATCCACTCCATTTGTAACGGCGCACACACAGATGAGACCACCCAGCGAGAGTGAAGATGCTCTCATTTTTCTTACACTAGCCTTCTCGGAGGGTTGGGGGGTGGAGGGTGGAGGGATCTCGGATTTCACTGTGACATAATGCAAAGGAATCGCTTTTATTTGAGGTGTGTTACAAGAACTGAGTCTTTGACGGTGGGCTGGTGTGTGTTTGCTTAGGCACCTTTATGTGGGAGGATAAAGAAAAACAAAATGACAGCAGAAGGGCCCATGGGTTAGAACATTACTATTCCGTGCTGTTGGTTTTAATTTGGACCGAGCCCCACTGATCTCACAAGGCTCAAATAGGATACTTTGAAGAACTGATGTGTGCTTTCTATACCAATCCACTGACTTCTGCATAAGCTACAAATTGATCTACTTTGCGATGAATAAAGCTCTTCAGTTTACTTTTCACATTTTCACATAATGTAGTATTCACTGAACATCTGTCATTGCAACGATAAAGACCAAGAATATAACATTTCTAAGGGAGCGAGTTTCCCCTGCTCCAACATTTGCCAAACTAACTTGAGTAAATGTTCCTCCACTAACTTCTTTCCTTTGCATCCTCCCTTCCTCTCCACCATTCTGTCCCCCTTCTACTTTTCCTCTCTGTATTCATCTTTCTTTTCCTCCGTCCCTCCCCCCCCCCCCCCCCCTTCAGGTGCAGGATGCAGTGCGCTGTAGGATGGGGGGATGTAAAGATGACAGCGAAAACTCACCAGACTCCTGCAAGAACGGACAGGTGCAGATCATGGTGAATAGCATTCCATTTCATCCCAAATTGCAGTCCATTAGCCTCAGACTTACATTACCCCGGCTTGAGCTTTCTGGAACCTTCAGCTCCTATAACAAGAAGCATGATTGCCATTATTGAAATGCTAAAACTCATACCTGGCTCTTTTTTTTTCACCATTTGTTTCCCTTTAACAGGAATTCATTATTGTTCATGCATTATGCATCTTCCACATTTTATTTTTCAAAAATGTCATTCCCCGAAGAAATGCAATTTCACTCCAAGCCTGAAACTAACTTCCTATAGTGCCATAACTGGACATGAAAAGTTGACAACAAAAAACATTTATGTAACAATATCCTGCTGGAATAACTATCCATGCATTTTTTTTTGACATTCTCATTTTTTGTACTCACGACAAGATAAAAATGTGTATATTGCCCACAGCATTTCATGAATTACCAAAACATACACTTCAGCACTTTTATTTACTTTTACCCTAAACTTCCTTCTCTTTATTTGAAGATCACAGAGCTCCCATAAGGTTATTGTGTTTTCCAAATGTGGCTAATAGTGTGATAAATCATATAGACTTGTACTGCCTTGCCAATGTCAGTACGGTCACACTGCTGCGATGAGAGCATAAGCGACTCTCACGACGCTCTTCCCTTTATTTCTCCCTCAAACCTGTTTGCGGTAACGATTATGGCTTTCTGAACGCCCCTCTGAGGTTATCAAGATTAAACTTTGGAGCCATCATTCTGCTCGGGGAGCCCATTATGACACTTTCTCTGTCTCTGTTTTCATAACCGTGAGGAACATTTACAGTCTAACTGTGCTCATTTAAATTTTGGTTGAAGGTGTTGTTATCATACACACAGCTCGTTGCTATGCCTACTATTGCTCTGTCTTTGAAGAGAGCTAGTGAACTTGTAAGTTTTCTCTCAATATGTATGACTTTGAAGAAATCTTGTCAGACAGCACATATACACGGAGGGCGTATGTCGTATGAACAACACAATACTCTTGAGAATATTAATTGTGAAGGATAATTTGGTGAACCTGCCGCCAGTTAGGCTGTATCACCAACATAATCACTCTCAGGTGTTTGTGCTGTAGCTACAGGAAATCTCATTAGAATGTTAAACCCCTGATACCATAAAGATGTAAAAGTGTAGCTATCTTGCTAAAGTTGAATAAAAGTCGTCTTTAGACAAATAATTTTGTTAGTTAATCTCTGATTAAAGCTCAGTGCTCTCTTCTACAAAACTGGTTATATCTTCTCTTCTAACATTGCATCTTTATGTTTTCCACTTTTTTTTACACCATCAGAAGTGTCCAAACGTGAGCTACTGTGGGCAGCAGTGTGGCTCTCTGCATTACGGCACATCTCTGTGCCTGTCAGGTTGCCACCCACAGCAGTTCCCACCAATGGGCCACCAGGCATGCCAGCAAGGCTGTTACCACAGTCTGCCCCGCAGCAACCCCGGGCTAGGTCACAGCCACGCTCATGAGCATAACCCCATCCTGAACAACACTCACAACCACGCTCATAATCACGTCCACAACCACATCGGCAGCCAACCAGTATGTCACCTTTAGAAAAAACACTGTCATTATGAATAGTAAAGCCCATAGATTGATAAAAGGTGGAATCTGTAAAATGATATTTTGCAACAAATAGGAACAAATATTAGAAATTAAAATGTCAACATTTTGGAAGATACACTTATTTGCGTTCTTGCCAAGGGATAGACATTAATAAAGATATCATTCTCATGTCTGTACGCTAAATATGAAACTACAGCTGGTGAGATTAGCACAAAGACTGGAAACGTCTCCTAAACGTACTATTTACCATTATATCTTGTTTGTTTAATCTGTACAAACATTTAAAAACCACACATTGTGGTTTTACCGGGGGTTATCTGCCGTACTATTTCTTGGCTAGGGGCAGGGACTTAATTTAATTTCAGAAGGTCTTTTCTCCATGCAGGGATCATCCTATGTTCCCAGTTAACAAGATATAACGTGCTAATTAGTGAGATTAGAGGTGCTGCTAGGCATATTATTTTACCTTTGGACAGAGCCATGCTAGCTGTTTCCCCCTGTTTCCAGTCTTCTTGCTAAGCTAATTCATTGCTGGCGGAATCTTCATATTTAGATTACAAATATGAGAGAGGTATGAATCGTCTCATCTGACTCTGGGCAAGAAACAATACACTTTTTTTTTTTTTTTTTATTTACATATTGCACCTTTAAATCTTAGTAGGAATACCTGTGATGTATAAATAGAAGCATGTTTACTGTAGCAGGGTAATCCGACAATGTCTGTAGTCTTTGGGAATTTTTTATTGTTTTAGGAAATGATGGTTTTCTTTGCATTCATTTCAGTAGTAACCTCACCAAGTAGGCTGTATATTCAGTCCCTCCAGAAAAACGCGATTATGCGATTGCATAATTCAATGCATAATCAGCCAAAGTCTGCATATTTATGCGGGGGGGGGGGCACATTTTTTCAAATATGCCGCACTTTCGCCGCATAAATTGTCGATTTCCGCGCAAAATATGCAGGGCTTGCATGATTTCATAATCCCATAACATTTTCATTGCAAAAAAGTCACATATATCTTAGCAGAAAGTTGAGAAATGTTGCGTTTACTTTACACAGCAGCAGCCATTTTCCCCTGTTGCCATGGGAACGTTATGAAGTGACGTAATTATGCGACGTGAACATCATCGAAAAGCTGCAGACCCTGTGATGAAGCCATGATGAAACCGCAGTTTTTCCAAGTTCCCGCAATTTCATCGCATAAAATTGCATAAATATCCAGCATATTCCATCGCATTTTTTAAGAAAACGTTCCGCATAATCAAGGATTTTTGCCCGCAACAATCACAAAAAAACTCTGCATTTTTCTGGAAGGACCGTATATTATAGGCTGTAAATTAAGTCAGTAGGACTCGACAATAGGGCTGTGTTCCCTTACGGTGTTTTTACCATTGTTTGCAACAGTTGATGACTCACTGTACTTAACCTGTGAGGCTGTTGCAGAGAGAGTGTGTTATAGTTAAAATAAAGATGATTTATTTTCTCAATTTGGATGGCAGATAGGGACTATCTGGGAGAGAGAGAGAGAGAGAGAGAGAGAGAGAGAGAAAGAGAGAGAGAGAGAGGTTTCTTTCATATCCTCATCCGTCCATTTAGTACAGTCCCATTAATGGGGCTGCGGGTGATTTGCGTACTAAGAGCTTTTCCTCTCCTCTGAGACCTTTACACATTCTCTCCTTCGCGCTTTCAGTTTTTCATTTCTCCCCCTTCTCTTTGCCTGTGTGGCGTGCCCAAACTGTCTAAAATCTGTAGTTTATTATCCAAACAAAGGCTTTTGTAAGTGAATCCCACCGAGGACAGGAGAAGGCTCTGTGGTGAGAGAAGGGAGGACTACAGCTGCATAGCAATGAGCTTCACTTTCACTGAAGTTTCGGAAACTTGAGTGGTGGCCATTTTGGAAACAAGACTTCTTCATTCAACCCACTGCCCTCTGGGTTTGGGAGTGTTTCTTTACCCCAAGGAGTAGTGTCAGTCTGCTTTCCTCAAGTGAATTCTAGATCAATGCTAAAAAACATCATATTCTATTCCCTTATCTACATAAAACTACTACTGAGTGCAGATAGCGTTGTTGTGAATGTGTTTTGGTTGTTGGTGTGAATAAATTCTAGAAACATTTTGTATTCTTACATTGTATATATTTTTTACAGTCTAAGAAAAGCTCGGCGGGAAGTTTTGCTTCGTCTGGTACAGCAGATAATAGTTTTGCTGCAGTGTAAATTTCTGTCCCTGTTTGCATTCAGACGATAGCGAGGTGACTGATGAGGCATACAGTAGCATTACATACCTGGAAAAACTCCCCACTGCTCTGCTCGTCTCTTTCAAAGACTGTTTGGATCTGCTGCTGTGAACTGATACACATCGTGAACAAAGTAGCAGTGTGTGCCATCATACAAAATTGTCTGTTCTTTTTGGTTTGAAAAGGCTTTGGACAAATTCACTAAATGAAGAAATCTTTTCTTCTTTTGGTCTCGTTCACAAAGGACATTACTAATTGACTGGGTTGGGAAGTGTCACCATGGCAACAGATCCTATTATTTTCTTTAATGTCAAATTTGAGCATTAGAGTCATTGGATAGTGCATACCCATTCAAGATCCAATCACTCATCAGGCCTCTATAATGTAGTGAATGTAATGACACTCATTGTCTTTCCTCTCTTCCTACACTGCCACCCTCTCTCAGACGGATTTTGAGAAGGATGTGGACTTGGCATGTCAGACAGGTGAGCTCTCCTTTCCACCTGATTTCACTTTCCCTTTCTCCCTTTGTCTCTCTTCCTTTTGTCCAACACAGGATTAGCATTGCAGAAAGGCAATGGAGATCTGTAACTTAAGCAGGCTGCTGTGCATGTTGATAAACTGACAAGAGATGATGTGCTACATCTCGACACAGTTGTGCACAAATTATTATGCCTTATCAATCACACTGATTCTGCCCCACTGTTCAGCAAGCATACGTTTGGATGAGACTGTGTTTAATTGCGCATGATAATAACACTCCTCAATGTGTTCCGACTGGTTTCACTCGCAGCTGACAATGGTCGTGTGTGGGTGTGGGTGTGGGGATGTGTTACAAAATTACCACAATGTGTTGTGCTTGGAAATATTAACACAGTCACTTTCCCCCCTCCACCCTTGCAGAGAGAGGACACCCATGTAAGTTTTGCACCCAATTGACCTTCTTAACACTGCCTGGTCCGTCCCTTCACTAAATTCCTATAGACAAATCCGGGTTGTACTGTAGAACTAAGTAAGCCACCATTACTGCAGTGGCACCTCACATGTAAACTTGCATCTAAGGGACCGTTCGATATTTATGGAATGGACCACCGGAGGAAAATAGGGGAGGGTCATGTATTTTTTATTCTGTGCTGAGGGGAGGGTCATTCAACATTTTTTAGTCCAGAGGGGGGGTCAGCCAACTTTTGTATTCATGAAACAGCAACATTTCAAAATGGCTTGTTTGGTGCATATTTCTCCATGTAGCTCCATGTAGCTCTCTCAGTCTCGGCCCTCCTTCACTACCAGATGGGTCTGACCCATGAGTTAGCTGGGGGGCTGAGGGAGCTGCCCCCTGGTGGCTGAAACGGATAATTTCATTGTTTAAAAAATGAGGGGAATAATTCAATATGAATTACGTCTGGCATGATTAATCATAACACAAAACAACTAAATGGTGGTAGGTAATACATCCGATTTCATATACTGCTTTAGTAAGCATGATGGGAGCAGCAGGACGCAAAAAACGAAAGTTACTGTTGCACTAGTCTGGACATCTTACCGTGCCAAGGTTGCAATAAAGGTTTCCTAAATGCCTCATTTGATGTCAGCTTACTAATTGATTGCAGGTTTTGTGTAGTTTTTATAAGTTTATTCCACTTTTTTTAAACGGCGAAGAAGCCTAGTGACCAGCTAGTGACGAGCAACCAGTTTGTGCTGACTGGTCTCAATGTTTTATTGTTTTATTTCATGTGAATACTAGTTTCCTAGAGGAGTAACTTGGTATTTGAAGTAATGCAGTAATGCATGAAGTGTACATTTAGTTTCCATGCTTATTGTGTTTCCACAACAATGTTAGTGAGTAAATCTACTGACATGGCCACCACACCATAACAGAGGAGTGCGTCAGATGAGAATGCAGAGGTGTAGTCACGTTTGTTATGGCTGTAAAAAAACAATGGGAATCTGTATATCTTTGTCAAGCGCAAACACGTACAGAAGGTAACGATAAATTGATGGGGGAGGGTCATGCCTTTTTTCGAAATAGTCGTAGAATTTTTTTTTTACTGGCGAGGGGAGGGTCATGTCTTTTTGGCTAAAGGTCCCAAAACTCCTCCGGTGGCCGCTTAAATAAATAAATAACGAAAAGTCCCTAATAAAGGATTTCACTTCTCAAGCACTTTTGCCAAAAATCTTTCAAATTAATCCTGGAGAATCTTTTCTAATTCTAAATCTACAAAACCTAAACTTTCCAATGAAATTTGGTTGAGTTTTAACAAAAGTTGTCTTTTCTGGGCTGTGCTGTTCTCAGCTGCTTCCACGGCAGAAATTAAAAGCCATATGAATCTGCTCACAGAAATCAATTTCACTAGTATAAATCTCAAATAAATCATTATGTATCAATCACAAAGGACCGATCAGTGATCGCAAAAGACCAAGCCACCTTATGTCTCTTGCTAGCTGGTACTTTCTTATATTTTTTGGCCCGAAATTCCACTTGTGTTTACAATCCTTATTAAGTGCTGCATTTCTTCTGATTATCTTCTGAAATACCACCAAGCTACCATTATTCCACACAGCACTTTGATAGCCACACTGTGGAGGACAGACAGAAGCAGTACGTTAATTTGACTTTATTTGTCCCAAAAGCTGTGTAATAATGAATACATAACTTTGACATTCACAGACCACCTTCATTTGTCAGAGGTGGCGACTGCTGACGGTGATTAACCCAAACATCTCTGCTTTCACTCAGTCAGTGCAAATGCGTTCAGTTTAACTATGCCACCGCAGTAATGAGACAACTGCCGGATTCCTCTATAGGTTATTCTCTGGGTCTCCACTGTTGGATGCAGATGTGAGGGGATCAGATTTCCCAAAACCTATCCAGTCCTTTCACATCACATTGCACCAACAGGACAGTGAAACAGAGAAAATGCTAGGTTCTGTACTCAGACAGTGCCCTTGCTGGTATGCTCAGACTCAGCATGATCCAGCTTCAACTTTTGATGAAATGTGTAGCTTGACATTTTGTCACATTAATGCTGTTAACATGAAAATGGACTGCGCTACATGCTTTGGTCCAGAATTGGATTCCCAGGCCACGGAGTAAATATTCTTTCCTCTGATGGTGACAGAATGAGCATGACATCTGGCATGAACTTCCAAACGGTTTGGGTTTTTGTTTGATTGCGATGATAGATTGGTGTAAGCTCTGAACATCATCTCTCATCAGCATGTCAGTTTATTTTAGAGTAGCTACTCTAGAAATGTATAGTATCTTTTTGTAGTTTTTTTTTTTTTCAACAACATGCATGAAAGTTAACCCAAAGCCACTAGAAGTAGTTTTATGTTCTGTTTTTATTTACGGTGTTATTAAATAAAAAATCATACCCTCATACCATAATACAAGTTGATACACATTCATCATTCAGTATTGAAAGAACATAAACTCGCACAGACTTACACACCAAGATATGGGCCAGGACTCTGTAGCGAGGGAATTTGGCTCCATTTCATTTCAAGCACACAGCATTTTGCACTCAAGCTCTTCTTCCAAGCTAATACAAATCCTGGCTCACCGGCAGACCTCGAGATGCAGCAGGACTTAAGGTCACAGTGTCAGAGACAAAACTCGTCTCAGCTACTGTGAACCATATAAGCCCAAAATGAGAACTGAAACTTATTTTTTTGAGATGCAATCTGTGTCACAGCTATACATTAAAGCTGCAGACAACCTTCAGTATCACAACCTAAGTTATGTTTCTGTTTTCGCCTATCTCTCTGTCAACTGTCTTCTGTATGGCATAAACTATATCAATTCCTTTCTATTCAACATCTTTTCCTCTTTCTCTCTCTAAATGTTCCTCTTCCTCACCCTTTGCCCCTTCTTTTACCTTACCCATAAACCCTGCACCTCTTCTTCTTTTCTTTCTTTCATCAACTACCCTAACCCCGCTATTTTATCCCTATCCCCCACTTTCTTGTTGCCTCCACGGCTTTCCTTGTCTCCTTGCATCTCCCTCTAGTCATATTCAAGGAGGTGAACACCTGTAACCCAGCCACCATCACTGGGACCCTTTCCCGCATCTCTCTGGATGATGAGGATGATCCCAAACTGGCAGCCCATCAGGAGGGGGGAGTAGGGGTCAACTTCACCTCCCTCCCCGGGAACATCCCCCCTCCCAACCTCATCGTACAGGTACGGGATTGAAGTTTACATTGATTTACAGATTGGATGATAAGCGTCTGTCTACAGGACGTTCTGATTTGAGATTATCTCAAATAAGATGATCTTGCTTTCAGGAAATACTTGTAAAACTAAAAAGACTTTTCCCCACAAGGTTCCAAATCTCGGCGGCCTCAACGAGCTAAGCGAGACGCCTCTAAAAAAGGAGGTGAACGTAGATCAGCAGGGGCAGCAACGCAGCGGCGCTCCAATCTACCTGTGCACCGAGAGTGGCCTGGGCTGGGCTCGACCGCCCCCTTCCTCCAACACCTCCCAGGACGGAAGTGCCGGAAGCGTGGGGAGTGGCGGAGTGGGAGGAGGAAGTGGAGGAGGCGGAGAGGGAGACTACATGGTCTTACCTCGTAGGACGGTCAGTCTGAAGCCTCCAGCGCCCTCCTCCCAGGGAGGAGGCCTGGGACTGGGGGGCGAGGACCAGCCTCTTAACATCGCAGTGGAGGATCCTCCCTTCCCCCCGCCTCCCTCACCTCTGACCCTCCACCCAGCTGAGAGTGAGGCGTACCCGGCGGATTTTGTGCCATCGAGTGTGGGCGACATGAACATCGCCATGAACCTCAACCGCTCCTACGGGACGATCAAAACCATGCCCCACGGGCACAGCCACATGATGGCTCAGGGTGGTCTCGTACACTCCCACGGAGGACACATGCACTCCCACGGGCATTCGCTCCAGCTGAAGCCAGGCCAGAGGCCGTCGGTCAGACAGATTCTGACAGGGGGAACCGCAGTGGAGAGAACCAGGACCCTGCCACGCAACCTGGGCAGCACCAATGCCAACAGCAGCCTCTCAGCAGGATCCCTAGAGGTGGGTAAGAGGTTGAGAGATGAAGGGAGGAGTTCCCAGTGGTGGTGGTGGTGGTGCAGCTTCTTTACTATGTCCAGCTTTCACTTGAGCACCCAGTTGATGTTCACAGTTATGGATGTGGTGGTTGTGTGGCTATAAGTGAAAGAAGGAGAGAGACAGCAAGGGGGAGGAAAGTTATTGGCTGAAAATGTTAATGTGACATTCTGTATATGCAAGGATTTTAAAGGATTATAATTTAAACAAGAAAAATGCAAATACAACCATTTGCATTTAATGTAGTGTCACATTAGGTCAAGAAAGTTATTGCATTGGGAAAAAACTATTTTAACCAATCAACATTCCATTTTACCTTAAGAAAATTCAATTGTAAGATTCTATACTACACTAAATGAATTATTGTAATGAATATTTATGGCTACATAAGAATATGGGAAGAAGAGAAGTCAGTTTGTTTAGCTACAGTAAATCCATGTAATTACACACATTACAGTGTGGCCTTCAAACAATTCAAGCAATTTCTAATACATAGTCTTTGATATACAGTAACAGTATGTCCAACACACTGCAATAATAACAGTTGTGTGCTTCAGAGCAAGTCTGCTATGACAACTGCTATTATTCTCAGCTGAGTAGTATTCACTGCCGCTGACTGAGACAATGAGCGTTGAAACGAGTTATTCTCTTAATGACATGACAGACAGCTTCATCTTAGTTTACTGTGTGTGTGTGTGTGTGTGTGTGTGTGTGTGTGTGTGTGTCTGTGTGTGTGTGTGTGTGTGTGTGTGTGTGCGCGCGCGCATGCGTGTGATACCCCCTCCTAACCATACAAGGTGGCACAGCAGATGGACTGAGACAGACAGGATCAGAGGAAATACCCCTGGTGAATGTCTTTCAGCCCACCTTAATTTTACACACACAAACGAGCACAGGATAACACAGACTCATGAACATACACATACACACTTTGGATCTTCTACCACTGGCATCTTGCTGACTCACAAGGTTGATTAAGGAGATGGAAGCGACACTTTCACCAAAAAGTGCAGATGCTTCATTTAGGGCTGAGGACGTTAAGGACGAGTCATTAAAACTCATAAAAAATCAGAGGAGCTACGAGTGCACTCATGAATTAAAAGAAAAAAAAAAAAAAATGAATCGGCAGAGAAACCTGCGGGATGTAATTTACTGCTATAATTTCACCCTGTTTGAATATGCTTGATTTGGAGATGGATATCAGAGCATGCCTCTCAAGATTAAATCACAGCAGTGTTTTACCCTCCAATTCAAACATGGTGACGCATAATGGAGTCGCGCAACGCAAATGTATGTAAAGTGTTCATTTCACTGTCAATTTTTTGTTAGAGGCTTGTAAATTTAAACTCTAAATGATCTCGTCAAGGCGGGAGAAAGGTTCACAGGCCATATTATTCTATCATCATAGAAAGCACCGCAGGGAGTGTTGGAATATGAATGAATTTCTCCATATGCCAAAATGTTGGCTGTAGAGGTCAAGTTATTGTATGATTTACTGAAATAATAAAAAAACTAGTGTGTGACTGTGGTTGCCTATAGGACCATCATAACAGCAAATCACAGCAGGATTCCTTATGAATTTTGAATGAGTGAGTAAATGACTTATGATGACTGCTTTATGTGTGTCCCCACCAAAACATGCAATATACTGCATTTGTATATGCATGTTGCATGCCTTCCATATTACAAAGCACACTGAATCACGGTATTTCTCTGTTTAAGGTAAGAATTCCTCTGTAGGTAATTGAATTGTGTTTTATGAGCAGTGGAATTCACAAAGTGAATAGGACATCTTAGAGAGAAACTCACCTCTCTATCTGTTTGCATCTCTTTACCTTTCAAAACCTTGGCTGCCATAGCATCCGATTAGCAACTCTGCCCTTTTAAAGAACGAATACAGATTTTAACTAACTGTGGAGAGCAGTTAGTCCTCTCACTGCCAAAATGCAAATTTGGCAGACAGCAAGATCCAAATAGGAAGTCGCAGATGTAATGCAATGCAATGTCAGGGCCAGATGAGTTGGAAATGTCTGCAGCTGTTAAATTGGAGGCTTGTGTGCCACGCGGCTATAGCTGCAGAGGCACTTAAGAGGGGAGTGGTGGGGTCCAAACAAGATTAGAGGATGAAAACCATTCCTCATATGTTTGTTGCAGCTCTTTTAATCGGAATGTCTCCTACAAATTCACCAAAAATAGCAAAGGGGATGATTTATTCTGGAGGTTGTAACTTCACTAATCTCATTACGTTGAAATAGACTGAATGCTTTGCTTTTTGCCTTGACATTTGTAAGAATATCTGTGTCGTGTTGGGCAGCCAGCACATATTAGCTTTCCTCTTGTTACTGAACAATGGCACTGAGAGATCCACAGACAGATCGAGATTGAGAGGTCTAGAGTGGTGGAGGGGTTGGTCATTGATGCTTTCTTCTCTCCCCCTGCACCCCCCCCCCCCCCCCCCTCCTCTTCCAGAGGAAAAGAGTACGGTACTCTGAGCTGGACTTTGAGGTAAGATCTCGGACCTCACCCCCTGTCATCAGCCTGTCTCTGCTTTCTTGTGCTTCTGCCAGGACTTGAGTAACGCATAGAGGAGCAAAAAGCACTGCTAAATCCCTCCCTTCGCACCTGTGTCTCCCTTGCATTTAGAACTATGAACTGTTTCAGAACTACCTCACGTAGTATGCTGTTTCTCCAACAATGGCCTTTTTTTTATCTGTCTTAATGAATGATGTGTCAATTAAGAGAAAAACATTCCACTGACATGTACAATTAAATCAAACACCACTGTCATGTCATTGTGGGGGTCCTGGTTGAAGAAACAGCAAAGTAGAGTGCTTCTTGTGTCTGAATGAATACAAGTAATTCAGTTATGGGTCAACACATATGTGGCCATAGTTGATTGGCTGTTAGAACAACATGGTTTGACACTGTGTGAGTATGTTTGTGTTAGAATGACATGGGTGTCCTGTGAATCTCCAGCCTCTAGCAACAATAAAATAGCTCCCTTTGCATTGCTGCATTTTTTTGCAAGAATTCAGTTTTATTTAGACTGTTGCAAAGACTGGACATTCACCTTTCACCATGGAGATATGTCTTTCATATAGAGGGTATGTGTGGGGATGAGCTACTAACAGTGACTATGGCTGATTGTTTTACTTAACTGGCAAATTTACTAGAGAGTAATTTGTGGCCGCTGCATGAATTTAGCACAAGGAGATTGGCTCTCCTGGAAATGAACTCTTTTCACATCTTTTGACTTTTGAGAAAGAGGTTGACATAGAAGTACCACTAATATAGCGTGTGTACACTTCCATGATTCAATGGAAGGTAAACCCATTTTCATCCATGTTTTTTTTTTCTTCAATTGAGTTTACCCATCTTTTTAGACCATCAAACATTACTTTTTATATATATATATATATATATATATATATATATATATATATATATATATATATATATATATATATATATAACAAACTGCAACTTTAATCATTATAACAGTGTTAAACTTAATTAAGAATATAGTCTTTTAGGGGAAATAATGCATTTCTTAAAACTTAAAGGAGTACTCCATTGATTTGGTATTGCACTTAAAGTTGGGGAACTTGCAAGAGACATTGTCAATCTCTAGCTGAGATATCTGGACTCTTAGTTCTTAATATGGGTCAGGGTCCAGAAATCCCACATTTCCCAAAATGCAACTCAATAGTGTCTTTCATTAGCACCCACAAATGCCCACTTATTTCAAACACCACACCTGATGCACACAGGCTTTCTGTTATGCATTTTAAAGTACTACATAATTGAAGACATTATACACCAGTAAAACTGGGTAGTACTTCTTGTAGTAAGTAAACTGAACTTTATCTATAAAATCGTTGGAGTTCCCCTGTAAAAGAGTGCTTTATTTTGAAGTTTATGAAGATCACTTACAGGAGGTTTCATTGGACTATTGATGATATGATTAATGATGACCAAAAACCATATGACTCAGACAAAGAAAACTAAAGACGTAGCAGCAAAAAGGAAGGAACTAGTAGCACCTTCTTAGCTGAGCAGAGATGAGAGTGCCCACTCTGAAGTAATTGGAGCCAATGCTAAGCGCCAGTCCTGGCCGGTAAGTGTGCGGTTGTGAGTGCTGGCATCTTGCCCCTGTGTCACTTTCAACCCTGCAAGCTGCTTTGACGATTAGCTACTGCCGAGCAGCTCCAGCACTGTCCATTAGCCCAGTGACACAACGGCAGTGGCACTGACAAATGCAGTTTGCTGTCAGATAATTAAAGATCTGGGACATATTCAGAACACAGCCAAGGCTGTTTTTGTCAAATAGCCTCTTACTAGTGTGAGAGTTAAATTCCAGCCCTTCTCTTAGACATTTAATGAGTTAGACAAATTCCTGAGTTAACAGGAGCGGCAGTTAGCAGGCATCAGTCTGGAACAATGGCATTTCTGTCATTCTGTCATTTTAACCAAATTTTCACTTAAATGAATCCTCAACAGCACTCCTAGTTGCCGAATTCTTAAAGATTGAGGAAGTGGATGATGTATGAGCCTGAGCCAGCAATCAATCGATCGGCGTCCCCTCTCTAACCCCTTTTCACAGCTGGCGTCACTGCAGTCCTTAAGCCTTTTACCCATTCCCGTTCCCCTGCCTGCCCCTATATCCCCCCCCACCTCATTTAGCTTTTTTTGTTTCCATTTGGTTCATTTTTGCTGTCCCTTCCTTTCTTCCCTTCCAGAAAGTGATGCACACTCGCAAAAGACATTCTGAGCTGTACCATGAGCTCAACCACTCGTCCAAGTTCCACACCATAGACAGGTATAGCAGGGACCCAGCCATGTCCACATTCAAGGTAAGACCATTGCCCAAACGCGGGATGGGAACCTGCTGTACCCATGCACCTCCACCCCTTACGCACATTGTCACAACCCTAAAACCCCACCCCTTTAACACTAAAGAACTGATACTGGAAAGCAAACTTCTGCACAGATCAAAATTGCAGTAGCATGCTTCACAGAAGCATGGCTAAATATTACTAGCCCTTAAGTGACATTGCTTATTCTTGCAAATGCAGCTTTCAGACGATTATAGTCATAACAATTTGCAGTGATATACAACATAAGGTACAATTGAAGTGGAAATTCTTTCTTCCAGCCAAATTGCTGCATTAGAAATGTTGTTTGCTCTAACAAGGGAACTTGAATGTAATTGTGTATTTATTTTTTTATTGCCATTTGATTCACTCACTGTTGTACTTATTGTCACATCCGTGGAGAATCGAACAATAACTACAGTACCTCATCAATATAACTTTCAAGGCACAGCTTTCTTATCTGTAAATATCTTTTTATACCGGCTTTAATTGGCCTGAACTTGCCTTATTAAATACATTAAATACAACATTTGATTACATGAGCTATTAGCTGAGGGATAATCAATCATGGCCCCATCCAAGTTCTGCAAGTTAAGACCTGTGAAACTATTTCTTACTTTTACCAAATCACCTCACTATAATGCATTGCTGAAAACACATTTGTGCCTTTGTCTATGCCTGTGTCACACTGGTAAGTGTGTGTGTGTGTGTGTGTGTGTGTGTGTGTGTGTGTGTGTGTGTGTGTGTGTGTGTGTGTGTGTGTGTGTGTGTGTGCGTGCGTCCGTGGGCTGCTTGAGTGAGCACCTGTGCGCTTGAGACACAGAAGCATCTTTGAATCATTAATAGGCCATTAGCAGCAGACGAAAGAGTCCCTGCTTGCTCTGCACTGACCTTCAGCGGGCCAGTTTCATTACGATATCAACACACACGCACATGCTCGCACTCCCCTCATCTGCGGAGCTTTAGTGCGTGGAGCCATGATGAGTTAGCCAACCTTGATAGGTGTACTTTCCCCTGGCATTGGCACCATTCTGGTTCACATCTAATTTACACTGCCAGTAGAGGAATACAGGCCAGCCTGACATCTCTCATATTCCCCATGCCATGTAGTCACGCACATAATGTACACACACTCACTCACACACACATGCAAACACGCTGCCATTTCCCAAAGCCAGACCGGCGGCCTTTTCCTTCCCTATTCATTTAGTCAACGTCTTGATCAAGATTTTCAGAAGCTTTGGCTGACTCCCCATTCATTAATGCCAAGCAAATATTTTATGGAAGAGAAGAAAAATGGCAGGCTGCTTGGAAAGGCATCAGCCATATATTAGAAGTGTGTGGTTCCTAACTGTTGCACTGCAGAATGCTAATGCGCCTCACAGGGTTTGCAGGTGTGCTTTGAGATTATGCCCAAATGTAAAAGAAATGGAAGCCCAGCCACAAATAATATATAGGCTATATTTAAGCTAATTAAGACAAATTGGAACACATATTTCCTCTGGGTTAGTGACGTCATATAAGTTATGAAATGAAACGGGCTGCATAAATATGGCTTACTTATCCAAATCCATTATCTTAAAAGTAAGTAGGCAGTTCACTTAACTGTGAATAATTACACAGATAATGCTATCAGTGTCGGGCATTTGACAGGACCCAGCTTGAGTTCAGCTCTGCTGTTGTCAACATCTCACTTTGAGAGTCAACCCCAGACACGGACATGCTGACTATACAGTAATTATGGAGATGAGAAGGGGGTGTGTGGGTGTGCGTGTCCATACACTTGCATGTCAGAGTGCCTACATGTGTGGTTGCATGCATTCTCTGTGCCTTGTTGTAGGCAAGTGTGTGTGTGTGTGTGTGTGTGTCTGTGTCCTTTTCTTCCATTTTGTTTGTGTGTTTATCAGTTTGAAGCACATACACTGTGTTTAGGAGACAGTTACTGCATGAGTAATGATATAATTGTTTCATAATAACTTTAATAACCTCCTTTCTATGACATATAACAGACGTTGACAGTAATTTTCCCATATACTACATGAGGGCTGTGATTAAATAGCAAACATAATTGCATTCACTCGGATATCTTCTCAAGGATGGACACACAAAGTACTGTGGAAGTTGATACTCTCCCTTAACTTAATATGGCCAATTGACTTAGTCACTTAAGGACCGGCTCTATTGAGCGTATCACCTTTAAATGATGACTGAGGTTTGCCAGTTCCAGGCAAAACTAGTAGAAGGAAAATCCTTACTTACCTGTCTAACGATGAGTCATCTACCTCTGGCAATGATAACTCAAAAACTCATTAACCCTCCTGAGTTTTGCAGGCCTCCCTCTCTCCTTTAAAGTGCCTAAATAGTATTTTAAAACAGACCGTATACAACTTTTAACCCCTTCTAACCACCGCAGCCGTTGATCGCCCACCACAGGTCCCCCCTCCCCCACCACCGAGGCACAACACCGAGCCATCACTAGTGCGCAGAACGTCCCTCGTTTACAAAGAAAGTCAACGTAAGACATACTAAACCCTGCATAAACCTCATGCAGTAGAGCCCTCTTAACTCACTCTAACTCACGCCGATGAGTTGATGTGCTACATGTGAATGTATGTCATAGTTTGCCACTGTATGTACTGTATCTGTGTTTCCATGCTGTAAAAATGTACATTTCACATGTAATTGACTGTTTGCTGAACCTCTCCCCTAATCATAGTTTAGCAACCGTAACTAGGCACGGCAGACCTGTCAAGCTTTAGATTCGTCCACAAGTTGTAGTGGTGTGCATGGGTCTGTACTAAGAGCAATACTCAGCGTTGAATGAGCCGAAGGAGTTGTGTCTTTTTGTCTAGCCTCTAGGAATGTAAGGAATGGATTATACAATGTGTTTATCTACTCCAAGCTGCAATAAATAGTATGCCCGGCTAAGTAGCTTACTACATACATTAACTGAGCGTTACTTAAGGCCAAGAAGCACATCCTTAGTTTGTATGTTTAAACGTTTAATTTAAAAAAAAGCCCTGTTCACTACCAATTGTGTAGAATTGCCCCACTGTGTGGAAGCTAGTTCTGGAAGCAATAGCGGATTTTAGGCTAATGATGGAGATGGAGCTTCATCTTCGTCTTTTAGCACAATATCATGCATATAGTCATCAGTTGCTTATTTTAGACCCTTCTTCTCGCTTAAAAAGTCAGCCGAAAACATAGAACATTTTAAGTTTTCAACCAACTCAAGGAGCTATCATTAACACTAGCTTGATTAACTAGTTATAGCTGATAAAGACGAAGCCCGAACAGACACTGAAAAGTTGCCAGCTGAAAATGAGAAACCTGTTTATGTCTAACCACCTTTTCAAGAACTAATAATCCTTTTGATGGTAAATCTGCCACCGTTATCGTGGTAAACTGCATATGTGTCTTGTGAGAATGGAAAGCTTGACGGCTTGAGGTGTAGCAACAGTAACTAAGGGGGTTGGGGTTAGGCCAACAGTCAATTTAGAGTAATGTACCCTATACTTATAGCATTACCTGCTAAAGTAAATGTTTCACTGAAAAGCCTATTTCAAGACTATAATTATTCGTAGTTGGTCAGACAGACAGTGTCAAAACTATAAGCTCACTCCATGTAGCTGCTCATCTACTACCAGCGCTGTCTCGTAGTGAAGTGACTGTATTTAATGAGCCTAAATATTAATGGTCTCCTAGTGGTGTGGTGGTGTAACAGTTCAGTGCATCACAGCTTGTACCCCCTGTGCTTCTGCATTCATTTAATGAATGCTAATTCCCCTTCCCCCATCAACTCCCATACAAATCCAAACTGGAATATATGATCTGGAATCACTATAACCAGAGAGATTGATTTGTAAAGTGGTCTGATGCGGGACTGGATTTATCTACCATGACATATACTTTTCAAATCACATTTTGTTATTGTTTAGCTCTTTTGGGCATTCATGTGGCACCACTGTGTGGTGTGACAATCCATACATTCACTGTTCCTATTTCAGTGCCTGAATTAAACCTTATGACCCAAACACCATAACCAAGTGATAAATCAGTTCATAAAGATAATGACCCATCGAAACCGCTTTATAATCACCTCATAAACCATGATACTCTGTCCATAAACTAGCTCATTGGCACTAAAAAAGGGCCAAACATGATGCACCTTGTATGGGTCCTGGTGAGAGAAATATCCCAAAGGATTATAGGGTCAGAAGAGATCTGATCCATTTTACTTTTTACTCTGAAAAGGTAGGATCTCTGTGTTCAGGAGATGAGTGGATATCAGAAAATGTCCCACACACAAACTTTTTTTTTCTTTTTCTGCTTTCACATCTTATCCAATTTTCTGTTCAAGTGAAGTGGGCTTAAAGTGGTCTTGGGCATTACATGTGCCATCTCAGATAGAATCTCTTGATTTCTGCTGTGTTTGTCTATCCTTGTCACTCCAAACCACTTTTCACAACTGTTGTTGACTCTATATTGTCCTGTAACCAGTTATCCCATGTATGTACCACACTGATAGCTAGAGGTTGTTAATAGATGACGTAAGTATTACGTGTAATAAATGGAAAAGAGGGGGAAAGACGTGACAGGAAAGAGAGGGGGAGGCAGACACTATATTACAAGACTCCCCATTAACCTTAATGTTAAAAATCATGTCTGTCTTTTCTATTAGGCTGCTGAGGCTAACGGAGCAATTCCTATAGTCTGAAAATACATGTGCATGTCTCTCTCTGTTACATATTCTGTTTTTAAGAAGAAAAAAAAACATATGCGTGACCTTTAAAATCTACTCTGCAAAATGGCTTAGCCTACTGATAAACTATCACTAACAAAGGTCAGTTGCATGCTGTGACACACATACATTTCTCCTGCCGGTTTCAGATATCTGTGTGCATTTTAATGCATTAAGATGCATAGCAACTCTTATGCATTCAGAAGTGTGGCTAGTTACAGAGGCTAATATTGATCAATTGAAGATTCTTCGCTATTATTTTTAGTTTGTTTTACATCATTACAACAGCTTCTGACTTTGACTCAAGTGTTTTGTTATAGATACAGTTGCCCCCATACAAGAATATATTTTGATGTAACATTTGTATTATACTCTGTTGACGTGGACAGAAAGTGGTCTTTGCAAATGATGAAAACAAATCCTGCTCTGTTTTAAGTGCAGTGGATGCTCAGGCAGGGGCCATATGGTTAGCAGAGAGATGGAGTCCATTTTCATTGTGTCTCTCATGATGGAGACAGGAGACAAATGGAGTCAGTGGGGTTACTGAGAGACCGAGTGGATGTAGTGTTTATGTAACACAGTGTGCATTAGAAATACTGTGCGTGTTAATGTTTAGATTAAGAACAGTGTCTTGGCCACAGTCAGTATGGAGTGTCGTTTTCTATCCTCTCCACAGGGTTCAGAAGGTCATAACACAAATTTGCATGCGGTGCCCAGTGAAGTGTTGTGCCTCTCTGTGTGTAGGATGGACGGTGTGTGTTTGCACTGTGTAATGGCCTGGCTGATGCATTTTTTAGCTCTCAAATGGGATATATTTTTAATCCCGTCGTCTGCTGTGTTCTTGATTAAATGAAGCGTGCTTGGCTTCCCTCTCCAGATAGAGAGCGAGGAGTTGTGCTCAATGCAGTGGGATGGAGAAAAAGACAAAAGAAACAAGTGCTCTACTTTGTTGTGATTTCACTCATGCTAGATCAGAGCGGGGACAGCAAGAAACATTTTACGATTATGAAAGATGTATTTGCAAGTCAATCTAAATGGCTGGCTGTAGGCATTTGTTTGAATTCTATGATGAAATCCTATCTATGATGCTACATATGGAAATACATTATGATATATTCTAAAAGGGTTCTTCCATTAACCTGCCCCATAGAAGAGAGGTGAGACCTGAGGTGCTTTCTTTAAGCATCCACAGTTAACATTAGTGGCTGTTATTGATATTCCAGCATGTTTTTAGACCATTGAAGGGAATTGTAGCCAAGGTAGTGTGTATGCTTTGAGGATGTCTCATGTGAAATGAAGATGTATAATTTTAAATGACAAAAGACTCAATTTATTGTTGATTCAGTGAGGGCAATTTGCCTGCACTTGTAGACCCTGAAGGTCTTGATAGTCAATTTTCTGGCATTAAAGCGCCCATATTATGCTCATTTTCAGATTCATAATTGTATTTTGAGAATGTACCAGAATAGGTTTACATGGTTTAATTTTCAAAAAACACCATATTTTTGTTGTACTGCACATTGCTGCAGCTCCTCTTTTCACCCTGTGTGTTGAGCGCTCTGTTTTAGCTACAGAGTGAGGCATCGCACTTCTATCTCATCTTTGTTGGGAGTCACACATGCGCAGTAGCTAGATAAGGACTACTAGCTAGAAGCTAGAAGCTAGCGCTGCTAGCGGTTAGCCGCCTCATTCTCAATGGCAAAACACTGCTACGACACCATAGAACTACTTACATGTCCCTCGTCTGCAGGTATTCAACGCAAAGTTGGAAGTGCGCCCTCGTTTAGAAGAAGTCTCCCGGCTTATCCTGCCTTGTACTGACCGTAGTTGGAGAAACAGCTAGCTGATGTGGTATTAGCTAAAGTGGTTAGCACACACCAAATGTTTCGGCCGATGACGTAGACGGCCCTGCCGATTTTGACCAACTTACCCGAGACTGAAGGCAGGTTACATTCAGAAACCCGTATCTCACTCAAAACAGCATGGATGTTTTTCTCCAAGTTTGTATGCGTGTGGAAGCACCAGAGACACAAAGTAACACCCCAAATCCCAGAAAAAGTGATTTTTTTTTTTTCATAATATGGGCACTTTAAGCTGAAGGGCTTCAATTTCACATTTCAGCAATAAACCAAGTCCTCTCCTCTTCTTCCTCTTCATATCTCATTCTCCCCTCTATTCATCCTCACGGCCTGACATTTTCTCTCCTGCAGTCTCCCATCGTTTTCTCATTTCTCCCTCTAAACTCAGCCCTTGTGGCACGTTTGAGGCATTAATTGAATAATTAATTCCTCTCATTAGCTTGTTTTTAATTATTTCCTCGCCCCCTTCTCTTTGCCGAGTATAAACTCATCAACTGTTTTCATCCTTCCACACAAATTGCCCATGAAAACTGAGGGCTGGCGGAGTGTAGCTTCAGCACACTGGCTCTATCAGTGGCTCTTAATGAGGGGACGGTTTGCCCAGGCGGAACAAGCCTAACACTGGCTTCGTGCACCAAGAGGCACAATACTAATTTAGCTCATTTAGTGTCCTTGGGCCAATTAAAGGGAGGTGAAAAGGGCCGAATCACTAGCTGGAACGTTTTTCACTATAGGAGCACTGGCCTTGGATTGCATTGCGCTGCATTGCACAGGCCCAGACACACTGTGTCTGATTGCTCATTTGTTTGCAATGTGTTGCACTAATGGAATTTATTTGCCCTACATTCTCCAGATTTGGCTCCTTTGAAAGGCCTTATTATTTGTGACACAGATTCCTTCCCAGCTAGGGGGTAAATGGTCCTAAAGATTGCTATGCCCAGTTAGTCTATTTCTGTGCCCCCTGATAAATTATGCCAGTGTTGAATAGGCAATTTTGGATCATTATCTTCATGATATAATGATATAAACACACATAAAAACCTTGAAATAGTCCAGTTCTGGTTCAATGACCCAAAGCCCACTGACAGCTGTGACACTACAGTCACGTTCTGGTATCCACTCAGTCTACTCCTGCGTTGTTTGATGTTGCTTTCATTTTCCTCATGTATAAATGTGATTTAAGTTTGTTTCACGTGAGCCTCATACTCAGTGTATGTCTTTTCTTTGCCTTACTGCCACATTTTATTGATTTGTTTTTTTGTTTCCTGTTTTATGTCCTTTGTTGGCTGACTGGGCCTTGTGTTGCATGCTTGTTGTCATGTCCCAGTTTGAATGTAGCCAGACTGTCAGCAGAACCATGGGCATCCAAGTCAACAAAGGTAAAGTTAACCCACTTACCCACAAGCACCTGTCCTCTCCCATCATCTCCCAATGACAGCTTGCCACATTGCTCACCCACATCCAGACACAATTTCCATTCCATGGTCCAAATGAGGGGACATCTGAGTGGCAGAGAGTGGGCCTCATCCACCAACAGTGTAGCAGAGGCTTCTTGTTTAGATGTTTGTGCAGTAGCATCTTTTTCTAGTATATGTGCTATCCCAACAAACACCCCTTCACTTAGCTGCGTCATGCTTGCAACTTGTACATTGTGTAGCTTGTAGGAAGTGTTGGGTGATTCGGCAAGGATTTTTTAACTTGCGACTGTCACACCTTTAACCAGTGATGGACATTGTATTTAGGAGTCATATTAGCTCCATTTGCCCATGCTGTGCATGCAAAAGTACAATTTAAATGTATTATTATTATTATTATTATTATTATTATTGATTAAAGTAAAATAATTACTTTACCATACCCCTATGATTCCTCTTTTAAAAAGTTTAGGTACAGTATCAGTGAACGAAATTCCTTAAAGCTACATTGTGTAAGAACTTCTCCAATCTAGCAGTGAAATTGTATATGACAACCAACTGAATATTACTTTCTAGCCCCTCCCATTCCAAGCACGTTTTAACTCCTACGGTGGCAGAACCCGAAATTAGCTCTTAGTATCTCCATTGTTTACATGCAGCTGTTCTAGCCACTCCAATATTAACTTTGGTCTTGTTGCTTTGCCTGTTCCGTTGTCATTTTAATTCTCTTTTTCGCTTCCCTGCCGAATAATCTCCCCCTGGCATTCGTCACGGTGCCACTAAGTTTAAAAGCACAAAAGGCGGCGGTATGTCCCTCTTTGGCTAATGTATTCTAAAGATGGAGGCGCTACAAGGCTGCCGTCATTCGAGCGAGTCGCTCGCATGTATTCTGAAAGATTCTAAATGGCTGATTCTACGCTTACGAGAATACTTTGATTAGTTGGTGGAAGTAATTACACGGGTTTTTGCTAAGAATAAACTCCAAATTACACAATGTAGGTTTAATGCCGGTTCCATGCAAACACAGATGGTGCACATACGGTGCTTTTAGCGGTTATTTATTTGAATCACGTTTGATGCTTTGAATGCTGATAGGGCAGAAATATTAAGGCACTTATTATGGTGATTGCAACTCACAAGAAAAAAAGTCTGTCAGCCAAAAATTCAGCCTATAACAGATGAGTGATGAACAGATGAACCAGTCGCCCAACCCTGACATCTTTGGCTTTCTGCATATTGACAGAGGAAATAAAAGCAAATAAAAGAGAGAAAAGGAAAGACGAAATAATGACAAGGAAAGCAGAGAGAGAAAGATAAATAATATATATTGATAAATAAATCTTAATTGAAGATCTACATCTGTTTTCATCAGTTAAATCTTTAACAATGCATTATATTGTGGGATACTGATGGATATCAGTGGGCAAAAACTTTGATTTAATTTCCAAAACAATGTGGCTGAGGTCTAATTCTTACAGCTCTTCCTAATCATCCTCCTGATCTAACAACAGGGGAGGGAGGTGTGTGTGGAGCCAAGATTCCTCTGTAGCTTCGTATTGTGCTATACTCTAAGCCCGCCCACTTTTTAGCGGTCCAATTAAATGCGAAGGATTTGATATAAATCCTTCTTGTACCTGTACACCTCTCAAATATTCGTTTCACTGGTTAATAATACGTCCAAACTCTCATTTTACTGGGACTTATCATTAGTATTATACTGTGCTATACTAATTGCTAATTTAAAGTTTCTATAAATGTTCAATATGTGGGCTAAGCTATAAAGCACACCAAATATGGCAGAAAATCACGACACCCCAAGGCGATGTGTTTACCCACCAACACACAAATGTTGTGTCTGAGGGCTGTCTTTCGCCACACGCACACACATTTAAACACACTCCTAAACAATTTTTCTGCTGCTTTTTCTATTTCTAGAATAGAAAATAAAGACATAAACTTACAATTGTGTGTTGCAGAAACTTTTTTACAACAGCCTGTAATACTTGTAGCGGAGGGAAAAAAGCTCCAGTCAATACAGCCAATATTAGCCAAGTCGTTGGAGCCACTAAACGGAATTAGTTTGTATCCAGACTTTAGGCAGACTGGGATAGAAAGTACAAATTACATGACACCACTCCTCCCAATACCATCCCACCCCCAAACCACACCTCTCATGACACACACATAACTGATCTGCCGGCCAGTCATAACAATAGAACAGCTTGACCAAACACTACAGGACTTTTCTGTTTTGTTGCACTGGTGTCACTGGAATCATCACAAGCTCACACACTGACCATCCAACTAGGAAAACACCTGATACTTCAGAACACCTGCACATGTTGGACAAAACACACCCCCCATACAGAAGCAAACCATAAGCAAAAGTATGCTTTTAAAAAAAAAGAAGAAGAAAAAAAGACGGGGAACATAAAAAAACTCTGATAGAAAACACTGCAGGGGTACAGCAGGGGGGAGTAAGTTTTATGTGTTTTAAGCCAGAGGTGGAACATACAGAGTCAGCAATGTCCACTTTATAGCCTGGCTTTAACTATTTTATGTGTTGTGTTAACACATACAGTATAAAATCAATAATGCAGATAGTGTAGATAGCATTTCCATGCACTAGATAACCAGATTCGTTATCCATTTTCAACATTATTTAGAAAACATGAGCTCCAAAGCCTCTAGCACTGCACAGCAGATTCACTGTTACAGCTTTTAGAATCCGATTACTCTACGCCCACATGCCATCCTTTTTTTATGCCCATAGTAGTTGTAGTTGCTATTAGTGGTGTGTAGCGTGTAGAGTCCTTTAGTCACCCTGCTCTTGCTTTGTCACTTTTTTCTCTAAGCTTTAACAGGTGAGGACGGTAAAAACACTGCCTGTTCCGACACGGTTGGATTATGTGTGCATAGCTATGCTCACATTGCACTTTTGCTCACTTGTTTCTGTTCATGAGTGCATGTTGTGAGTGTGTACACGTTATATTTTGTCACGAGAGAGCTGGTGAGCGGGATTGAGAAATGAGAGAGAGAGAGAAGGGGTAAGATGTAAAGCACAAAGCAACAACTGCCTGTTCACCTGCTGAAGGTGTGGGAACAATGCTATTGTTTCAGGGCAGAGTTGTCAGTGACTATGATTCCCCCCCCCCCCCCCCCATCCCTTCTGCTCTCTCTTTCTTTTCCTCTCCCTTGTCACCCCCTTCCTATTCTTCTCCCTACCATTTCATCACCACAGAGGGAAAAGAGATGGAGCATTTCGTCTGCCGGAGGTGAAAAGAACTCGTCGAGTGTAAGTAGAGGGGTTTCTGGCAGAGAGAGAGGGAGAAAGAGAGGGATGAGATGGGGCTTTGGGGCAAGGTGGGAATGAAGGCAAAGCAGAGATGGCGAAAGAGAATGAATAGACACGCAGTTGCAGCACAATCGCGTTAGCCTAGTCTCCCAGGGATAAAGTTGGGCTTAACTGCAGCATTACCCACACTCCTGCATTACAAAATGTTCCTTCACCAGCATTTAGCATGCAAATTGGCTCCCAGATTATGCCTTTTGTATTAATTTTACCAACTGTCAGGCTGTGATGCAGGGAGAATGATAATCAGGCAGATATTGCCCCCTAGCGCTCCGGTGACGATCATCACACTGCAAGGGGGGGAAGGGAGTGCTGTGTTACTGCAGATCAATGACACTCCTGTGTGTGTGTGTGTGTGTGTGTGTGTGTGTGTGTGTGGGGGGGGGGGGGGGGGGGGGGGGGGTGCAGAGAAGAAGAGAGACAGGGACTGAGGGTGTAAATAGCTCAAAGTGAATTACATCTGAGTACTTTATAAGAGTTGGGGGTGATGAAGGGACAGTGGGATTGTGGAAAAAGAAAGCCAAATGAAAGGAGATATAACATAAGAGCACATACAGTAGCGCTCTCTTGAATTGATTACGTGTGTAGAAATAGGCACATAGAGCGCTCATCTTAGAATGTGTTGCACTGCAAGATATACGCTGTGAATATTCAGCTCCATGAAGTCCAAAAAGCTCTCCTGCAGCTAGGTCCATCATGTCAGCGAAAAGCACCACAAGTAGTCATTATGTTTTAGTTTTTTTGTCTTCCTGTTTCACTCCACCAAGAGTCATCTGAGCCAGCGATCCCTCATGGTTTTCCCAGCTCGTATCTGGAAAATCTTTATCTCGGCAAGATAACGAGTCTGATTTGAATAATTGCCCATATCTGATGCATAATGTTACCTCTAATTCCATTTTAGCTAATCCCCCAACATGTATTTTACATGCATGGTGGGCACATCTGTGGACCACATGCACATGCATCCTGGAAGGTTTCATCATCGGATACTTGAATCAGTCTAAAAAGTCACTGATTGGTAGAGGTGGGAGATAAAGAGGACAGGTATCATAGTCTTTGTTTTTGATGATAGAGAAATAGAAAGGTGCCTTAAACTACAGGTATGTGTGGTCCTGCTTTTCACTGTTTGTGAGATTAAATCACTTCTAAGATATGGCAACGTGTGTGTGTGTGTGTGTGTGTGTGTGTGTGTGTGTGTGTGTGTGTGTGTGTGTGTGTGTGTGTGTGTGTGTGTGTGTGCGTGTGTGTGTGTGTGTGTGTGTGTGTGTTTTGCAACGGTTAGGGATCAAATTTAGCTTCTTTTAGTGCATATTTTATGTCCAAATATTTATACTGGCCAAGGCAATGGTTTCCAGGTACTTCATTTAAAGGACAATTTCATCTTATTACAAGTTGGGTCTTCTTTTATACTTTTGCTAACAGTCCTCACCAAATTCAATTGATGACGTTTGAAAATGGCTCTAATAAGCCATCATTGCACAGGAAAAGTGTGTACACAGCTACTGTAAGTAGAGTCAACATTGAAGCAGGAAGACAGGGCCATATCAACCTAACAGTGTGCCCCAGGGCAAGCATCCCCGGGTCCCTGATTCCCAAAGTTAATGTGGTTATAATTTGATTGAAATCTAATTGATTTAAGAATATGCACTATGTAAGCATAATACCAACTGGACATATTAAAAGGGCAAGTCACACATCCACCTCTGTTTACAGGGAGTATTGAAGCATCTTGTGTATCAAGAGAGAGCTGTGTGAAATCTGGGGCCCGTTTCAGGAAGGAGGTGTAACAAACTCTGAGTCTAACCTTGATCTCTGAGTTGATTTACCCTGAGATGGGAAACTCTGAGTTTTCGGTTCCAGAACAGCTGATATGAGTTGGTACAATCAACTCAGAGTAGGTTCACACGCGTGCACCACCACAATAAAAAGGCAGCATGAATGGAGCCATGATACTACGATTCACCATGGCAACAACCACAAACAAACGGGTCGGTGGAAATACTCATGCCCACATACAAGTTTGAACATGTATTTAGTTAAAAAAGCAACACAGCAGCTGCTGCAAAAGAGAGAGAATTTGCTTTGGAGAAAATTGCTGCTAGAGTAAATATGTTTATTCCAATATAGTGTATTAATATCATATTTAATTATTATTTAAGTATAACATTACTGGTGAAATGGTATTGAACCTATAATCTATTTCATTTAGGTGCAATCCTGCGGGTGAAAAAGTACTAAGCCTACTAATCCCATTCTGATGCTGCAGCACCATCATTAACAGAGTTATAATTCATAATCTTTTATTTCATAGGGTTTACATCATTTACCTGTAATACTGTGGAAGTCATTTTTTAATGGCTCTTACTGGTTTGTGTCCAGGGAACACTACACAAACGTTTAAAACACGTTTCAGAGCGAGTCACACTCTTCTGATGGAACTTTGTTATACAGTGGCTTTACTGAAATGCTCCGCATCACCGATGTTGTAAAGAAAACTGCCGTTTGCAAAAACAATTTAATGCGACACAAATAATCTGGGATGTAGAACATCACGGTGGGTGACGTTAGTGATATGAGGACGGATAAGGTTATCTAGGCTATAACTGATAGACTGGGAAGAAAAACAATACCTCTCAAATAGGTAGTTATCTGGAAATTAAAATGCGTCGGGGCCTCAATATCATCTCCCGACGTATGTTTAACACCCTGCGAAGTAATACAGCTTCTTCATCAACGGGATCATCGACAAAAGGAAATGCCATGTTTTGAGAAAAAAAACATTTTATAGTCTTATTAGTCGTTTTATAGTAACATGGTTAATAAACCAACCCTGTTTTTTTATTCATGCAGATACAGTAACAAACATACAGACTGAATGAATGAATGAATGAATGAATGAATGAGGAAATGAAAGAGGGCTGTGTCAGAGGGAGGAGACTGAGAGAAGAAAACCTGCTCCCGGCCAGGTTAGGTTCACAGACTCAGTTACCATAGTAACTGACTCTGAGATTAAGTTACCGAAAACCCAGAGTTTCCCTCATCTCAGGGTTAACAAACTCCGTTTTCACTAAACCTGCTTTCTGAAACGGACCCCTGATGAATTGTCAGTTAGGGCTGAAGACTTTAACAATTGAAAATGGAAAAAAAAAAAAACTCTTAGCGTGTGGCGTTAGAAAGAAGTGAGATTTAGTTTTTTAAGGCAATAATTTTTTTAAGGTAATAATTTAGCTATTTGTCTTTATTTTTAAATAGTTTGGTTAAACTTCTCATGTTGCCGTGCCCTGCCAGACAACACACAACAAAATGGTGTCCAAAACCATCAAAATAAGACCCAGTTTGTATGAACGTCCACGTGGTGCCTTCATATGCATCTTATTTTTCCTTACATGGCCCTTTTTCCTTATCCTCCTTCTGCATCAGGACAAGTCCACCCCGGAGGACCAGAGCTCCTGGGACAGCTTCAAGAACATGACCCCCGAGCTGTCCATCGTGCCTGGGGAGCAAAAGGACCGGATGGAGCTGCACAATAAGAACTGGGACTCTTCAGCTAACACGCCTGACTCGTCCGAGGGAGACTTCCAGACTGAAGTGTGAAGACACACACACACACACACACTCAATTGAATACACCCATGCTCATTGCCGAGGCGACCTTCTGAAAAGCTATACATACTGTAAGTACATGATTTCTCACAAAGATCTCACAAACACTGCTCCCCGTCTCCTGCAAAGTGCTCCTGTTGGATCCCATACTGTATTTGTTTACTGCTGCTGAGGACAGACGTGGAAAGAAGACTGTTCTAACCTATATTTTCGCAAAGACTATTGAAAAGAAAGAACAGGGGCTTGACACGTCTGGGACTGAAGACATTTTTTAAATGAACTTAAAAGAAACTATGAAAAACTTATTTCTGAGAAAAAAATGTCTTGATTTTATTCTGGAGAAAAAAGAAAATCTCTTTCAATTGTTTTGATGATTTGGGGAGGGGGGAAGAAAAAGAATATTTCTGCACCGTTGAGTTCTTTTTATAGCAAGGGGGGAAAAAATCTCACTGAGGTTTCTCACACTGGTAGCCCCCCTAGGCACCTTGCTTTCATTTATTTCTTTTTCTCTTCTAATGGATGACAGAAGCATTTGATCTCTCAGTCTGTCCCAAGTTTTTTTTCATGTCATTTTGGACAGAGAGTGGATGGGGGACAGGGGGGAGAGCTCCTCATTGAAATGTGTCATCCTCACTAATTTTTTCAGGTCCCAGTTCAACAATCCCATCCATCCATTCCTCTCACATCCTCTGTGTCAACGCTGTATTTCCCCTTATTTGTGTATTTTCTATGGTTTAGTTTAAAAAAAAAAAAATGTCCTCCTCTATGGTTTGAAACTTTTAATGAAAAAAAATAATACGATTGAAACAACTGTTCAAGAAGAATTGATTTATTTTCAGACTGGTTTGATTTCTGCGTCAGCTGCCTTTTTTTTCTTCATTTTTTTCATTTCCTGTGAGAATTAACCCATTTGGAACTTAAAAAAAAAGATTCAGGACACACAGAGCACATAAATGTGAGCTTACTTTCTGAGGTAATGTGTGCCGCATGCTATCCACCCACGAGGGAAAAGGATAGTGATCGTCATGCAGATTCTTGCATCTCCTTTTTTTTTCTCCCAGTGCTTAGAGATAAAAAACCTTTAAAGATTGCAGCATCTGAATCTATTTCAGCCATCACCAATCACAGTGAAAAAGAGAATATCTCAGTAATTTTCGACTCAAATGGAATCTGTGCGAGCTCTGCTTAGCATCTCTCATTCTGCAGAAAAGTACACTTATGCCGCCGAGTGAAATATCAATCGGTTTAGCGGTTGCTTGCTCTTCTCCTGTAACTGAGGGGATATTCTTAGCTTCACATGACCTAAGGAGGTTTTTCAAGCCAATATGTCAAACTACATACAACCTGAGCCAAATTGTCTTCTCTTCCCAAGAACCCCATCATGGATTTCAAGATAGACATGCCTTCCTTTGCTTTTGTCTATTGCCTCCTCCTCGTTTCCCCTTCTCCTGCTGCCCACCCGGCGTCGTGCTACAATAAGGCATGAAATCTTAATGTTAGCAGTGAAGCCAGATGTTTAATTTCTCCTTCTCATGGATCCCCGTCAGTGTGATTGTATCCTGCACTTGTGGGCACAGCAGAAAGAGAGAATGAAATAGAAAGACAAAGATGGAGTCAAAGAGGTTATGAGGCGACAAGGTGGCAAACTGAAGAGGAAAACGGCGACAACAAAAGAAAAGCCAGTGGTGAGGCTACCTGCATGACATTCTAGATCCGTACTTCTGTCGCTACAAGAGGAAAACCAGTTTCCTGCTGTTGCTACATAAGCACATCAGTCCTCCGCACTCCGACAGAGAGAAAGGGTCAGAGTCCAGGATGAATTCAATAAATGGCGCTATGACTTTTCTGTCTATGTCTAAAGCGGCTCCCATTAATTTAACCGTTTGTAGAAAGGGAGACAATTTAGGGAGGAAAAAGAAAATGGTAGCTATGGGAAAAAGATCTGAAAAATATATATAACGAGAAAGCTAGAGGCAGGCAAAGATGCAGATTAAGAAGGGGAGTGCTCAAAACAGTAATTATCCAGGGATGGCGATTTGTCCTGACATTTTCCAATTCAGCCCTCAAACCATCTGTTTAAAGATCCCTAATGTGGTAGTAGAGCGGCACGGCGCAGATGGTGAGAGGAGTGCGGCCCTTCTAACCTTTCAAGCTAATCAGCTGATAGGCGAACGTACACCCTGCTCGCTCTCAGAGGAGCCAGATAGGACAGACAGGTTACAGAGCGAAGGTCACATTCACCTCACCTTCCATGAGGCTCGGGATCCAGATCTACTCTACAGATTGTCCAAACGTGAAAAAAAGCCCGTCTGAGTACACAGTCTCAGTCAATGGGTGTTAATCTATAGCAGAGGAAAAACATCTTTGTCATGGGAAACAGATTTGACCTTTACACAGACACCCTAGGTTTTTATTTATAAAAGTGAAGATTTTAGAGAGAATGCACAAGATGAGTTTGCTACAAAGCCTTGATCCCATGGTAACTTATAACTGGGATTTAAAGTAAGAAATGAGAATGTTTGATTCAAGCTTAGTATGAGATTTTGTTACCTCTTCAGTTGGTGAGCTTTTCCTTATTTTGAACAGTATGACAGGTTTCACCTCAATGAGGGCTGGACTTTAAGTTTTCATCTTCAGGAACGGTAAGTGAGATGCTGCTTCATTGATTGAGAGTGAAATGTCTGACCTATCATCTTACAATTTTACGGTTGTCTTTTCTGTGATAAGTTCTGGTTATGATCCGAATGCTAACATATGACGTTGATGGTAAGAGTATGTTAGTATGTCATGTTGTGATCCTTTGTGTGTTGAAAGCCTGCCCATAAAGAAATATGAAAATCAGGGCAAGCCAATTTACAAGTTAAGGTGGATGCCAGCTCTAAACCCTACTATGCTCACCTTCACCTCCTCCCTTCAGCCTTTTGATGCTTAGGTGTTAACCCACTGCTACAACCATCCACCATTCCAGTTGATTTATTACTGAAACCCCTCCCTTTCCTTTTTGTCTCTCATTTTTGTTCTTTTTATACATACGATTGTACAAAGTAGTCCTCTAATGTTTTCATAGTGTCTTTTTATATGAAAATAAATTTTCAAATATATCTCAGTGTCTCATATCTGCATACGCGCTGCTTCAAGGGCATCTGTGGATGAGAACAACTAGGCTCTAACCTTTATTTGCAGTGTACTCGCAATCCCATGTTTAGAATAATATCACTCAGGGTGTTGAACATTACCCAGAAGCATTGAAGCTTAACTGTGACCAATCAGAGGCCCCGCTGGTCTGTCTGAAAATGTAAGAGGAACAGTTCTGTGGGTTTGAAGTCATGTTGCACTGGAATAACCAACGGGTGGAATGTCAACTCAAAGTGATTATTTCATAAAAAATGTATGAACTTTGAGCGATATTTATGCTAATAACAGTCCTATTCCAAAGTGGATTTTCCCCAAAATGGTTTTGTTATGTAACATGGAAAAAAAATAGTCGCAGTGGACAGGCTTTGATAGTCCAGTCAGCGCTGCTGGAATGAAGGAACAAGAGGCAAGACATAACACCGTGTGAATGCCTTAGTCACTCCACATTTGCCCTCCAAAGGGGCTTATGGGTAATTAAGTGTGGATGAGTCTGCCCATGGAGCTGCCATCACTCACCCTGGAGTAAGGCCACAAACTGGAACTATGTCAAGCGAGTGAGAGGGATGAGAGAGAGGTCAAAGGAGAGGGGAAATGGAGAAGCCAGCCCCAAGCAAAAATGCATGGTGACAGAGTAAAGGCAAGGAGGCGGCTGTTCACATTACCTCTGGCAGTAGAGTCATAGTAATTAGAGTGGCTCCTGGTTATTTTTCCCTGAGGTTTTTGGGTAATAAAGTGTGGTACTGGTGTGTCACCAGTGACCTAAGTAGAGACCCTACTGACAAATAATATAGGGAGACAAAGTGAACAGTGGACGGTCATAAGTTGGTGGTGGAAGAGATAACACATTTCAACTTGACTGAGGCTTTGTCCACCAGGAATCTCTGTTAGTGCTGCATTTTGCTTTATTTACCATAAAGACAGGGTACGCTATTGAGTGTTCCTGACAGCGCTGGGAGAAAAGCATGTTTTAGTGCCCAGAACAGCAAGTCCTGAAGATTAATATCGCTGAGTCGATCACAAGAGCAATGCAAAGATTTCGACCGTGGCTTTTTTAATAGTGACACAGCAGGAAAATGAAGCATTAGACTTCCCATGCATAGTCAAACTGATGAGATTCTTTTTTTCTGTGTGTGTGTGTGTGTGTGTGTGTGTGTTGTGGCTACATATTCTGTAAAAAGCAGTTTTTGTTGTAACGTTTTGTCTTGTTATTCCCAGGGATCACTGCACAGAAGGCTCACCAGTACTGTGATGTCACCCCTAAACAAACAGGCAGGGCCACAATATCAACTAAGGTACATCCTGCATCATTACCTAATCATGTGACCTTGTCTTGCACAGGGCCCCTGTGTCTAATTCTAGTTTTTATTGTTGTTTACACTGTCCCTCACATGGTGCATATTTCAACATAAAGCTGTGTTTTTCATAATGCTATCACAAACTAATTAACACAGAAAACCTGGGCCATGAGCTGAGGTGGTGTCAACTGATTTTGCTGGTGCTCCAGCCCTGAATGTTTTATGAATAGCTCCCGATCTCTCGCTCTCTTCTTTTTTTTTTTTTTTTTACAAAAATAAGTATAATAGAATAAAAAAGCCCCAGAATGGAACATGCAAATTAAGAAGAAAAGTATTTTCCATCGCACTCGCAGTTCTTACTTTTTTTTTTTTTGTGGAACTCATATTAGAACTGTAACTTTGTCCAGTTTATTTTTCCGAGGCGAATAGAACGGGCAGCTACATGCGGGGTCCGACCATGCTGTATTTGTTGCTATCACCTAGCAACCGTCTCTATGTGAGGAAAGCTCTGTGAAAGGTAAAATTTTCTGGGGGAAGACACCCAGACCACAAAACCTTGGCCTTTTATGGTCAGTTATGGTCAGGCCAGTTATGATTAGGCCAAATGTTGGCGCCATCTAACTTACATCTACAAACTGATCAGCTAAAATGGACATACACTGGTTATTAACAAGCTGGGCAAGCCAATCGCCATTTTGCATTGCATTCAGTTTATTTGAATGGGTCCGGGCTAAGCCCCAAATCTACTTAAGTCCTAGAAACGCCCTTGGTCATGAGGTGTTATTCCAGCATAGCTGCTGTGTGCATTGTACTAGATGGAAACCTGGAGGCCACATGGGACATAATGCAGGAGGTGGTGCTGTGCCCAAGGGCCACCCTGGGAAGGTAATCCAGCTATAATCAGATATATTTAGTGAAATAAAAACTGTAGTATCTGTTCAGTTACCACTTTTACTTCATCACTATTACAGTACTTTAGCAACTATACAAAGTCCGGAATAACTTAAAATGATCTGTTCTCTTAAAAAGTAATGTTGGTAGGTTATACACACACCACTGCGGTGCTGTTGCCGCTGGTGTAACGCTGTTTTTGAACGTTAATTCTGTCTGATGCTTCCCCCTTTGTAACTGTTTTATTGTTGTTAGATGTTTTTTTTCTTGATGACATGTTTAAAAGGGTGCCATTGTGTGTTTACTTCACGTTTGTAGTTGTGTTTGCCCAATTAGCTAGTTACTAGTGTTTTAGTCTATATCAACAACGTTTCATTTACGGGATTGTTCTGGTTCCGCCGCATGTCCCTTATTTTTGGGCAGATGTCCGTCACCTTCCGCTTTCTTTGTGTTGTCATTCTAAACTCCGGTCGATTCGGGAAACATCCTCTGAGCTAGAACTGACGATCAAATTATGTTTATTTTTCTTCTTTTTTTTTTTTTATTAAGAAAAATTATCATCACACACTCAACAGCCATTTTAATTCCAGAGCTTGCCTCTTTATGTGCACGTTCCACCAAAACAAGTTCCTTCCAGAGGCTTTGCAGAGGCACCGTACCTGCGCCCAGCGCTTAGCAACGCCCAAGACGATTGTGATTGGTTTAAAGAAATGGCAAGAAATCAGAGCACATTTTTCTCCTATCCCAGAATGTTGTGTGGAGTAGCCAGACCTTCCTCCGTTACGCTGTGGAGGAAGACTGCAAGACTACTAGTGTTTTAACTATTTATCTATTTCACACAATGGATTTTACAGGGGTCCTTATGTTGCCTGGGGGACAAACCATGCCTTAAATCAGGGGACGCTGGTTCTGCAGTCAGTGCCACAGATTACATAAACATCGTAACATGATTGCAGCTTTCCTTTGAGTGAGGTGCATTACAACAGATCTGTAGCTATTGTATACGGTAATGCACAAAGATCTGAAAAGTGTTTGATCTGAAGTGTAAGAGCTAGCAAACAGACAATTTCAGACAAAAGCTGTGAAAAACAAAAAGAAACAGAAAAAGTGCCTGGCGGATAAGGCCAGATAATTTTGAGTGAGAGCACGGGGGGATGGAGAGTGAGAAGGACAAAGATTGACAAGCAAAATCATAAAACAAACAAAAAAAATACCAAAGGGAGGACAAGCAAAGAGCACCCTTAGAACATTGAGGAATTTGGGCAAAGTGACAGTGTGAGGTAGCTTGGGAGCATGCCACAACCTGAGTGAGTGGAATGACTTGTCTCACTTTGACATGGCAATAAAGTTAAAAGTGTGCAGGGCATGCAAGGATGAAGTGTAGGTCCTGAGACAGGGAACAGTGAAAATCTATTGCTGTAATGGCTGTAGCGTGTCTAGCTGTCCCTCCTTGGTGGCTGACAGATGGTTCTGTCCCACAGGCTCTGATGCCATGCTGCTCAGAAAGGACACTGAGAATGAAGCAGACTGGCAGATTAGAAGGGAGGATGGTGTGGACAAAGCCAGAGTGGACAAGAGTGCAGATGAAAGTACAAATTAGACGCAAAGAATGGTTATGTTGATGACTTTTTCTTGAGGATATAATGCAAAGGAGAAGATCACATAGTAAACTGAATCACCTGAAATGTCTAAACCAAAGCCCTTAATAAGCCTTTTGGACAATGCCATAGACATCTTATTTCTGATGTTTGACTAAACAGCTTATTCCTATCTGTGCTGTTATGGAACAGATCCCCGACTGCTTTGCAATGCCAACATTTCAGTTTTGGCCCATTTCTTTGGTGCTGATGGCACAGCCAGACTGCTCAATTGCGTTTCCACAATGGCAGTAGATGGCTGTCCATATGAAATGCCCTTGCTGTTCCTTATCCAAATTCCAAGTCCCCATCATACCATCCAGGATAAAACACAAGTGTCCTTTGACACTTTGAGGGTGATTTATTCAGAACTGAGGTGACGGACTCATTGATGCTTCTTCTGGCTCCACTAAGCTCTCTCCACAAAGCACTCTTCACATATCATGGCAACCTACATTTAGTCCAAATGAATTGCCTCTCCACACTGCCAAGGGCTTCTCGAAACACTGGCATAATTCAGTGGTAGGCTTAAGCTAATGCAATCTACCGCAGCCGAGAGATGCAGCGCCTGAGACTTGCTGGATGTTTAACAGCTACTTAAAACCAAGAAAAAAACACAGGATGAGGCTGTGCAGACGGCTTTAAAACTCCAGGCTATTTGCAAGAAGACATGGTGTAGGAGATACGCTGACAGGGACAGGGAGGTGAGGAGTCGTGATGTGCCCCCACACGCGTCTGAGTAATGAGACAGCCAAGCCGGCCTCTCGAACTCTAACTGTCCAATAGCGGTCAGTGGTGAGGAGTCCAAATGAGGGTGACCACCTCCAGACCTCCCACATGCACTTTAGTCATTCTTTGTGTGTGTGTGTGTGTGTGTGTGTGTGTGTGTGTGTGTGTGTGTGTGTGTGTGTGTGTGTGTGTGTGTGTGTGTGTTCTTGTTTAACTATATTCGTGGGGTCCAAAAGCCAGGAATACAGTATACTTGTGGGGTCCAGACAGCTTTGTGGGGCCAAAATGCTGGACCCCACAAGGTTAAAGGGCTGTTTGAGGGTTAAGACTTGGTTTTAGGATTAGGGTTAGAATTAGGTTATTTTAAGTTAGTTGTGATGGTTAAGGTTAGGGTAAGGGGCTAGGGAATGCATTATGTCAATGACGGGTCCCCACAAAGATAGTGCCATGCACTCTGTGTGTGTGTGTGTGTGTGTGTGTGTGTGTGTGTGTGTGTGTGTGTGTGTGTGTGTGTGTGTGTGTGTGTGTGTGTGTGTGTGCGCGCGCGTGCATGCGTGTGTGTGTGTGTGTGTGTGTGTGTGTGCGCGTGCGTGCGTGCGTGCGTGCGTGTGTGTGTGTGAAATCAATGTTCGGAATCCTGAGATCCACTTGAACTGGATAGAGAGCCAAGGAGTGATCTTTGGTCTAGTTTAACATTCTTTCCAGAGTTAAAATAAAAAAATTAAAAAAAAAGATTATTCTCTCTTACGGAGCTGTAGTCAGGATCATAGACTGTATATAAAGATGGACGACACATCTCCACTTCCTCCCACTGTACAAAAATAAAGACAAAATATCCCGGATACAGGCACTGCTCCTTGAGTGATTTTGAGCCAGAGTCTGTGCAATAGTGATCGGGCGGTGGAGCCGCGGTATCAAAGTCCCGCCCATACCACTGGGGCTCAGGAGGTAGAGCGGGTCGTCCTTTAAGCAAGACATTAAACCCGTAAGTTTCTCCCGAACACCTTAATTGCATGCTCCACCACCATCGATGTATGAATGTGTGTGTGGGTGGATCAATGAGAGGTAAGACAGAAAGGCGCTATATAAATGCAGTCCATACACCCATCCGACTAATCAGGAGTCACTTACAGCTGTCAATCATGATGGTACACCCCATTTGTATGGCATCAAAAAATTAATTAAAACCAAACGTATCAGAAAAATTGACAATTCAGACCTACCTAAAATGACAGAAACCATCTTTGGGAACAATGTATTTGACATGTACTTTGTTTTTTTTTTGTTTGGCCCATGGTCTCTAACATGGAGGGGGCGGGATTTATGACATATACCACCTGCCCCCATCACCCTCTGTGGCTCCACAATTGACACTGTGGAGTCTTTCCGCTTCCTGGGAACTATCATCTCCCAAGATCTCAAGTGGGAACTGAACATCAGCTCCCTCGTCAAGAAAGCACAACAGAGGATGTACTTCCTGAGGCAGCTGAAGAAATTCAACCTGCCAAAGACAATGACGGTGCACTTCTACACAGCCATCATTGAGTCCATCCTCACATCCTCCATCACCATCTCGTACGCTGCTAGCACGGCCAAGGACAAGGGCAGACTGCAGTGTGTCATTCGGTCAGCTGAGAAGGTGATTGGCTGCAATCTGCCGCCACTCCAGGACCTTTATGCCACCAGGACTCTGAAGCGTGCTGGAAAGATTGTGGCCGATCCCTCCCACCCCGGACACAAACTCTTTGAGCCACTCCCCTCTGGCAGGAGGCTGAGGTCCATCAGGACCAAAACCTCACGTCACATGAACAGTTTTTTCCCCTCCGCCACTAGTCTTATCAACAAGGCCCGGAAACCACCCTGACTCTGTCCACACTCCACCTCTGGCTCTACATGCCACTGTACCTACTCTGCTGTAGCATTCCTTCCTTTTCACTACTATTTAACTTACTTATTTTACTATTTATTTACTTAATTTTTAACGTTATTAATACATTCTGTGTGTATATGTTTATATTTATATTGTTTATATTCTTTTTTATCCTTCTTATATTTGAATGTGTGACATGCACCAACAGCACCATGACAAATTCCTTGTATGTGCAACGTACTTGGCAATAAAGCCCTTTCTGATTCTGATTCTGATTCTGGTTCATAACGTAGCAGCAGATTAGAAATGTATTTTGGCCCTAAACCGTTTAGTGCTTTATAAACCAACAGAAGTATTTTGAAACGGACATGCTAAGTAACTAAATCTCAAGTTAGTTACTTGAGATTCCTGGCCATGTATTTACAAAGAAAAATCAAACAAAATTAGAATTTTTTCCAAAATTGTAATACTTTTCCACACACCCAACAAAAATATCCGCAAGTGTCCTGTGTCTTCACATTTCACTCAGATAATACACAAAAACAAAATGAAGTCCGTATTGCATAGCAAAATTTCACAAGATATAAAGAAGACGGGGGCCTTCTTATCAAAACATGACATACAGCTGCTTTTGGTCAAAAACTCCACAGTGTACCTTTTAAGTTTAGTAGCCTCAGCAGATAATCATTTGGTAGGGAAGTGATGTAGCATTTCAACAATATGTAGATTCTGGAGCTTTCCTGGAAATAAATCAAAACCAAATTATACAGTTCTGTATTGGCAGCAATCCTTTCGGAACTTGAAGTAGAGATGTTCAAAAATTGTATTGAGTGTTAGGCAGCATATAAATATCTTCTTTTTATATGTGTGTGTGTGTGTGTGTGTGTGTGTGTGTGTGTGTGTGTGTGTGTGTGTGTGTGTGTGTGTGTGTGTGTGTGTGTGTGTGTGTGTGTGTGTGCATTCATGTACATACATAACCGAACACATCACCCTCTTCCTAACCTCTTCCAAAGCTATTGGGAAGCAAATATCACATAAATACTATCACCAACATGCAGACAACATAGTTTGGATCCCTCATTCTCACTTCACCTCCTTTTATCCCTCTGCTGTGTTCTCGTAGATAAAGCTCGGAGCCTTTGAAGAGTGGCCTGAGATAAAAGCCGGTTGCGTTCTGGGACCCCATCTCACCCCTGAAGGAGTGGAAATATTATTTGATCCCACTCAAAGAGCTTCTCTGTACCAAGGCAAGCCAACCCACTGCAATACAGGAATAGATCCCTCCATCATCTTCTCTGCCTTCCTATCTGCCATCCCTCGCAGTGAACCATCCCAAATGGGAAAATTGGTTTTGATTTGCAATACACACACAGACACACGTCTTGGTGTATGGCTTCTGTCATAAACATGAGCGTGTGTAAATCGTCTGTTCTGTAAAACCTGTGTGTGTGTGTGTGTGATTCCCTTATTTGTTTTAATGTATCACACTCTTTACTGTGTCTCACTGTATAAAACCAGTTAATAATTTCCAAAAATACCTGACTAATATATTTTTAAATACAAATCTTATTTTGACATTATGTGAAAATGAAAAAAACTGTCTTTTTTCCACAGGGCGTTTACAGTTATACTGCTTTAATGTCCCTCTCCTGTAATTAACACAGGTTAAAACGACTCAGCTAGCCAGCTCAATGTAGGTGCTCGAAATTGTAAATCAAAGTAAGTAAGTATCCAATTATTGCTAACATTTATTGTATTTGGGTGGACAATTGCAATCATCATAGTGACAATAATAGTGTTTTTGTTTGTGTGCAGAGAAGGTAGATATTGTAGCTAAGGTTAGCTACCTACAATAGCTAGCAAGGTAATTAGCTAGCTGGTGATAGATAGATAGATAGATAGATAGATAGATAGATAGATAGATAGATAGATAGATAGATAGATAGATAGATAGATAGATAGATAGATAGATAGATATGTAGATAGATAGATAGATAGATAGATAGAAGTTCAAACATTAAAAGTGAAATGATTGACTATTGCTGCCATTTTTAGCAGCATCATAACCGTCCCATTTGCCCTAGTGGAAAAACATTTCTGTGTTCATCCATGCCATTAAGACTCTGTATGCCTCTTTCCTCGTCCCCTTGTATAACAGATGAATCACTGCGAGTTACCAAAGAGAAACATGCATTACCACTGCCTGAGCAAAGTCTTTACTTTTAAAAGTGGCCCTGAATGTCATCTTAAAACTGAAACTGAAAAATTATTAAATTAACATGAATAGAAAAATATCTTCTTTTTTTTCAAAAAGCAATCCTATTCAAAGAGATGTGGTATCTTCAGCACATGTAAAATAAAGCAACTGTGCCATTTGTACAGAAGTGATTAATGTCATGATTATTGCACAGGGTCTGTTCTTATTAGATTCTGCTGCCTCACCAGAAGAACCTTGTTCCAAGGACCTCATTAATCTTTACATAGTTAAAAAAAGCAAAGTCTGTTGCAGTTCAAAGTAAAAGTGCTAAAAAGAAGAGAAAGAAAGCTTTCACACACTGTCACTCTCCGCATGTGTAGGCTACTAGAACTTATAAAATATCCCAGCTGAATTACTTATTACATATTTCAATCAGGATAGACAAGTGAATGATGAATGTTTATTATATAAGATGATATGTGATAGTTAAGTCTTGGCAGAAAGTCTTTAACGCTTAGTTAATCTACAAGGAGATCAACAGCAAGATAAATCCCCTCCATGGAGTCCAGACACTAGTGGTGGTGGTGGCTGATGAGTCTGTTGAGGCTGATGGAGCTGAAGAATCTGTGAAGACTGGCGGTAATGGGGAGGTGGAGGGGCACATTGTCATTTGCAATGATTTACACTGAAAAGACGGCTGACAACAACAACAAGGAGGAGAACAAAGATAGCTTAACAGCCGTAAATGTGTAACGCGCAGCATGAGAGAATCATATTTAAACAGAGGCAGCAGCAGGGTGATGGGCTTACAATGTAGGTGTGTCACTGAGCTATTGGATAGATGAGATCAGTTGATGAGAGCAGCTGATGAGATAAATAACAGTCCAGGACAGGACAGCAAGGAATAATGAGTGAGTATGTGTAAGAAGATTGAATGCAGATGTATGAGAAATAAAGAAGGCCTAAGCAAGTAAATGTATAGTCTTCCTGACTGAACTTGTGCTCGAACTTCATTTGTCAGTTCAATAATTTTGACAGGTTTGCATATACTGTAACATCTTGAGTTGAGTATTGTTATGCACCTTTTTTGAAATACCTTTTTGATACACATGAATCCATGAAAATTCTAGTTGTTACTGAGGCCAGACCATAATGAAGCACTGACCAGTTTAATACAGTTGAATAAGATAAGAATTTTAGTCATCTTACTGTACATTTCAGCCTTCTGTTTTAATGGTGTAGCCTAAGATACCTCAAAAATATAAAAGAAAATAACTGACCTGCGGCTGTATTTCATCTAGCCACTTATTAAGGTATTCTAAATGGCACTTAATCATTCAAGCTTTCCTTCTAAATACTTTAGCTGCTGGGAGTAACGTCTATAACATAATCATCCCATGTTGTCATGTGTTTCATAGACAGTTGCCATGCTCACAGTGACTAAAATGTTGATGAGTTACTACTGTAGTTAGTTACAAATGATTTTGATTCATTTTAAAATTTTAAGGTGTCTCTAATTTTATACATGAACCCAACTATAAATAAAACACAAGACTTGTCAATTATGTATTAAGTTAAATGTCAGATTTTAACGTGTTTAGCAAAGCAATTAGCTGCTATGCATTTAAACAGCCTTTGAATTAGTTTCCTAGAATATTTTTTTTTGTGTTTTTTTTTTTTCACTGACCTGCCGATGCTGATGAAAATGGAAGCAGCTTTTACTTTTTACCCCAATTTGTTCATGAAGACGGGGATATTTTGAAATAGCTTGGTAACTAGATCAATACGGTACCAGATATGCTTCTGCATTAATACATTTTACCCACTTCAGTCCAGACCATGTAAGGAATGTGAAAACACAGCAGTCAGTCAAGGGTAGAGACTGCAGAATTTGACTGAAAAACATCTACCATAGGTATTAGCAGTGTTGGGAACGTTACTTTAAAAAAGTAATTAGTTATAGTTACTCACTACTTGAGTAAAACAAAGATAACACATTTCAGCTTTTTGTCAAAAAGTAACTGAGTTAGTAACTGAATTACTCTATAATAAAAGTAACTCATTACCAGGGAAAGTAATTATTTGCATTGCTGTTAAAAAAAAAAAGTTGCTATATGTAAAAGAATTTGGATTTCTTTTAGCAGTTTTTTTTGTTGTGAGGCAGAAAGATCTAGCTTTTGCTGCTTGGAGGACTTTGCTCCGAGTCCTTCTTTGCTAGTGGATGGCGAGCTATCATCTGTGGTGGAGGTATCTGTGTTTTTGGCCACTAGCTTTGTAGATGCGTGTGTCGTTGTGAGATGCTTCAATAAATTAGATATGCATACAACGGATATCGACAAAGTCTTCGCTGGACATAATGTACACATTACATGCACATTCTTGCCTTTGACCACAATGAATTTGAAGTAGTGCTTATTTCTCCACCTTGAAAATGCCAACTTTTATCAGATTGACTCGCCATCTCTGCTGCTTCATCGAATGTCTGTTTAGCTGTTGTGTGTGTGTGGCGCGTGTGCTGGCATGTGTGTAAAAACACTGGCTCTGATTGGCTACCATGAAACATGACTCTGCCTTAGCCAATAATAATCACTTACTTCGTTATTAACCCACCTCCTCACTAGCTGTGAGCCAGTGGTGCGTTCTGATTACACAGTTTATTCAATCAATGCATAGTAACGCACCGCATTTAACGTCCAGTAACGTTAACAGCGTTGTAATGACGGGAAAAGTAATTAGTTACTGAAAAAATAACGTCGTTACCTAACGCCGTTCTTTTAAACGGCGTTATTCCAAACACTGGGTATTAGGCCCTCTTTTATTTCCTTTAACCCAAGCAAGGCTGTTAAGGTTCAAAGTTCATTAATAACCTTGGACTTCAAGGTCCATTAAGTAGCTGTACTGGAGCTTTTGACCATATAACACAGTCCTCATCATCAGATTTGCGTTTGCTCAATTGCCATGGAATTGTAGCTGTAGCAAACGTTCCGGCTCTACAGTAGGACCTGTCATCCATGTTGATTTAAAAGAGACACAGTCAAAAGCTCCAGAACTGCTACTATATGTAATGTTAGCTAAGCAACAATGTTTTTTTATTATTATTGTGGAATACATATATATATATATATATATATATATATATAAATATATATATATATATATATATATATATATATAAAATATAAAATTAGTACTACTCTGTGTTAACCTTGCCATACATTGTCATTGCAGATAATACTTAGAATGTGATACAATTAAATGTATTAGGGAGAGGCCCAGAGCCTGGACCGTCAACGCAAATGGTGAAGCTCAAAGGGTAAGGTTTTTAACATTCAGATTTTCAGTAATGCTATTATATATGTTTATTCAATTACACTGCCATACAAAAAAACCTACATACATAGTCAAAATACATATAATTTCTTTTTAATAGCTAAGATGATATTATTAACCGCCCGTAATGTTTCGCCCATGCTCTTGGCTCTGTTCTGCACGTCCTGCAGCAGCTGGTGCTGGCCCTGCTTCATCAGCAACTCTGTCGGAACAGAAAATTGGTGCTTGAAATTAGCTATTAAGGAAACACAATAGGCTCTCCAACTTACAGGAAAAGTAGCACTCACAGAACAGACTTGAGCAAGAAAGAATTCTATTACAACATGTTTTTTGAATGGTTTCAGGTACACACTCAAGCTGAAATTGTTGCTAGATAAGCCAAGTTCCATAAAGACTGTGTATCATTTGGTAAACAAGTCATGGGCAAAGGTTTCATGTACACCAACCATTTTACCATGCGTATCAGTACCAAAATACTTGTGCACAGCCATACATACAGAGTTAAAGATCTCAAAAAAGTCTAGAATGCATGCAGTTTAATGTTCAGTTTCAGATATATGTTTGGCTGTCATAAACTAGTTTTTCAAGTAATTGAGGCCTTCAAATATAAAAATAAAGAAATGGCAACTCAAAAACAGGAAGCTCTTCCACCTTAAAATTTAAACCTGTATCTGTAGAACTGTATACGCTCCGTGGCCCCCACTATAGCAAATGGTCAGTATCAACCTTGAACACTGTTGCCATTAATGTGATCTCTCCTGCAAGCCTAATGATGCTGCTACACTGTCTCTTTGTTTGCTTGGGCCTCCAGACATCATGAGCATCACAGCAATCTAGTGTCAGTCTTATTGTGCTGAAGGGCTTCAGTTACTGTTACCAATGTGGGGTCTCGAGTCGAGATACATTAATAATGGAGACCATTATTTTTCTGGGGGGTAAACATACAGTGTTTTGACAATTATTGTAATACTGTCAGTCATCACACCTTAAATGAAATCTAAAACCTTCGCATATAATGCATTAGGGTGTTACACTTGTTATTTCTTAAAGATGTTATCCTCAAATGGACAGCCAGTAACCACATTTGACCTTTATGCTTTGCTAACAAACCCGAAACATCTGTAATTGGGATATTAAGCACCTGATGCTGAAGGTGTTGCTAATACAATGAGTACACTTCCCTCAATGTTAGATCATTTTGAGAGAGATGATTTGATGAAAAGTATCACTGATGAGGGTCCTTCATCTATGTTGCCATGCCCATGCTTGTGAATGTTTGCTCATTATTGCTCCTGTTCACAATATAATTACTTAACGAAGGTTGGCAAAACAGTAAGGAATAGGGAGTAATCAATAAATGTGACAATAATACACAACCTGTTCTCATTCCGAACTCGTAAAATAAGGACGTTTGGACAGTGGCTGTCAGCGTCTGATGCGACGAAAAACGCGTCTTTCAGCGTTTTTGTGTAACGCACAGGGGAGAGCAGGAGTTAGATAGGATTTAGTGAATAGTATGTAAGGGCAAATTTCCATGCTGGTGGGTTGGTGGATGGGTCAAACCCAGGACTGTCACCCAGGAGAGCGGGGATTGCGTCCCGTTTGTCACGCTTGCTGTTGTCGTTTTTTCTTTTCTCCCGCGTGTCACAGAACCGTGCGCACACCCACAACCCTTTCCTAAACCCAAGTGTCCCGTTCTTCCCGCGTATAACAGAACCGTAAGCCCACCCACGACCTTTTCCTTAACATAACTGCATCAAAAAGGATGGCAGTAGTCCCGACCAAGCGCGTTTACTTATAGCGCTAAAGGGACGGCAATAGTCCCGACCAAGCGCGTTTACATAAAACGCTGAAGGAGACTTTTAGCGTCAATAAGAACGACAAAGGCACCTGACCAAACGTCCTTATTTTATGAGATGGGTGTGAGAATGTGTTGTAATACATAACCTTTTTTGTAATATTATAACACTAGGATGACACATTCCGAATTCAGACCGTGACAATTTTTCCTCTCTAGCACTGCACACCAGCCAGCTGTTCATGATTTCCGTGCCAATGTCAGCAGGGACGTAATACCGCCTCTGCCACACCCGGATGATCATCAGGTTCTTTTGAAAGGCAAAACCAAAGAGGAGTGTCCCACTCTTACAGCACAGATATGGCACTAGAGGAACCAATTAGGCACTTCTCAATGAGATCGAGCCCAGCGGGTTGTTGCAACATTTGGGCTCCCAGCAGGTCTGTAGAGATGCATGTACAATAGGCTGTTACAGAACTCCCGCAAATCAGATTAGCTCATTTAACAGGCCACTTATAATGCCACAGTTGGCCTTAACCAGCCAAGACCCTGATGTCAGGAAATCAAGTAGGGGTTTTGATGAGACACTCAGCTCTCGAGAAGAGACACGAGATTGGGTTCACAAGAAGGAGACGAGATTTTAACACTATTTTAAAGAAAACTTCAATAAAGAAATATGACTGAAAAATATGTCTTTTATTCAATCGAAAGTCACAAAATGAAAAATGAACACTGTGAAAGGTTTTGCCAATCTCAAATGATTGGCTTCTCTCCTGTTTAACTAACCTCTCCAGTCCCAATAACTGCAGCGTGAGCGTCTAACTTCTAATTGAAGCAGTGTGTGACCTTCTAACTGAACTACTTTTCAACTGTTTTTTTAGTCTTATTTTATTAAGTGCAAACCATAATTAAAGTAGTTCTCTCAATAATCAGTGTTAACAGAGACTAACCAATTTTTTTCTTCAAGTTTGATACACTGCTGAGCCTAAGATATGGTCATGTTCTTTTTCAGGAATATGAGCATGTCCACGCTCTCTATCGTACGTCATTCCATATGTACGATAGAGAGATTTCTCTTTACTCAGAGAACCAAGGTGACACCGTAACCGAGCGTTTAATTGCAGCAGTAAAAAAGGAAGAAGGCTGCTCTTGTATCAGTTTGTGTCCATTGTAAGTTGAGGGGAGAGCATTTCTCTATTTTAAATATCATTAAAATTAAAGTTTTTTAGGACCCTTACTACATATTGTATAACATTGAGTTGCATCTTAAACTGGGCCTACAATAATGTGTACATACATAACATACATGTAGCACAGTGAATCCTTAAGCTTATCTGAAGGCTTCCTTAGTGGCTAGTTTACCTACAGACCAGTAAGCTGTCATCACTGTTGTGTATATAAAAAATAAAACAATATTCGAATAGGCCGATTTATCTTTGCTATTAATATGTTGGACTTATGTTTATGTATATTATCAGACATATTTTAACTTTTGTAAGTCTTTTTTTTTTTTAAATGATTAAACAATAACTTGGTGGCCCCCCCGCAGTAACTCGGAGGACCCCCTAAGGGCCCCGGACCCCCTGTTGAAGGTCTCCGCTCTAACGTTCTGACGCTGGCAGCTTTTTTACAATTGCAACTCCGCTACCACTCTGCAAAAGTTAACTCGGAGTCAACTTTGGTGAACGGGCAGGGGATGTTCTACACTACTTTAGATGTCCAAGCCAGACTCATCTTCAACACCAGATGTATTAAAAGACCAACCAGGTTAGACTCAGTCTAATGGCTGCTGCTCTGCACTTGTGACCGATATAGCCAGATCATTTTTACCTCAACGGCAGACTGATCTCATGAAATGGCGTAAGTATGACACGCCAATTTGTATGACATTATTGGCTTGTTATCAAGACGCAGACTAATTTTTTAGCGTGTTTATCAAGGCCGTTTTGCCTCCATTGACTTACATTACCTTGCGATTGCATGTGAATTGACGCCGTAGCGAGTAGTATGAAAGGGCGAAAATCTGCAAAGGGATGTTGGTTGGGTAGAGGATGGGTAAAACACAGGACTTTCACCCGGTAGAGTGGGGATTGCGTCCTGGGGGTGATTTAGTGTCCCGCGTGTGATGTTTCTTTTCCACGTTTGTTGTTTTCCTAAACCGCGTGTGACGTTCCTAAACCCAACGGTAGCCTCACGATAACACATAGCCTTGCGTAAACATACACGCCATGTGGCACTTTCTAAAGCCACATGGCGTGTATGTTTACGCTGTGATGTTGCAGACTGCTGTCTGCTGTATAGAGCGTAGACATGCACGCGAATAGCTCAAAATGCGTACAGATAACACGCCACATGGCTTTAGGAAAGTGGCGTGTATGTTTACGTGAAGTCATGATGTCACGTTGTCAAAGGGAAGTCTCGTCACACCTCTAGCTGAAATTGATTCATACAAGAGAACCTGTGCTGTGTCCATAACGGATTCTGCCATCATCCTTGAGCCACACGTTGATGGCACCGTTTTATAAATTGCTTATGTTGAGCAGGATGTTCCAAAATAACATTCCCTACTTACATTTTAATGTCAAACTCTCAGTCAGCATAATTGGTACCTGGTGGATTTAGCAGCACTCATCAGCTGGATGTGGTGATACAACTCAAAGAAAAGCTCATTTTCTTAATATTTAGTCATTCAGCCCATTTATATGAGACCACATAGTACTTCTAAAAAATTGCTAAACATCCTTTTTGAAATTGCTCTCCTGAGAATGAGACAGACACTTCTGCACACATTTGTTCAGCCTGTAAACACACATTAAAATAAGTTGTGCCTATAATTTGGACCCTATGTGAAGACGAATTGGATGTATTTCTAATAGCAGTCATTATGGTGCACATTAAAGCTTTCAAATGGACAGTCCATTCAATGAAATGTTTATATTTATCTTTCTCTTCAATTATCTCACTGGAATATCTGTATTTCCAAGCATACCACATTATGGCATTGTCTTCAACATGTCACACTGCCAAGGAAGAAATTGAATATCAAATTTTCTTGACGTCAAAAGTAACCTTCTGCCAAGCAAAGCATAATACAGTACTTGCTGCCTAATTAGGATGTTGTAAGAATTTCATCAAACCACAGAATATTATGTGTTTATCGTACCATTTTATTTAGCCATGACAAAGTGTGGGCATATTCGCATACATACACGCCTATAGTTTGTTACCCAGTTGGAAATTGATCACAAAGAACACGCTTGTTTAATTAACGTCTTCGCTCAACATTTTTTTCAATCAGCACATGGTTGAAAAAAGAGAAAAAAAAAGATAGTGCTTTTAATTTAACTAAATGTGGATTCCATGAAAGGCAAATTAACATTGAATCACAGATGATAAAACACTAGGGAAAAAAGGGGAATAGTAAGGTGTCACAAACTGTTCCTGCAACTCACTACTGAGTTGCAGGAACAGTTTGTGACACCTTACTATTCCCCTTTTTATATATATATATATATATATATATATATATATATATATATATATATATATATATATATATATATATATATATATATATATATATATATATATATATAAAATAGCAAACAATGCATACACAAAATCTGATTCACCAATTTACAAGAAGCTTGCTGCAGCATCTGTCACACCGGACATTTCCCCCACCCATAGGCACCCATTGTTTTCAATATTGCACTTCAGACTGCTTGCAGAGACAAATGCTGGCTTAACTTGATCTTTAATTAGAAACTACACGTGTATTGCCGCATGTAACAATCATGCAATCATATGAGAAGTGATTACATTTTTCTTTTTGTAAGTGAGAAGCTCACAAGTGGCTCTAGGGTGGCAATCTCAGTTTGTTACATGCGGTAATACGCGTTGGCAGGTGAATGACACAGTGATATGTCCAAGTGGACCTTAAACTGAAACCACTGGACAACATTATGACAGCCCGTTCATATGCCTCTGGACAGCCAAATCCACAATGTTGTAAAAGTGCATATCACACATTAAATGTTCCTGGCTTCTGCCTCACTGTTTAATTGGTCTGGCTTCGTGTTCTTTACCTTGACAACGCATTTTCTCCTCTCCTTCCCCATCAAACCCTCCCTCAACTCTCTTTTAGTGGATGGTCTGGTTGCCAGCAGAGGAGGGAATTTGTGGCAAATACATCTCATGCCTCCCCAGTGGCAAATTAATGCTTAAGTTGTCCCTCAGGTCAGAGAGCTGAAAACACTCATGAATGTTATGAGAAATGTTATGAGGCGCTTCTAGCAATAAATGCTAGAAAGGCCAATGGATTTGAGGGATTACTGTATTTGCATCTGTATTTAAATGTATGTTTAATTATCACCTCATCAGCACCCTCCCTTTATTTCTCTATCTCACAATATGCCTTTCCTCACCATCTCCCAGCTGTAAAATAACCTTCTCCCTCACTCTGTCTTAGTTGTGTCTGCCAGTACGCTCTGTGGTTAGGGGGCTGTTGTTTTTCGCAAGTAGGGAAAGCGCACGTCTTTCAAATGGACATGTCATGTGGAGCAATGCCCAGCCAGTTGCACTTGAGAGAGCCCTGGGGTGTAGAGCAGAGCACAGAGGAAGAAGGGAACTATCTTTGGCTGGGCGAGTCAGGATGCTCCCTGGACCACGCTGGATCCATGGAAGAGACGGACAGACAGTTAGAGAGATGGCGAGAGGACAGAGAGGGTTGTTTATGGTGCTGGTTAGCAAATCTACTCTACTGCATTAAAAAAAGAGAGAAGCTGTGCACAATGAAATCTAGGAAGCCATATGGGTTGTGCACAAAAACCCATTTTAGACTGCAAAATTGCATTTTATGAGTAGCAGGTGCTCATGTATTGTAAATTAACATTTATTTTAACAAAAGTTAAAGCTAATGGGATTCATGTATTTTTGGGGTTATTAAATCCCTTCATGCTGATTGTACATGTACTGGATTTAAGTTTGTGGCTACTCAAGATGTTTCAAGCAGAATGTTACATAATAGATGCAAACATACAGTATATTTTGCCCAACACATACTGCAAAATAAATGACACAAAGGTTGTTTGTTTACGAAACTATGAATATTAAATTATTATTATTATTATGGTGGTTAAAGCTATGATCCTTTTATAGTTTTGCCATATGAAACGCTACTTTTGATTATATTTATGACTGAAATTGATTCAGCTATATCCATTAAATGTATTTAGACTCATTAGTTATGTATCTGTCTCCATACAGTAGTTTGCATTGTCAGTGGCGGAGTCGCCATTGCGTACTGGACGAAATTTGAGAGACAAGACATGCACACATTGTATGTACTGGTAGTTCATTTTTATTTTCAAATGTTTTGTTGACAATCCTTTTTTTTTACGAACATAAAGTTTTTTGTTAAATGACAGAGAAAAAAACAGACGGACAGGTGATGTGATTTTTGTACACTAAAGATACGATGCAAAAAAGCATGGATTCTTGAAATAAAAATTAAGAACTTCTTTGCATTACCACCAGTATCCACATGCTGACTGCCTACCCAAAAGATTTTGTTGCACAATAACAAAATCCAATTCAACATAAATTTCATATTTCATTAATTACACAGCCACAAGAGGTCGTTGTCAGGTTAACGTAAATGCACTGTACTGCAAATGACCAATGATGTCTTTTTCTTGTGTTGACAGTCTTATTTGCCATATTCTAAACTGAGATGTGCTGCTTTATACAACGTGTAATATATCAAAATAGACAGGGTACAAGGAGAGAAGAAAAAGAGGGGTGAAATGGGTACAAAGTGAGGGAAGGTTCATCATGATGAGAAGCAAAAGGCAACTGAGGTGAAGAAAGGGAGAGAGCTCCAGAGAGGGGGAAAGAGAAATCAGCCAAGTGTGTCACTTTAACGAAATATCATGACCGCCTCATTGTTCGTCTGTCCTCCCGACTGTTCTCCCTAGACGCTACGTTGTCATCCCTGCAGGGGATGTTGTTTGACTGCCGCTGAGCCCAATTCTGAACTAATTTGGGAACCTGACCCAAGGTCTGGAGGGCCCAAATGGATGACGGGGGGAGCAGATAATGTGATTCTCAAACCTTTCCTATGAAATACAAACAGTGCCTTGGTGTTATTAATTCGCATAAGATAGAATCAATATTTCCCATCTATTGCTCAATGTTTGCATGGTGCCCATGACTGATGATTTCTTTACAGCAACCCTCATTTTCCCTACATTCAACTTTTTCACTATTTAAATAGTAATAATGAGTTCAGATATTGCAGTTTTAACAACGCAACTCTTCACACATGGCTAAAAACAGGCTTTTAAACAATCCTCACTGAGACCACACACACACTGTCACTCAGAACACACTGAGAGGAAAAACACCAATACAGAAAATTAGAAACTTTTAATCTTTACAGTTTGAAAAATTTCAGCGACTTCCCACAAATCAATATATTTTCTTTAAAGAGTGAAATTCTTTCACATGATTTATTTTATTTTATAACATACCAGTTGTTTTATGTTAACAAGAAAAAAATGAAAATGAGCAGTTCGCTTCAATAGATATATATTTTTATATTGTCTGTAGTAATTTATGTAATTACTGGAAAAACAGTTACAAACTAAAGGGACGTAATAGTAACAAAGAATTGTGGGTCTAATCCTGCTTCTCTCCAGCATCAGGCAACACGTTATCCTCATCTATGAATACAAATGACTGTGGTGTTCCCATTGCTTCCACCTCCATTACTTTCTGAAAAACAATAAGTGCACAGTTTTACTGTATGTAGTAAAGCTATATTGTTTTTTGAAATTTTTTTTAGCTGTGTATATAACCTCAGACATCTTACCTGGACATGTTGGTATCTTTGCTCTTTTGCCTGTTCACTGTTTCTCTCGAGCGGTGCCCTAGTAATGTATAACTGTTTCATTCTTACTGTATGTGGCGTTTCTTTATTTCCAAAAAAAGTCTTTCTGAACTCTCCCTATATATATATATATATATATATATATATATATATATATATATATATATATATATATATATACAGTATGTGTTCACTACAAAGTCTAAAACAAGTCACCTGCTTAGGATTTCAGCTGAAATTTCAATCAGCAGCGTTTGAAATGCAATAGGTTGAAATCCATTCTGTTTTAATGTGTGGTTAACAGTTATGACAGCAGTGTGTTAGCATTTGAACAAAGTGCTGTAGGTCCACAGTGTTATGCAGGTTGTGGTTAAAGCCATGGGATAAGTGTGTAGAGTTTTGAAAACTGTGTTCATGTAATGAAAAACGAACTAGAGTTTGGTCCATATGAACTGCTGCTGTGCAGACAGACTGTAGTTAGAGCTCTGCACATGTAGCTCCAGTTGTGCCCACTGTTGTTTAGCAATCGAAAAAAAAAAAAAAAACTGTAACCATATGGCTTTATAGGCATAATAAAAAAGAAATAGGATTGAATAAAAAGGAGTTAAATTATACATTTATATTATCATTGTACATCTATTTTAGATGAAACTCGTTCTTCCATCCTCTCCTCCATTATGTTTTTTCAAGCAACAAGCAGATTACTTCCCCGAAAACTACCTCTGTAATTACAGCAGAGCCATATAAATAGCAGGCAGCCCACTCTTATCCCTCTCCTATATGTTGGGAGTGTGTCGCTTTGTGTGTGGTTCAGCTGTGTGTGACCATGTGAGGCCATGACTGGATGCTGTTAAGGAAGTGAAGCGTTACGCTGGTGGAGCGAGCAGAATTAGGAGAGAAAAAAACAGAATGAGAACGAGTGAGAGAAAAATGCAAAATGAGGAGAGGGAGGGACGAGGGAAAGCCACTTTAAATCAAGCACCTTTTAATCAGTGATCTCACAATGGGGGACATGAAGATAACAAGGCAGAGAGATCCTCCTGTTGGTTAACGTCACATATTTATGGCTAGCTGGGGAGAGTCCTCTCAACTATGTATAAGCCACAGCGCCACACTCCTGGCAACAGGGATCACACCATGGCCAAGCAATTTATGAATATATCTGGCATTTAGACTCCGAACCTGCTGTACATGTAGGTGGCTGTGTGCCGCTGTCCAACACCTCACAGAAAAGATCCACCTTCAGATACTTTTACACTGCATGCCAAGGCTCACTGTGTATACTGTCAAATCTGCCACTTTCTTTTATCCTGTCAAGTCTAAAGGTTAAACGTGTTGCATCACATGTGGCCATAGTAAGAGAAAGAATACTTTACCATTTCCTACTTAAAATGCAATATCCCGTGGTTGCATTGTATTATCCATACCAAGGCATATTGATGAATCTCCCCCCAGATATGTGTTGAACTTCAAAATAATGGCTGTAGAGATTCTTCAAATCTGACAGGCTGATACGAGAGCCTTTGGTATCAAGCAACTCAGAACTCCTTTTATAAAGAGTTATTTACAATACTACACTACAGCAAGGAACATCCATTACCATTTGTCAAATCAGTGTATAATGAGGAGCTATGTAATGATATTGACAAAGCGAAAGCAAGTACTAAATACTCTTAATAAGTACTGTGGAGGAATTGTGTCCAAAATGAGGCCCTAAGGCCTGTCAAATCTGATTTCCCTGCGCCTTCTTTAATCAGACTTAAGTTTACCAGAATACAAGAATCAATCTGAGACAAAGAGTTCAGTTAAGCAAATTTACTGAGTACAGCATAAGAGTTACAAACACAGCTGTGGGTTCACAAACAACATCTTAATTTCCCTGGCAACAGATATTAAATCAGAGCTGTTCCATCAAGATCTCGTCTGAAGTGAACCCTGATCTGAGTTTTTCCTGTGACTTTATTTTCTCCTCACAGGGGGGTGTCTCCTAGTTTCTAGACAGAAGCTGTTATCTTCACTAACACACACACACACACACACACACACTCTCATAAGGTCGCGACCCTGTGGTGCAATTCCTCGTCTTTTCTGCAACTTTAACTACCTTTCCTGTGTTTCTGCTTATCTGTCTGCATTCTTATGCCATAAAAGGCCTAAACTATTTTTATGACTTCAGCTTAACTTTCTGTGCATCAGGGACATTTCCTTGAACCACTTCCTCAATGACTAACACAGCGATTTTGCAACGAGCACATACACACATTTTGTGAATAAAATATAAAATAGTCTACAGTACTTTGTGGAAAATCTGTATTATTAACACAACAAAAGTATGTAGCCATGCTAACAGCTCTGTGAGGCTATATTTAGGCACAGTGCTGCTTTGAGCAAAATGCTAACATTAGCATGCTAAAATGATCACAATGACAATCTCACCATGCAGATGTTTAGCTGGTAGTTTAGCACGTTAGCATGTTATAATTTGCTAAATGGCACAACGCAAAATACAAGCTTAGGGGAATGTCATACGTTTTTTGTTGGTGGCAAAAATAGAGAGGATCTCATAGGTCATTAGGATTTATCTTCTGGAGACCATGGATATGTGTACCAAATCCATTCAAGAGTTGTTGAAACATTGCATTAAATATAAAAATGTCAACCTCGAGGTAGGCTAGTGCTAGAGGAGTCCGCAAAGTCATTAGGTTTCATCCTCTGGGGACCATGTACTTGTTAAGATATTTTGGTCATTGTCATCCCTAGAGCCACTAGCGTGGATAATACAAATGTGTGGTACTAATTAAACACGTCAACAAGAGTACAGATCATAATACAAATCCAGAGCTGTTGCAGCTGCATTTCCTGCATGTTGCCAACATGTGTGCATGCATTGTGCATTTTAGTGGATAAAGTGGGTACATGTGTTTACTAAAACAGGGCTACACTGCTCTTCACGCTTGTTGAAGAAAGGATGGCAAACCTAGGTTGAGAACATAATAAAATGTTTTTACTCTTATGCCTGGAGGAGGACCAAATGTGTGTCACTCTTATTATTATATACATTTAGTACTATTGAGAGTGAGATGCCTGACTTTGGACTGGATATTGTTTTCAGAAACTACTATGCTAAGCTATCTTGATATGGCTTGCATCATTTTTATTTTAACCTACTTTCTTTTTTTTTTTACTAAGAACAATACAACACTAAACAACACAATGGCACGGTTTGTAAGCTGTAATGTTTGCTGCCTCTGCTAACACACTTGTGCGAATAGCTACTATACTATGATATGAACTACTTTCCTATATGGAAATCTCAAACATACTATAAGTGAGCGTGCACTTTTTCACGGAAGCATACTATATCTCTGTAGGTTGCTTGACTCAGATTGTATTTCTTGAATGATGCAATATTATATATAATATGATATGATATATAATTATCACCCAAGTAATGGTTACAGATGGTTTACAAAAGAATTATTAACCATTGACAAATTACCAAAATGCGCAAAGTAATTATTTTATATTACACTAAACTAATGATACAATAATCTTAATTGTATCATTACCAATGATTAGTAAACTTAAATAATTTCATTGTTTGTTAACAGTAAAATAACTATTAACTAAAGTTTAAATAATTATCAATTTGGTTATTATAAAGTGTTACCTGACTTCCTTTCCGAAGCAGATCAGAAATAATATTATACATGGCTGACTCATTGGACAAGGGCTTACAGCAACATTTAAGATAAACAAAAAAGTTTTCTATCCTTATGTATTTTCTTTATCCATCTTTCATTTTCTCTCAGCACTAGATGTAGGGAATGCAGATTTCAGTCATTATCCTCACAACAAGTCTCTCCCACTCCACTGCTCTGGGGTGGTTCTTTCCACTGCAGACAAACATATACATGCCTCTGGGCAAAGCAGCAGGCGCAACATTTTCTCTCCAATAATTCCGCATTGTGTCCGAGCAAGCACTTTTGTGTCTTCCAAATGGAGTGCATGGCCTTTAAGCAACTAACCCGGACATAATGATGGCTGGAGGGGAGGGTGGGGGGAGGGTAGGATGGCTGTTGGAGGAGTGCTTGAGCCCTACAGCTCTAGTTTGTGATGACTGGTTGCTAGCCGTAGGGTCACTGCTGTGCTCTGGATGCTGGGTCTGGAGGTGGCACATCTTGCAGGGAGAGGACTCCTATACACTTCCATTTTGAGTCAGTGACTGACAGCGTGACTGACATTTCTTATTACAGAGGGTGGGTGTGTGTGTGTCTGTGTGTGTGCACGTGTGTGTGTGTGCGTGTGTGTGTGTGTGTGTGTGTGTGTGTGTGTGTGTGTGTGTGTGTGTGTGTGTGTGTGTGTGTGCGTGTGTTCTTGTTTAACTATATTCGTGGGGTCCAAAAACCGGGAAGACAGCATACTAGTGGGGTCCGGACAGCTTTGTGGGGCCAAAATGCTGGACTCCACAAGGTTAAAGGGCTGTTTGAGGGTTAAGACTTGGTTTTAGGATTAGGGTTAGAATTAGGTTAGGGTTAGGGTGAGGGTAAGGGTTAAGGTTAGGCATTTAGTTGTGATATTTAAGGTTAGGGTAAGGGGCTAGGGAATGCATTATGTCAATGACGGGTCCCCACAAAGTTAGTGCCACGCACTGTGTGTGTGTGTGTGTGTGTGTGTGTGTGTGTGTGTGTGTGTGTGTGTGTGTGTGTGTGTGTGTGAGTATGTGTGTTCTTGTTTAACTATATTCGTGGGGTCCAAAAACCGGGAGTCCAGTATACTTGTGGGGTCCAGACAGCTTTGTGGGGCCAAGATGCTGGACCCCACAACTTTAAAGGGCTGTTTGAGGGTTAAGGGTATTTGTCAAGAGATTGTAAGCTAAAGCATGGCGTGCAAATATACATCCATACACACATTTGAGAGCCTTTGTATGTTTGTGTGTGCAGAAAAAGAATAAAGGAAGAAACTATAGAGAGTGTCATACACACAGGGTGATGTGATGAAGTGATAATTATTTTACTGTCTACTGTTTTGGAAACTCTTCCTGACTTTGATAGATGTGTCTGGTCGAATAATATGACATTTCCACACTGTAGCAGGAACTCAACTTGAAATGTCAGACTGCCCACTACCCCCTCCTCTGCCCTCTCTTTCCACTATGGGTGTACTTTCTCTTAGGTGTCTGGGCGTGCATGCATGTGTGCACATATCTATGGGTCTGTACACTCCTCTGTCCTGTCTCCAAGGTAACAACAGAGTAAAAAGTCAGGTATCCCCAGCACAGAAAATCCACTATTATCTTAATACTACGCTTTCTCAGTTTGGTCTTTTTTGATGTTTTTTTGTTCTCGTGACAGCTTGTCAAAGCCTGTGTGTTGGTTCATCTTTTCAACACAGTGTAGACCATCACTTTGGGCAATGTTGTTGTCCATCAACCCATGTTTGATAAGAAAAGCATTAAGCAAACATTTTCCATTTGATTCAGAGTATTGCTAGAGGTTGCATTCACTCTGTTACAGTAACTGTGCAGGTTAATAATGAAGAAATGATTCAATTAATGTTGTTCTCTGTGAGCCATCAATGGTATCTGCAAAGCAATTGCTATGACAAACGTTTGTTTGCTTCAGCTCAGTATTGATTTAGAATATGTTTACAGTTGTCATTTATCAGATTTCCATTGACTTATTTTTTATTTACTTTCAGTTTTTGCGTTAGCCACAGTACTGTAAAGCTGATATCATTCTGGATTGTTTGGACTGTTTGGCAAAGGTCAATCAGGCCATCAGTTTAATTCTAGTGGACAGCCTATTTAAAATGAACTGAGCTGAACAAACTGTGTTTTCCAAAAGAGTTCGAGGACTTTCATTTTAGCCTAATGTGGCCACTTCAGCTGACAAGATGTCTGAACATATAAACCAACACAAGAACCTTGATTACTTTGCATCGTTACTGATGTAATTGAGGTAATGACACCTGCATGTGCATCGCAAATCAAAGATGACTCAAACCACTTGAAAATGTTTGAGCTTGCATCCAAAAAAGGGCGAAACAGAATAAAAAAAACACTAGCTAAATGTGTTCAGCTGTATGCTAATTCCTCAAAATTGTGAACTGCAATTAACAGAGCATGAAAATAATAAAAAGCAGTCAATATCGAGTCAACCTGCCTGTAGACATGTTCAGATGAGACTTCCTACCAACTAGATTATGTGAAAAAACTGCCTTATAAACATCCATCCATCCATCCGTTGCCGTTGCTGTGTTGAGAAAATTAGAATTACATTAGAAAATTAAATTTAGACTACATATCCTTCTGTTTGAAGGTGAACAGCACACCGTTTTTTCATGGCAGCATATTTTAAGGCACAGTGTCTAGCCCTGCAGCTCCTGACATTTTGTGAACTGCTGCTATGTGCTTTAAAGTTTGTGCCACTTGTGTCACAAATGGTGGCTACACATAGAAGGAGGGAAGAGGGAAAAACAGGCTCCTGTAAAATCTGAATGTGGATTTGTGGATTTGTGTGTTCATGTCTATTTAGGCTACAGTACATTCTTAATTTCAAAAAAAAAAAAAGGCAGGTATTGAGTTCCACAACAACATCATTATGTACAGTATTTGTTTTTGAAACACATACTGCTTAAATTGTTGCATTGTGCAAAGCATCTTTCTTGTTCTTAATAATGCTGGATCTGTCTTTCTGTATGTCTCTCCCTTCTTATATGCCACCTACAGTCTTCTTTTCTTGTGTCATAAACAGAGGAGCCCTATGAGGCATTGTGTGACACAGATCCAAGCTGACAGCTTGAAATAACAGTTAACAGTTCCTCTGCTTGCTTCCCTCTGACAAATTCACAGTGCTGTAATGTTAAATGGAGTGTACCGCAGACCTGGGAGCAGCACAGGTGCTCTCTGACACCATGCCGACTTCACCTCAATGCCCCTATCCTGCAGCCATCAATCCTACGTCGCGCCAACACTCCTCTTTACACTCTGTCACGTTCCACCATGTTAATTCCCAGCCGATGGCACTGCCACCTTCTTTACTGTCATCTTTGTGCAGTGTCTTGTTTTTTTCCCTCAAAGTAAGCTTGATTGGTATCTTTCAAGACTTTTCAGAGAGTGGAATATTTATGGGTAAAAAGTTGCATCCTTACAGCATACTAGCCTGGCATAGCCAGACTAATTCAAAAATATGTATTATTCTAGAATCTCTCAGTTCATTTTTAAATTAGACCAAAATGCCTCTGGATGCAATTGAATTGACCTACAATCAGAGCAACAAAACAACATGAGCGACATATGCAAGTTGGTGCGGTGCTTGGTTTGTTTTGAAACAGGAAGAAAATGGCAGCCAGGTTACAAACTTTCTCAAATTACAGCTAACCAGTACACTAAAATGTGTTTCTGAAAACATGTTGGGGGCGAGAAAAAGGCAATACAGTAACAGAACTTTGATTCATATTTCATCAGCTAACTAGTTTCGTGAGCCAGAGCAAATTAAACATGAGCTGGCAGATTCATCTGGTTTCCAGGCTAACAGCGTAGAGGACAGCTTTGTGAATTACATGCCCTGCACTCACTTTTTATTTCTTGGTTTCATGACAACACTCCACTCTCTCTTCATATACCATTCAAGATGGTCTTGTTTCTCTATAACAGAGAAACTGGCCTCCCCACTCAGTGTTGTTATTCCCCCCCCCCCTTTTTAGTAATAATAAATATTAACATTTTTACTTTTGGAGATAGTTACAGTATGTGATTTTTTTTGGAGAACAAAGGATCTAAATAATAATTACGTTATATTACAGCCCTCTCAATACTCTTCTCTATTACACAACCTGTTCTGTTATGTCTGCATTCATGAATGCAAATGTGCTGTGGCTCAAACAAAGACCAACCCCTCCAACCTTTTGTGTCACATCATGCATACATCTGTTAAAAACCCAATAATACATGACCCGTGTGCACAGCACATTTCTCATCAACAGAGCCATTGTGGTGGAACCCACCTCTCTGATTGCTTCTCCTTCTTTCTGTGCACATTTCTTTCATTTTCTCCAAAGCCTCTCGTCTATTCAGTCTTTTGTTTCAAAGCAGCCACTTTAATTACTTTAACCCGCTATGTGAGCTTTGCATGGCGGCTTTCGCTCAAGCCTGGCATCGGGGAATATGGGGAGAGATGATTTGTATTAATGATGGGTGGCAATGAAGGGGAAATGACGAAAGGGAGGAAAATTATATCAGACAGAAGGAGAGGAGGATCTGTCAGGAGAAATGGGGCTGATGAGCCCCATATCATGGCTCAAATGAAGCCCGTCCAACCTTTTACCTTTCAGTCCATTATCAATTGTTTATCCGTCCATCAGGAGGATTTTTGCATTTTTTAAGCAGATCCTCAAAGCTACACTGTCATGTCTGAGCAAATATGCTATGAGTTAACTTGGAACATTAAATCGATAATATGTGGGGGGTTTTCAGAGTAAAGGCATGCCAGATCAAATTTGCCATGTGACTTTGAATGTGTTGGCCTCCAGCACATTAGCACAGGTGGCAGCTTTCACCCATCTATCCGTTTGCGTTTCACCACACTTTTAACGCTAACATGCTGCAGGCATCTCAGATTGGTGAGGCAGCTCATCGATTGGTACTGATGCGAATCCAGAGCATCTTTACAGACAAGAGAAGAGCTCACTCTGTCTCTAAGGCCTTCAGATGGTGTGGGCCTCCGCGGAGCGTTGTCCAGCAAGAGCTAAGTGTTGATCAATGCAGCGAGCGAGCGAGGGAGGACAGAGGGAGGGGAGTAAAAACAGAGGAGAGAAAGGCCACTGCCATTGCTCTTCCATGACGCTGAGGATCTGGATCCGCTGGGCTCCCAGGCTAAATTAAAACAACCGGCGTCCCATTGATTCCAGAGCTGACAAGGACCATACATCACCCCACAGCTAGGGAGAGAGGAAGAGAGAGTAAAGAGAGAAAGAACAAGGAAAGGGGGGCGGGGGTAATAGAGAAGCACAGAACACATTCAGGAAAGAAAATAATAACCAAAATGATCAGAGGAGAAAATAAATAAGAGGAGGGTAAAACAGAGAGAAGCGGTTAGAGAAGGGACATTTTTCCAAAAGAAAGAAGGAACGGTGTGGAAGCTGGTAGAAAGAGCAGAGGAAAGGAAGGGAAAAAGATAAGATGGCAAACCAGACGTAAGCAATCGTCCACTGACAAGTCAATTTATTTCCCATGCATGGTCAACGATTACTAAAAAGCAAAGAGAACCTTTTGGTAGAGAGTTAGAGGTAGAGACAAGGCAGAAAGACAGTAGTTGAGACTGTTCAGTAAATACAAAAGCTGTTGAGATGGACAAAGCCAGTTGGAATTGCTTGGTATAGAAAAACAAGAGGTAATTGGACGTTAGAACAAACTGCACTCCATTTAATCTATTCAGTTTAAACCTTCTTTTCTTATTTCTGGGATGTAATGACTTCTTACTTCCCAACAACATCTTAAGCAGAGGTGGAAAGTAACAAATTACAATTACTTGCGTTAGTAGTTTTTTTCTCTACTTTTTACTTTTTTTATTTAGAAAAAATCTGTACTTTTACTTAAAGTTGCTGTAGGTAGGATAGGGAAGATCCAGGACTTAGCCAAAGAATTTGAACATCAACAACTTCCCAGTCCCTCCCCCCCTTTCTGCTAAAACCTCTACACATTCTCCTAAGCCCCTCCCTCCACAAGGGAGAATGAATGCATGCACATGAACAGTGATTGACACACAGTTAGACACCCCCCCTGGCCCTGATTGGTGCACCTGAACAGGGAGCTGTGGATTTTTGCAAATTGCACTACAGGCTGTAGGTGGTGCCAGAGGAGCCGGACTTTTTTTTTAAATTACCTGCTTCATGTAGTTCTCGAACATAGTGTCAGTTTCAGCAAATATGACAGAAAGTTAGTTTTATAAGTCTTATCTACTGCACCTTTAAGTATGTTTTGTATGAAGCTGTGTTTGCCAGGACATCAAACAACTGTGCAAGTACGTAGAGGTAACGTTAAGTTAAATAATACTTGTTCCATTGCATTGGTAATTAAAAAGAAGTTTTCATAGTTTAGTAAGGGGCTTTGCTCAAATTAGCTTGTACTCTTTCCAACACTGATCTTAAGAACCTCAATCTATCTTACTTACTTTCTTATTTCAAATCTCCTCGTCCTCTGGACTACTCTGAAAAGACTTATTTCACACATTGACTTGGATGTGACAGGGTTATTCTGCTAAAGTTCTTCATCAGCAAGCTCTTTGATGAGGTATCAGCATCCGAATGAGGCCTTGCAGTAAGAAAGGGAGTTAGACATGTGAGGTGAGCTTTGCTGGGACTATGGTAATGGTGAATTCAATAGGACCTCCCAAGAGCCAGTAGAGAAGAAAACCCTTAGATGGCTGAATGTGAACTGTTGTAATTACCCTGTCATCACTGATTTATTGCATATAATTGTGTTTTAAAATGTAAAAATGACATGCTGTTTCCTTTCCCTTTCTATAGTTGTATATGCTCTTTTTTCTTCTTCATTTAACTTGCTTATAATGTCACTCAGTTGCATCATGGCACACTAGAACCACGTGTCACCATAAATATGCATCGGTAAGCCTTTACGCAGCCTTTGTAGAAAGCTGTATTGATTAAAATAGGTATATGTGTGTTCCATTAGACATGTGAGGTGGACAACTGAAAAACACGGCTGAAATGACCCGTGTGTAGACCATAGACTGTAAATAAAGATGGACGACCCGTCTCCACTTCCTCCCACTGTACAAAAGTGAAGCCAAAATATCCCAGATACAGGTGCTGCCATCTTGTAATTTTGTATCCAGAGTCTGCACAGTGGTGTTCGGGCGGTAGAGCTGCTGTATACAAGTCCCACCATTACTCCCGCCCAAGCAATCGCAAGTCAATCAGCTGCCAATCAATGACAGAAACCATCTTTGACAAAAAATACAATGACAGAAGCCATTTTTGGGAAATATGTATTTACTTGTATTTAGATTTTTTATTTTGGCCCTGTCCCATCTGCCAACATGGATGGGGTGGGATTTACGACCTGTACTGTAGCCAGGGACGTCATGAAAGACAGGGGGGGCTTAGCCCTGAGGCTATGCAAAACTTATCCTTGCAAAATCTTACTTACAAACTCTAAAGTTAGCTTTTAGATACATCAAAGCTGCATGGGGGGATTTACTTAGGCCAGACTGTGCACTTGCTGAGGTCTTCTTTAGGCTAAGATTTAACCGCTATCTATCTGCCTGTGTAAATGTGTGGTATAGTAATACCATACCTAATTCCTCTCTCTATTAGATAAGTTGCAGGTCAAACTAAGACTATTTAATTACTACGGGTGTAACGATACACGTATTCGTATTGAACCGTTCAGTACGAGGCTTTCGGTTAGGTGCGCATTACAAACGGAACGATTCGTTGGACTAATCCTATTTCATTTTTTTAAAAAGAGCTTACATTATGTGAAATATGATGTCCGTGCCGCTGCACTCAACAAGGCAGCCCAAATGACGAAACAGGCAACATGCTGTCTGCCCTTCCCACTCCTAAAGAAAAACACACTACTCCAGTCAGGCATGATAGGCTGAACTAGCTAGTTGCAATATGGTTGACAAGTATGTCTGAATTTAATAACCTGATGGCGAGATGAATAAAAGTTCTAGTATATATGTATGTATGTATGTATGTATGTATGTATGTATGTATGTATGCTCATATATAGCCTAGTCTACATTTAGGCTACATACTTGTTTAATGTAGCACTGTGCATGAGGTTAATAGATCAACAACCTATTATTGAAGACAGGTATCACATTCTGATTGTTTCTGTGGCTTTGGCTGTCCTTTAAAAAGCTTTTAACAAGGAGGTAACGCACTGTGCTCTCAGTCAGCGAGTGGAGCTCCACTCCTAACAGCTACTAATTCAGCCAGTGACAAAAGTGGTTCAGTGCAGTCAGTTCACTTTGTTAATCAAGAGTTGTTTGTACATGTAGTGAACACCTCTACTGTACTGTTGAGATAGAAGAGCAGCATGCCATCACAGAGGCTAAGGTTTAGCTAGCTGGTGATAGTCAGTAAATACCTTCAAAATGTACAAAAAAGAGAGGCTTGTTAAAAAACAATGCATCATGTTTCATTTCTACATACGTTAAATACAGAATATGAAGTCAAAATGTGTAGTCATTTAAAAGCTTTTGACAAACTGTGCTGAGTAATTACTGTTATTGTTGAGTAATTAGTAGAAAGGCATCATCACAAAAACCTCAGCGCATGCCTATACACGGCCAAAGACACACGCAAACATCAGACAGAGAGAGGGATTTCTAGGACTCCCTCTCTTTAATCTTCATTTAAAGGTTAATTCTGGTTCTTTTCAGTCTGGCCTTTATTACCTGAACCTCCAGAGTTGATTGGGTCATGTTTTTTTCCGAAGCAGGATATCTCAAAAACTTGTTTTGCTCCTAACTTTGTGGAACGTGTGGTCAATGGGCAGGAAAAATTGATGAACTTTTGATATAATTTGGTCCGAGATAGAATGACATTGTGGTTTTCACAAAAGTCAAGGAAAATGTTCAATGCCATGAATGCATCTCCAAGACAATCTACAATAGTATCTGTGAGGAATAGCCTGCCAGTCTAAGGGCACCAGAAGGCCATGTACATCTTTTGCTCCAGCTCACAGGCATTTGAAATAATGTACTGCGATAAAGTTCCCCACACAGTTTAAAGTTTGCATAATTGTGCAGCACTTTAGGAATGTGCAGTACATACCTCAAATTAGGGGCTGCAGATGGAACAAATCACTCCTGCTGCTGTATAATGGCTACAGAGATTTAATCAGCTGAAAGGGAGGGACCTCATATATCCTAGATGAAGTTGCGGCTGACATAATAAGCACCCATTGATGATACCCAATACAGATTCTGCAATCACTGCATACAATCTTGACTTTTGTGCCTTAAAAATAGCTAGATTAAATATCTATATCATAGTGACAGAGGAAAAAGTCTAGATAAATAGTGTATTGTTGTATGTTATATGGGTGTATGTGTATGCCATATGCCAAGTGCCATATTGACAAAATTATTGGTCACTGTTTCCTCCTCTCCACACAGGCCATGAAGCGAAGAATGACGCTAACTCCTCATTTCCACTAGTTGCGCAATGTCTGCGGAACGGCTCCGCTGCGGAATGGCTCCGTGCTCCGCCGTCCGTCAATACCCACCAGATCCGGATTTGTTGCAGCACGGCTACGGCCATGACTGACAGCTGAAGTCAAGAGGACCCACTAGATCTCGCGATTTCAGGTAGAATAGAACCACAAAATCAACAACAGTTTGTTTCCATCCAGAGGAGTAGAGGGGAAACAACTCTGTGCTGTGTTTTCAAGGTGTAGTGCAGGGAAATATGATCCGCCATGAGCACGATGTATTTTATTTTGAAAATTAACCGGATATTTTATTTTGTTTCTGTGCTCGACTTCCTGTCCCACATAATCTGAATTGTGCTGAATTGCTTCGAAGCTCTCCGGCGTCCGGCAAAAATAGAAGCTCTGCGTATCTGCTCCGGAGGGCTGCGGACTGCTGGAGCTGGGACGGAGTAGGGACGCAGCCGTTCCGCAGTCAGTGGAAATACATACATTGACTTTAATGGAAACCTATTGACTCCGCCACCGTTGCACAACCGATGGAAATTGGGGGTAAGAAATGAGGGACAATTGACAATGATTACACCGACCAATAACTCTATCAAGGTACATATGGCATCTGAGTGTTCTATAAAGATAGACTTGAAAAGAAGGTTATAGTAGACACTGTCTGCAAAGTGAGTTTTACAGTGGAGAGGCATGGGGAAACTCAAATAATCCCACAGTAAGAGCCAGTGTGAGTTAAATTACAGAAATTGATTTAGTAAGTACATCTATTATGAATCTTCTCTCCATCTTGTCCACCTTACCTCCATTCATCACCTTGTGCTTCTTTTCTCCTGCCATGCTTCCATGTTTCCCCTCTCTCATCTTTAATACTCTCATCTCAGTTGCTTAGTCATGGTTAAGCTCTTATGGTTTGTCTTCTAAAGCATTCATTAACCGGTTCATTTCTCTTACTTGCCCGTCTTTATCGCTCTCCTTTTCGTTCTCTTTCCCACCTTTTTGATACTTTGAAACCCTACCAAACCTTGAAGCTATGGCTGCAAAATAGGCTTTCTCTAAAAAATATGATCTTGATCTGGGGTTCGTCAGACATTTACAAAGTCAGATGTTTTTGAAGTTTGTCAAAACAAAGACCAAGGACAAAGACTAGTCCGCATAGCAGTCCGGGATGGGAGAAAAACTTGCTCTGGTTAATTGGCATTTCTTTAAACCAATCACAGTCGTCTTGGGCGGCGCTAGGCACCGAATGGAGCCACGGTGCAGCTGCAAAATAGCCTCGGGAAGGAACTTGTTTTGGTGGAACATGTGTATGTTCAAAGGTTGTTTTAGTCGTGCAACAGAAAACTCAGAATTGACAGATAAGTCAAGTTACAACACATAGAAAGCGGAGGGTAAGGGGACATTTCCGGCAGACTGACAGCCTGAAGTGAAACGTCATGGATATAGACTAACTAAAGTGACATTACTGTTTCACTGTACTCCCATAGCAGAACATCCACAACCCATGATGGAGTTATTGAGGCAGAAGAGAGACATTGCCTAAAACTAATCACATTTATGATGCAATTTGTAATTTGCAAAATGTAATCATTTTGAAACTGCAGAAACATCAGAGAATAGCTGGCATTTTTATTTATTTTTAATTCTGCTTTCCTTTGAGCATCCCCAGACCTGACTGATGTGAGATAGCCTACACCAAGTATTTATTATTTATTTAGTAGTTATCAGCTTGTGAAAAAACAACTGAGAAGCTTGTAACTAAGATGGATTTGTTTCCAGAGCCCTTTTGATTGGTACTGTTGTGTTACAAATGCCAGTTTAGACTTTAATCCAGTAATTGTAAGTTCAGGATTAAACCTTCAGTCCTGTGGCATTTTCTGGTTTGATGGAAATGGAAACGTGCCATTGGTCATCACAGTGAAAGCTATTCCAAGGCGCTTGGATGGCGCTCCAGGGTAAAACAACAGCACATCCTGGCCCTGTTCTCTCAGAGAGACAGGCAATATGGTAATGTGGGGAATGAATAGTGAGCCTCTTTCCTCTTGCATGTGTGTGTGTGTGTGTCCAGCTGCTCTCTTGGCCACTGTGGCCATTACTGAGCAGTACCAAGCAGCAGAGCATGACATACACCAGCTGGATCTGCACACACCTCCACTGAGAGAATAGCCCTGTGCCAATGAGACAAGGAGGAAGAGAGAAAGTGAAAAAAGAGGGAGAGGGGATGGGGGAAGGATGGAGCGAGGGAACAATGAGGGACAGAGGTGCCGCGGCCAAGGAGACCGAGAAGAATGAGAGGAAAGATGCATCCTCAAGGTAAGATGAAGCAGATTTAACACTGTACAAATGACACGACAAACACCAGCAACCCCCCAACACGCAACGCAAAATAACACACACATGGCAAACACATATTTGCACTCAAAAATATATTATCTTGACCACAATGTCAGATTGGTTGTGAATGTGTGACACATTTTGTGTGTGTGTGTGTGTGTGTGTGTGTGTGTGTGTGTGTGTGTGTGTGTGTGTGGGAAGCTTCGAGGAAGAACAATGTTCACAATGTGTCACTTTGTTATGGTGACCATCAGAACAGCCATAAATGCAACTCAGATCTGCTGCATTAGGGAATGTCCAGCTGTGTGTGTGTGTGTGTGTGTGTGTGTGTGTGTGTGTGTGTGTGTGTGTGTGCGCATCATGTACTGTATCTCCTAGACATATTGAGGCTGCCATCTATGTCTGTGAGGCATTTTCTCTCACCCTTTCTCCCTTCTTTCTTTCTTAAGCAGCCTACACATGATTTGCGGTAAAACTGCTCCGCGCTGGCTGTGCCATTGTTTGTGGGGAGAGTGGTCGAAGCGCTAACCTTGGCGTGGCGAAAATTGGCACCAAGTATTGTGCTCAAAGTTGAAATTATTTTAACTTTGACCCCACTGTCGCTTACCTTTCAGGGCGCAACCAAAGCCAGAAGCAATGACGTAGTCCTGCACTGCGATTTGCCTCTGTACCTGCAATATGCTCTTCACCGTGCACCCTACCTCGGGGTTTTACCTCTGATCATGTGTAGGCAGCTTTAGCATCTCACTCTCACACAGCTATTCACAAGGCACCTTTGCCAGTGATGAAGAAAAACATTATGCATAGATGGATGGGGGTGGGGGTTGGACGGTGTGGGGATGGCAAAAAGATTAATCATATGCCAGTAGATAAATGCATTTTCACTACTTGCCTCATTCCATGCCCTCACCCGCAGCCCCTCTTCCATCTCTCCCTCTTGCCTCATTTCATATTCCTCAGTCCAGCCACATTATTCCTGCTCCCTCTCCTCTCCTCCTGACACGAAATGTTAGAGCACTCTGTCATGGTGTTTGGAACACACTGAACATCACTTGTCAGCTGAGGGACGACAATGGCTGGCATGGAGCGGAGGGTATGCGGGCAAAGCAGGACATTCTACCTCAACCCACTTCCATCTTTGTTTAAATCCCATTAAAGGCAGGCTGGAGTCTTCTTTTCTTGGCTGGAAGTCGATAATTTGTGTTTAAAATGTTGTTGTTTTTTCTCTGCATGAAGCCAGGGATGCTAATTCACTAAAGCCTCAGCTATTACAAAGCATTGAATGTATCTAATATTGTTTGGCACTAAAAACTTCCAAAAGCCTCTCAGAAAATCCACTTACATCGATTAATTCTGTAGGCAAGCAAAGCAGTCAATGACAAGACAGTATATTTCTTTCCAGTGTGATACATTATCGATGCGGTTCAAAAACTAATATAGCTTAGATTGATCCTGAGTGCTTCCCTAGCACTATATGAACTGCTTTCCATAGTCTTTAATACATTTCTGGAAATTTTGTGAGCTTGTTTCCAGTTGTGAGCATTAAACTTACAAGGCCGTTTACAGTAGATGAGTGCCACAGTTTGTCAGGTCAACTATGACATTTGGTTTATCTAAACAGTGCAATGTTTTCTGTGTAGGTAGCAGTTGCACTGCGGCATGCCTAAACATGTTATTAATAGGGTTGTCAAAAATAACGCGTTCATTTTGATGAATTAATCTGAGAAAAAATAACGCGTTAAAAAAAATAACGCAGATTAATACATTCCATATTGACGTTTGACTCGGAGCCATTCTAGCCACCATGGGACTGTAAAATGAAGGAGGGAGATGAGAATGTGCTGCCTGGATCATTAATTGGAACATTTACTTGTAAAAATCTTCTTCCTGCCAACCCTGGCTACCGAAATCTGGTGCCACTGACATGTCTGCACTGCTCTCTGATGCTCTGAAGACGATACAGGCAACACAAACACCGCTGCACGTGACGCTAGTTAACACTATACTCGACAGCAGCTAACGTTAGCCTACCGCTAGCTAGTTAACACTATACTCGACAGCAGCTAACGTTAGCCTACCGCTAGCTAGTTAACACTATACTTGACAGCAGCTAACGTTATCCTACCGCTAGCTAGTAGCTGGATTGAAAACGGTTTAAATGCTGACAGCTAACGCTAAACGGTGTAAAGTTTGACTGTGTTTTCCTGTAGAGCATTCAACACCGGTATGTAACAATCTGCAGCTGACAGTGCGTTCAATGAAACTGGTAAAATACAGCCTTGTGGTGCATTTGAAGTTATTGTAAATGTCCTTTTCCCATCTGGTGGATGTTTTTCTCGTTCAACAGCAATTTACTAGTGAAATAAGTTGTTATTGTTATACATTATTATTAAATCATTTCATTTTGACCATATGGCCTTAGCAATAAACAAGCCATTCTTTAATGTCACCAACTGTTGTTTAGTACCCTTTTTTTTTTTTTTTTTTTACTTTCTTAAAAAGTATCGGTTTAGGCACCGTTATGTATGCGATTAATTTCGATTACTTAATCACAGAGTATGTAATTAATTAGATTACATTTTTTAATCGATTGACAGCCTTAGTTATTAAATATAAGAAATGTGTCCAATGTATTTGGGAATTTATTTTCATCTCTCTACAAATTGGTTTAAATGGAGTTTAACTGAGGGCTACAATCTGTCTCAGCACATCGGTTATTTAAATGTTTTCATGGCTGAAGAAAAAGAAAGAAGCCCTTTTTATTAAAAATAAAATCTATTTTGAGACATGCTATTAGGGTTTTAGATTAGGCTTTTCAATTGTATTGACATGTATGTGCGCGACTGAAGGTTACTCAATAAAACATTCATTTTAATCTCATTATTTCTATTTGCTCATTTTCATACTGTTGCTGGATCACAAAGTTGCTTTGTAAAGTTTGATTAATAAATAAATAACAGCTAGCACAAATTGCTCTAGTTGCAAGGTTCATTTTTATCTGTTTAGGGCTGCTGCACATACTTATCACATACTACACACACATACAAACAAACACACACACACACACACACTATGTGTAACCAGTTAAAAGCATGCAAAATACCTTTAATATTATATTTATTAACCTGAATTTAATTATATAATGTAAATGTACTGTACTTGTACTTTTGTGGGTAAGATTGACCTAATGTATGTTTCTTACATCACAATTACTTAAATTATGTTTAAACAAAAATTCTAAATATTTAAACCCTTTTTCTTCCGGGTCTCAATATCAGGACCAGGCTTTTCCTATTGTGACGTCAAAATGTCTTCCGTAAAAAATAGGCCTTTTGTTGCCCTTTGAGCAGAAGTCAAGCTGAAAACCATGCAAACTAAGGCTGATATTATAGCCTTAGAAAGTTGATATGTCTAACATATCAAAGGTAGCACCATGGAGCAGCATTTGCAATTAATTGGAATCGTATTTCCGGCAACCTGTCGAATGTATGTCCAATATTGCTCTGTTTTTACCTCTGCTTCGGTCTTCACCAAACCTTACAAAAAATATCATGCTTTCAAGCTGCTAACTGCTCTATTATGCTAACCAGCTAGCCGATAACTGTGTCTGTCTGCTGTTTGGTGCTCGAGACATGTAGTATGACTGAACCAAATCACCAAAACGGTTTTGAAGGCCTGAGGTAGAGAAAGGAGGAGAAATACTAAATATTTTAGACTCTAAATTTGTACCATGAAGAAAACTTCTGGCAGTAACTCCAGAACTGCATAGCTAGTAGCTATTTGAACAGCTAACAACAAACCACACCAGCCTCTCCTCTCTCTGTTACCATTTTTCATTTATTTTCTCATCTCCCTCTCACCTGTTTACCTGTTTCGATAAGTAGCACATAGTCTAGTGGTGGCTGATGCCTGTGCCATCTCAGGAGTGGCCTATTTAGGGCAGCTAATTCATCATGGCCTGAGAGCTTACATACGGTACATATAATTACCCCCCCCTCGCAAACAAGACCCTCTCGGTCCCTTTGATTTATTGTCGTGTCAAGGGAGAGAGAAAGATAGGCATGAGGGGGAAGAATAAGGGAGGGAGGGATAGAGGTGAGTCGAGTGCAGTAGGTGGGAATGCAGAAGAGGATTTTGAGGTAAGAGTACAGAGAAGTATGAGACATCTGAGTAGTTATGTGGCTCGACAAATCCTGAGGTCAGACAATATTGATGCTAATGCTGCGTGTCAAAGTCAAGGATTTCTTTTTGGTAGGCTACTCTTTTCATTTTTATCCCTTTCAACCTGTTCACAAAGAATCTCGCCCTCGCTGAGATGTTGCACATATCTACTCGGTTCTGTATCCCCACTCACTCTCTTTCCAGATCAATGCTCACTGCCACCACCATCACCATACATAACCTGACTTTCCCAACCTTACCTTTTACCGTTCACTCTTTTGCCTCTCCTTTAGTATTTACTCAACTCTCACCTTTCCCCCTTCTTCCTCCTTGTCTCTTTGACTTTGTGTCTCTTGTTCAGTCTGCCCTCTTGCCTCTCTTTTTCTCTAGCTCAATTCGTGTCTCTCTGCTTTATTGCTCTCATTAGCTTCATCCTCTCTCCCTCCCATAGCTGCTGGAGTATCCTCCCCCCCACACCATTTTCTTCCCTTGCTCCTCAGATGGCGTTTAAGATGATAATTGACAAGATCAGTGCTGACCCCCCCTCCCCCCCCCCCCGCCTGCCTGTATATCTGCCTGCTCTCCGTAACCCATGAGGGGTCTTAATAAATGGCAGTTCACCCTCCCTCTCTTTCTCCGTTTCTCCACGTCCTCCTCCTCAGCCCTCACCCTATTTTAGCACCCCCCTCAACCCTCCCTCTGAGTAAAAAGCAAGGCACCTAAGGGTGAACAGGTTAATGTTCTGGCAGTTTGAGATACACTTCTGACATTTCAATCCGGCATCTGTTTTTATCGCAGCTGATTTAAGAAGTGCGGGGGTACATGAGGGGGTAATGGAGGGATGAAAGGAGGGATGGAGAGGAGGAGAAAGAGGAGGAGGGAGCCCATGGGATAGTGCAGCTACCCAGAGACTGTGGACTGTGTTTAAGGCGCAGCAGGGACTGTGGACCTGCAGTTGCAGATCAGTTAATAAATGGAAGCATATAGTCATGTCACCCCCAAGTGGCAGGCAGCAGAACTCTTGGAGCAGGGACAAATTGTGACAGTACAACAGACAAAATAACAGCATGTACTCTTCAGGTACAGAGTGACGCAAAAATGCAAACATGCTTGAAATAACTTGCTATTATATAGGCAGAGCATAGCAATCCGTATTCTCCTAGTTCCAATAATGACCTTTGAAAGGAATAATAAAAACCTGCAAATAGATGATTAGACTGTTGGATGCAGAGGGATGATTACAGAATGAAGCAGGGAATGCCATGTGAGAAAAATAACAAGTGGCAGAGCGAGAGGCCAGATGAGGACAAATGCAAAGCAGTGGTAGAAACACAGATGAGGCTGAGATAGAGGAAAAAGCAGGGAGTGTAAACCAGAGAATAACAACAATAACACGCTTTTGGGAGAGTAAAGCTGCCAGAGAATCCGATAAAGAAATTAAAACAGAACTCTTGAGGTTTGACCAAGTGGAAAGAAAAGGATGAAGGGAAATAGCGAGAGAGGACAACCAGATATCCAATGAGCAGAAAGGGATAGAGAGGGAGGAAGGGAGGGAGGGAAAAGGAGCCGGCAAATAAAAGAGACGGAGCAGATATGACAGAATAAGTGAATTAGGAGAAACTGGGCTCTAGATGAGCTGTGGGGGGTTGGAGGAAGGACAGACGGGTGATAGTCAGGAGGGTGGTTGGGTGGTGGGATTGCTACACCACACTGTCAGCCGGCACTTTCTAAGTTTTATTTGATTTAAATTCAAAAAGCAGCGGACAATCTCCGTGCCCCAGGTGTAATTACCGGCAGAACATCCGAGACATTGTGAGCCTCGCCACAGCCTAAACACCCTCCTGCTCGCTTCCAGGTCAGCACTGATCTTGTCTGAGAATGTCAATTGTCGTCTTAAACGCCATCTGAGGAGCAAGGGAAGGAGAGGGAGAGGAGTTGTTGTTTTAGTGTTGACGAACTGACCGAATAGCCGGTTAATTAACCCGACTCGTGGCACTGAACCGGGCGAATCAAGTGCCATACGTCAATGAACCGACTCACTCCTGTTTTTTTCTTTTCGTGCCGTTGTGTGTAGCTGGTATTCCTCTGCTACTGTGTGTATAGTAATCTAGCTCATTAGCGCCTCCACTGGAGTGGTGGTGGTAGAATCAATCAGGAAATGAGCTGCCTAGACCGCGCACCAGGCTACTGAATGAGACCGAATGTAACCGTGCAACTGGCCGGCCCGCTCGTGTCATGTAATCAAGCGGTGTCTTGGTTCTAGGCAAGATTGAGTTATCAACCGATAGCAAAAGCCTTTATGTCTCGTGCATTTTAGAATTGTGTTCATGGAAATTCATAGGCTACATTACCAAGTGGAAAGTATTATATCACATATAAATACACGTAATGTTATCTTGGTAGTTATGTTAAGTTAAATGTTAGAAGTGAATGTTGCTACATGGTAGTTAGACTGTCACGAGAAGACCGCGCACCAGGCTACTGAATGTAACCGTGGCCAGTGTGTGAGTCTAGTGTCGGTCAGTATGAGTGTGTAAATAGTATGTCGAGACCGAATGTAACCGCAACCGCTTGAGTCTTCCGCGGTCCCCCCCCGTTGAGAGAACGCGAACCGGTGACCGAATCTATTAACTCGGTAGGCCAACCAACGACTGTATATAAGGCATACTGTATTCCCTGTGCCACTTCACATGATGTCCCATCATCTTGACTTGGACCTATTGTGCCATACACGGCACACAGTAGGTGATTTGGAGCCAAGGTAGAGGGGACAGCAATATTACGAATCCCATATAGCCACGCCACGACCCGCCCTTCAATAGCATTTGTTGGCCAGGCGCCCATGATTACGCAAGGCAACATAACCCCATTTGTACAGGTCCTATCCCCTGACCAATCGGCTATCCTAACCTTAACCACTCAAGGTGAAATGCCCAACCCCAACCAATCGAGCTGCTTCATATGGCGGGTCTTGGCGTGGCCATAGTGCGAGTTGTAATTTCGTGAGGGTGCAACCTGTGGTCTGCATGCAACCCAGTATGCTAGGAATTATATCCATGTTGGATGATTTGATCTGGCTCTTTCTTCACTCCCTGTCTCTATCACATTCAGTGCCAATTGAAGAAGTAGTTTGACCTTTATGTAGCGAGGACAAAAGCATCTCAGCATACACACACTTGGCTGGAGTTTGAGCTGCCAGTTAGCTTAACTTAACACAAAGACTGAAAACAGGGGGAAACATCTAGCTTGGCTCTGTCAGACAGTAACAAAATCTGAATCCAAATGAACACGTTATATCTTGTTTGTTTCATCCGTACAAAAACAGAAGTGTACAAACAACACATTGTGGTTTTACCATTTACTAGTAATTGTGCTAAGCAAAGCTACTGGCTGTAGCTTTATATTTACTTTACTCTTGGCAAGAAAGCGTATGTCCTAAAATGTTGAACTGTCCCGTTAAACACATCTACACCATAGTTTGTTTGCCATGACCATGATCTTTCCCTAACCTTAACCAAACTGTAGTTGCCTGTGGACAAAACGTTGTCCTCAACCTTATCCGGAACAACAATTGTCCAATATTGATGTTATTGTCTGGCAATATGGTTGCTGTATGTTGTACTTTGGTTGGACTCCTTTATCAAACCACTTTCTAACGTTGGCATTAGGGAGACGGTGTCGGAACATTTTTGGTAACTTCTAAAAATAACAATCCAAAACCCACGCCCACCTCACGTAGCATTCGTGGAGATGTGGAGCTGAGAAAGTAAGCAGGGTTTAAACTTCTCTCTCAGGCTCTCTTTTTTCATTCTTTAACGGTTTCTGTAGTTCTGTATTTCCCTATGTTTAATTGAGGCCTACTGTACTTTTTCATTGTAGAGGCATTTTAACTGAATCTTTACTTCTATATAGTCATATTGATTTAATATTCTTTATGCCTGTTTATTGTCCTTCAGCAATAGACTTGTTTTGTATGTAGATAATCTGCAACTGTCTTTGTTTATTCCTCAATCCGTCACACCATCCTTCCATCTTCCCCCACTCTGTTATTTTTTTGTCGAGTCATTTACATTTTAGATTTTTGCCCGTCATCCTTTTTTTTTATTATATATTTGTCCTCATTCTTTCATTAATTTCCATTAATTCACCTTCATTCTATTTTACCCATCATGGTTTACTACTCTTTGTCTTTTGACAGGGCACTTTCACTTCACTTTGCTACTGCCTTCAAGCGGTTTGTGTTCACACTGATTGCACTGTTTAGATTCACTGCTGCGCATTCTGATAATTCTTCTTAACATATGCACTGATGATACATGCTGAATATTGTTTTGCCCTTTATATGGCTGGCTGCCAGTGAGGTTTTTCATAATGAAAACATGATCGATAACCACATCTAATGAATGTTGTTTCATTTTACTTGAGCAACACGTTCTTTGAGAAGCATTCTACTCCTAATGCAAATGGCGGTGAGGCATATGCATTACAAATTAGATGTGATCCTGGTGTAATGTATGTTTTTAGCCATCCATCTAAGTGTCCATTACTGAATCCATCCATCCACCCATCAATCCAGCCTTATATAAATTCATTCATCCACCTCTGTTTCCTTCCCTCACCCCCTATGCGTTCCCTTTGGTGGGTGCCAGTGGGATTGGTCCGCCCTTGATCTGCTCTCAGAACAAACAGCCTGGTAAACATCATGAAACATTTAGAGTAGGCAGAGCAGCCTTCTCTCTAATTTACACTGGCAACCCAGAGATGCACAAAAACAGCTGCTCCCAAAGCTTGCTCCTGCAGAGGGGCTTTAGTTAATGTGAGCACATACGTACGTAGAGTATATGCTTTAAAGTGCTCATATTACGCTTTTTGGCTTTTTCCCTTTCCTTTATTGTGTTATATATCTTGTTTGTGCATGTTATAGGTTCAAAAAATTAAAAAGCCCAAAGTCCACCCCAAAGGAAGTTACCATCTCCCACAGAAAACACTGTTCACAAACTGCTCGAAAAAGCTCTGTGACAAACGTGCGTCATTTTGCGTCACTTTGTAACACACGTTATAATGCTCGCCTAGCTGCTAGCGTGGCAAGCCCTCAAACCAAGCTAATTAGAGCAGAGTTCAGGTAGATGTATCGCCATGTCCAGGAGACTGCAGAATTAAAACATTACGAATGAAAGACTAATTTATTAACTTTTAAATAACTTACCGCTCTGAAACGTCTTTCTCCAGCAAAGCTGGTTCAGGTTCTTCTGCCTGTGTTTTGGGATCAGACTCGCAGGTTTGTTTTGGATCATACTAGCTTGCTTGTTAGGGCCCGCCCTACTCTGCTTTTGACTGGCTAGTAGTCCTGACCTAGGTACATAGCGCATGTGTGACTCGCAACAAAGATGAAATAGAAGTGAGATGCCTCACTCGGTGGCTAAAACAGAGAGCTCAACACACAGGGTGAAAAGAGGAGCTGTAGCAATGTGCAGTACAACAATATATATATATATATATATATATATATATATATATATATGGTGTTTTTTGAAAATTAAACCATGTAAAGCTATTCTGGTACAACCTCTAAATACAATTATGAACCTGAAAATGAGCATAATATGAGGTCTTTTAAGGGGCTGTACTCGACATTTAGAACTAAATAATAAAACTTAATATAGCAGTGTAGTGGAGTTATGGTATCCTGAGCAGAGAATCAAGTCACACTCCCTCTGTGTGTGCAGAGGGAGTCATAACATGTTATGATGTTCTTTGTTTTGGTATCCGGTCCGGCCGAGCATGCATGTTAGTGTACGCGAGTGCCTTGTGCGTTGGTATCAGACGCCGAGGTCCGTGACAAAGCGTCTGTATTTGACAAGTTGGGGAATGGTCTGTGAGAGCCATGTGGAGGCAATCCCAGACTACTTTTTTCAGTATTTCGAGTACAGACCCTTTAACATTTCTGGGAATGTGTGCACAAAGATCGAGAATGTGTGTGTGTGTACATTTGTGTGAGTAATATGTATGTAAGGGCATATAAGTGCTTTCCATACTACAAGTAGCCAGTACTAAATTTAGGGGTCTTTGCTTTGAGAAAATCACGCTCTACACTGTAGAATAAATTGGCATATCTAGGTAGATTAACATATTTGGCAAGTGTCTTGTAGGGAGGGAGGAAAACAAGTGAATGGATTAGAATCACAACTCCCCCAGCTGGAGGTCTGAGTCAATGCCTTGTACAGAACAAAACCCTCTTCACTGATCCCTTCTAACTCTGGCACAGGAGACTGTCTTGTGCTCAACATTTATAGTTATTTGTAAAACTGGATTGCCTCAGTGGTTGGGTAAATGGAGCAAAGCTGCCTCGGGATCTCACCTACATGTAAACATCGCAACTCAAATTTTGTACCTCCCTCAAGCCCATAGACATTTACGTCTTGTCAAAGTGTAATATCCCAATAAAACCATTCCTTGGCTTGGGTTGTAGAGTGTAATTCCAAATGTGTTGTTCTAAAACATTTTGTTGTTGTTTTCCCTCAGAATCAATAAGTTGATTACCTGGAAACACAAGTTTTCTAAAGGCCAGATTTTGAGGCAGTGGACAGTTTCTCTTATTTTCCCTGTCTCTTCACTGTGAAATTTCCATTAAAATCAATGAATAATGAATTAAGGTGTGCAGCCTCTTACTCCCTTAATAAAATGTAGCAAGCGGAACTGCTTATTCAGTAATGTCACGCATAATTAGCAGTGCTGCCTAGACCACCTTCATGCAGTAATCTTTCGAGGCCTGACCTGCATTCTGTTTCTCTCTTTATTCTCCCTCTCATCCTTCGCCCATCTCTGTCTCCTTCGTCACAGATATTTCTCTCTATTTCTCCATATCTCTCTCTCTCTCTCTCTCTCTCTCTCTCTCTTGCGCTCTCTCTTTGTGTGTCTGTCTGTCTGTCTTCCCTTCTGTTTAGCTTGTTGGGCTTTTGTTCTAAGATCATAAACCAAGAAAATCCCTTCAAGTGTGTGGCTCAAAGGACATACGCAATTCACGCGTGCGCGCACAAACACACAGTTCTCAGATGGAAACAACAAACAAGCGTGAGTGGGTGAGCACTTGCAGTGATAATAAGCCCCCCATGCTGTGCAGACTCCCATGTGGTGTGGCAAATTATTTACTTTGTACATTTGTGAAAGTGTACATGTGAGGGCATGCATGCCATATCAAGGCTGTAAAATCTTTTGAGAATAGTTACAACGCCTTAGTGAAATAGAATATGTATTAAAAACCAACTTGTGTATCAGTGGACTATTGCAGCGGTGCTGTGTGGGCTCCAGTGTAAGCCACAGCGAGGCAGCTACTTACACTACAATCAATACTACTAGGCCCTGTTAGGAGGGTATCGATCAGCTTAGGACTTGATGTGGAACAGTCTCTTTCTCTCTATATCTCTCTCTCGTTCTGTCTGTCTTTCTCTAGTCGCCCTCTCTCTGTTTTCTGTCTCGCACCATCATTGATCTCGGGTGATGATAGCGAGCATATCTTCTCTGCAGGGGTGAAGAGGTCAACGCTAAACCTTCTTAATGACGAGGACAATGTGAGGGAAGAAATGGCGGCAGAGAAATAACAGGTCTTTATGTCAGGTGTTTCTAACCTGAATGATCCTGCCTGAGCAAGCTACACATGCTCTCTTCATACACTTCTGTTCACCGCAGACGCTGCGAATACTTCATGTTGAAAATATCACCTGTCGACCTCGCTGAGCTGCAAAGGGTTGGGCTGAGGCTGGCTTCCCCACAACGGGGTCTAGCTAATCTAAAGTAATTGTAAGTACCACTGATGCATATGAAAGAGAGAGAGGACATAACAGAGCGTACACACAGATATGTGCCAAATGAAAGGCACTATCCTGCTGCTGCTGCTGCTGCTGCTGCTACTGTCTTGCCTACACATTGATCAAAAACAGAGAAATTGAATCCACATTCTCCAATACTCACTGTGTTTCAACAAGATGAGGAATGATGTACAGTACTGTGTTACCAAGTGAAAAAAGTGTACAAATATATCTGTTGACATGGGTCGCATTACTCACATAACTACAACCTGAATCATCTTTTTGGCTTCAAGCCTGTTTTGTAACTTGATTTTTTATTGAGCTGTGAGCACAGTCAAAACACTGGTGAGTACACAGATGTTCCATGAATGAACTCATAGAGTGTGGACTGCTACTGTTCTGCTGCTGATGTAATGTGTCAAGTTTTTCATTTTTGGTTTCATTTTCTAAACCATCAAGGTTCTTGAGATGCAGTGAAAACCCAAGCTAAAAGACGCAGTCCTGTAGTTCGGGAGTGTCAGAATGTCCGTGTAGTAGGTTTAAGAAAAACTGGAGTGAGCACTATTGTCAAGTTCACATTAGCAATAAGATAATGAGTTAAAAAAAATGGTAAGGTGAACAGATTTTCCCTTTCTCCAAGGGCCGGTTATGGGATGGGGTACCTTATTATAGCACTGTACCACTGGAAGCCAAACTCCAGTCCTCCTTATTTATCCAACATGCAGAATATGCATTGAGTTTGATATCAACCATCACATATGAGAAACTTTCTACATTAGAAAAATTAAGAATATTTTGGTAAATAATCCTGAGAATTTTATTATGTATATGATTAGGTAAAGGGGCTATACTGATATCTTAGTTTCCCCCCCCCCCAAACATCTGCCCACTTTAACAAATCTTAGAACCTAAGAGGTAGCATCATACCGCAGCTTCCCTGCCTTGCAGGCCCTCCTCAATGCTTGTCAACTATTTGTCAGATCTAAAAAATAAGAATGACTTTTGGCCATTATTTACTTGTAAAATGAAACAAAAGGAGAGAAAACATAGCGTGATAGTCTGTCTAACCCACTTTCAAATCATGTCTGTTATGCTCTGACACACAGTAGTCTAACAGAAATGAAAAAAAGATGGCAACATAAGATATGGCAACACGCGGTTTGCTTTTATGACAACAGCAAGCAGCTAAATAAATGTCTTCTGAACACATTCTGAAAACACACAGGTCATTTATGTTACATGAAATAACGTCTATGTTTTACTGCCACGTTTCTATTCATTGCCGAAGACAGAGAACACTGATTGTCAGAGCTTGTGTAACATGGTGACAAAAGAGAAGTCTGGCGTTTTTCTTGAGTGTAGTGCGTTGTTTGTATCAGCAATGATTATATTGTAACCTATGCACAACACATTGTGTTTAGCTTTGTTTATACTGCAGTCATAGAATTACATGGACAAAATGTACAGTTGGCTGAAAGGAGGACAGCCGGTCCCCCCTCCTGTTTGTGTATCTATCACTTTTCAAATCAAACTTTCGCAATGTGCAGTATCCATCATTAGGGTGTAGAAATTAGGTGAGCCTGCAGCCATCTGATGCTTTGTATCTGTAGACCTGCTAATAACATGCTAGTAAGCTCCAGAACCAAACCTCTCTTCTAATGATCTCTCAAAATGTTAGAAGTTTTATTGTGTGCTGAAGCTAATTAGCCATGGATGTGGTGGATTGCTGTTGAGATAACGAGCCTGGAAGGGACAGCACGGGGCCACCGTCTGAGCCCCATATTAATGAGCCAACGCTTTCATTAAACCTGCCACCATCGGCTGTCAGAAGTATCCTGAACTCCTGTTGTGCTTCGTTTACCTGGCGGACAGTTCGATTAGCCTAAAAGCCTCTGACTCAGGGCTGAGTTACATTTACACTGTCTGGGTTTTGGGGCTGTAGACCAGAATCAAACCTCTCAGAGATGTACAGTAAGTAATGGTAGTTCCAACTCTACCCACCCACCTTGAGGATGACTCATTGCATACACTCTTCACTAGCAAATATAACTTTTTCGTAGGCATTCAAGAAGAGTTTTAGGTCCCTAAAGGATTAATGGAGCGATTATAACAGACACAGCACTGAGGTTACAGCTGAGATACACAACGCTGATATTGCTCATATTGATTTAATTATAAACACTGTGGTTGAGTATGCGCAGCATGAAGCATGCTGATATTGATTCAGTCAGACACTTGCTGTGGTATGTGTTTTGAATGTGCTTTATGACCTGCTGTAATTAGCCACAGAGCCACTGGAGGACATGCAGATGCTCTACATCTTCTTTATATTGCCTTGTAAAACTCTTCATGGTAATGCAGTTTTGCTTCTGCTGTTAAAAGACAAGTCAGTGTGTGCTTTTGCATGCTCGGGTTATGTGTTTGAGACGTGAGTGTGCACACTGTATCCATGATAAACTATCTAAGCTGATTAACAGAGAGGAAAGTCTTGGGCGATGCTAAATGGTAATATGTATTCCAGGTGTGTCTCTGTAATCTCTTAAAGTGCAGTTTTGCATTTGAAAGTAGATTGCATGCCCATGCAGCCCCTGGGCAATTAGGAGGCAAGTGTCAACAGTCGACCTTGGCCAAGTCTTAATGCTCCTTTGGCCGTCTCCAGCCCTTGAACTAAAGACATCACTTCCTAAGTCCTCGGAGACAGCCAAGTGAAGAGGGCTTTTTTATTTATTGTTTGCAGAGCTGCTTGGCTCCCTCGCGCATCCGCAGAAATAAATAGATTAGTACTGATGGAAAGAAAAACACCTCAGAGGGAAGTTTGTTTGCCCCTGTGACAAGGCGCCAGCAGAGGTATTAATAATGATCCTGAAACTAAGTATTCTGTTTCTGTTGAATCAGACCCGACCCCTCACATGCTGTCCAACAAGTGCTAAATGGGGAAACAGTAACATAACAAAGGTTCAGTTCCAACAGAAATATTACAGAACTGACAAAAAGCAATTTCTTATGAGCTCCTTTTTATATAAGCTAAACTTCTAAAATTCCAATCAGCCTCAGCTGTACTTTCAGCTAGCAAATGTTAGCATGCTAAAACGCCAAACTATGATAGTAAACATGGTACACATTTCACGCCCCTTTGTCGATGACTTTATGTATACCAATTTCTCATGCCAACTCTCACCCCTGGCGTCTTAATACTTTACTACTTTCAGATGAAGACTTCATTAAGTTTATTTCTTCTGAAATAATTTTCTTCCTCGAACATAACCAGACCCCAGGAATGTCTACTTTAACAGTGTGGGAATCCATGAAGGCGTACTTGAGGCGACAAATAATATCATATAGCACACAACAAAGAAAACGTCACAATATGAAACTTGAACAGCTAACAAATGATATTCTCAAATTAGATACTACACTTTCTGTCACCCTATCCAATGATTTATTCAAACTGTGATTAACTCTTCAAACAGAGTTCAACCTGCTATCAACAAGACACATTGAAAACCTAATAAATAAATCACAGAGTAAAGCATATGAATGTGGTGAAAAGCCAGGGAAGATTCTTGCCCATCAGCTCCACCAGAAAACCGTGGATAGGACTATAGCTGAGATAAATAATGAATCGGACACTAAGCAAATAGATCATTCTGAGATTAATTCATGTTTCCATAGATTTTACTCCAAGCTGTATGATAGTGAATCCCTTGGCGACCACGCTTTATTTGATTCATTTTTCAGGAAAATAAACGTCCCCACAATTGATAACAGAACTGCATCCGAACTAGGCAAACCATTTTCTGTAGAGGAACTTATTAATGCAATCAAGTCCATGCAAACTGGAAAATCCCCAGGACCCGATAGGTTCCCGAGTGAATTCTTTAAAAATTTTGTGGACCAGCATTCTCCTATTCTGCTCTCTGTATTTGAGGAGTCACATGCCACTGGTTCCTTTCCTCTGATTATGCGACAAGCGGTCATATCTCTTATTCCTAAAAAAGATAAAAACCTTCTGGATTGCGGCTCATTCCGTCCAATTTCACTCTTAAATGTAGACAGTAAAATCCTTTCTAAAATGCTGGCCTGCCGCTTAGAGGCAGTCTTGCCCTCAATTGTAGCTGACGATCAAACAGGCTTTATTAAAGGTTGTCACTCCTTTTTTTACATTAGACACCTATTTAATATTCTTTATGGTCCCACTCCACCTAACATTCCAGAAATATTACTATCACTGGACGCTGAGAAGGCTTTGATCGGGTGGAGTGGGATTATCTCTTCCATACTCTCGAACAATTTGGCTTTGGTGAAAAATTCATCTCCTGGATTAAAATTCTGTATTCTTCTCCATTAGCAGCTGTACAAACAAACAACCTCTCTTCTTACTTCCCTCTCCATCGTGGCAACCGACAGGGCTGTCCGCTGTCGCCCCTCCTATTTGCTATTGCAATTGAGCCATTGGCTTTAGCGTTACATGGTGAAGCTAGTATAAAGGGAATACTGAGATATCACTCGGATAATAAGGTGTCCCTGTATGCTGATGATATGCTTTTATATCTGTCCCATCCTTTAACTAGTCTACCAAATGCCCTGAAACTGCTTGAGGAATTCGGTAAAATATCGGGGTACAAAATTCTGCCAGTGAACACAGCAGCTAAAAAAATTGACTTTGGTTTATTCCCACTTAGTCAGTCCACAGAAATTTAAATACTTAGGAATCTGGATATTGCATGCCTTTAAAGATATATTCAAAGCTAAACCTTAATCAAGATTTGGAACGTTGGAATTTACTCCCCCTGTCACTAGGAGGCAGAATTAACATAATTAAAATGAATGTTCTGCCAAAATTTCTTTATATATTTCAATGCATTCCCCTATACTTATCTAAATCCTTTTTCATGTCAGTGGACAATTTGGTGTCGGGATTTATATGGAATAAGAAAAACCCTTGAATACGGAAAAGGCTCTTACAACAGCATCGTCAACATGGAGGATTATCCCTCCCTAACTTCTAGTTTTACTATTGGGCTGCCTATCTGGTGATACTACCCCCGTGTGGTTACGAATGGAAAACTCCTCTTGTCTTTATACTTCTTTACGCTCATTATTCTGCTCAAAACTTCCTCTTTTGAATTCACCATGAATCCAATTGTGAAACACTCTTTTAGAATTCTGACGCAGTTCAGACAAGCTTTTTCTCTCAGGGATCTGCCCACTTGTGCTCCTATAATAAAAAATCACCAGTTCATACCATCAATTATGGACAGTGCTTTTCATGAATGGGCTAATAGAGGAGTTGCCACAATAGATAATCTATTCATTGATAATACTTTTGCATCCTTTGATCAATTAATGCTTAAATTTAACATTCCTAATTCAATTTTTTTTTTTGATTTTTGCAGCGCCATAGTTTTATATCAACATAATTTATTCACTTCCCATCCCAGCCACCCAACTCCCTCGTAAATTCCATTCTGAAGCTTAATTCAGGTTCCAAAGGGACTATTGGGAAAATATACTCTTTACTAAATACATATAATTTGAAACCTTTGATGTCATTAAAGACTCAATGGGAGAGCAAATTGAGGTTCGAACTTCCTGAGGAGGTCTGGGAAAGAGCTTTAGATAGAATTCATTCCTCTTCAATCTGCTTACGACACACAGTTATCTAGTTCAAGGTTATGCATCGCCTTCACTGGTTTAAAGTGAGGCTAGCAAAGTTCACACCGAGCATCAATCCTATTTGTGATCGGTGTAGGCAAATGCCAGCCACTCTCTCACATATGTTCTGGTTTTGTTCAAAACTAGATAATTTCTGGCAGTCAATATTTCAAACTTTTTCAGATGTTTTACAAGTACCTATAGAACTTTCTGCCATCACTGCCATATTTGGAATAACTCCACCAGACACTCACCTTGACCGCCAGGCAAAGAATATGATAGCTTTTGCATCTCTCCTAGCTAGGCGGTTAATACTCTTTAAATGGAAGGAGAAACTTCCTCCAACCTTTAAGATGTGGATCAATGATATTCTACACCATTTGGTATTAGAGAAGATCCGCTATTCTACAAGAGGATGTATTCAAAAATTTTATGCTACATGGAAACCTTTTTTAAGTTGTAATTAGATGTCACTAATATTGATGTTTCATATGACTGAGCCTGTATTCTGTATAATTTGAAACTCATAAGGACCATTTTTCATTGATGATTGATGTATTATTTTATTTACTTATGTATCATACTGTTTAGTTTTAATTAATATATATATATAATTTTTATTTTTTTTTTATTTATTTTTTTTTTGTGTAATTTTGATACTTAAGTGATGCATGTAATATAAGTGGTTGCATACAAGTTCAATCAATACTAGGGTGTTGAATGGTAGAGTAATATTGTTGCAGGGACGGGGCTCTGTTGGAGCGAAGGGGAGAGGGTCTGATGTTTATACTTGTAATATTTCTGTTCACCTATGCTTCTGAATTTATGTGCTTTGTACACTACCTCTCTATGTATAAATATCAATAAAAAGACTTGGAGCAAAAAATAATGGTTGAATATGTTTCAACAGTTTCAATATGTTGACACAGTGTTATACAGACTCAGGTATAGGCTTGTTGCTTAGTGGCTGCTAGGGTGAGGTCAGGTACAAATTTGAATGGGATAGCATAATGTGAACATCAGGAATGAAACAAATTACATAGACATATGTCCAGACACACATCCACACATATACATGTAAAAACAGGTATTCAGAAGTTGAGCATGAAATAGCTACACACGTTAACGAAATGAAGGAAATGATAGGGGGCAAGCAGTATTTCTTATTTAGTTAGAAGGGAATACTCTGAACAAGAAGCTTGACTGTGTTTAATGTGGAAAATACATTTGGCTTGTTGTGAGTCTCATTTTCATTATGCAGCATGTTTGGAAAACTTAGCAGGAATAAAATCCTTCTCTTTGAAGAAGTCCTGGAAGGAGTGAGCTCCCATAAACTTCTGAATAACGTGGCCTGGTGAGGACCACTCATGATTCCTGGCTCCAATGAGAGTAGTACACCAACTCTTTCCAGACTCCAATGGAAAACTACTGCTGCAGCTACTGTACCTCCCCCCCCCCCCCCCCCCACCACACACACACACTTTTTGGTCTCTCTCCTTTTCTTGTGTATGTCTGAATGCATTTCTCCCTACTCCCCCCTCTTTCTTATTAGCCTGTGTAAGCATATTCTGCAAATCTTTCTTCTGGATGGAAAGACTGAGAGGAGGGAGGGGAAAGAATATGTTGTTGGAATATGTGTCAGTTGGCCAAATAGGCTCCGCATGCGTGTTTTCATGGCGCAGGATGTGGCAGACATAATCTACTCCCTCTTTTTTTCAAGCCTCCAACCCCATCTTCCTTAGTAACTATCTTTTGCTCTTTTCTTTATGGATCCCATTCCTTCTCTTTGTTGTGCTCTATTTTGTGCTTCCCTCCTATATCACGACAGGCAAATTTGACATTAGTAATGTATTACGGTGTCTTGCTCCTGTCTTAAATCCAAAGTGCACTCAGTGTGTGGCGATGCTGTAATTTAAGTTGCCGTTTTGCTGCAGCTGTGGGAGTCTGACTTTACTCCATGGCTTATGCAGCAATAACGCAGACCAGCAAACTGAGGAGCTCTACACACATACACACACACACACATAAACTATTTTATTCATGCTAGGCTGAAGTCTCGGTTGCATTATCAGCCAACAAGAGCCAGTGTTGGGTATTAAGCCAATTTACTGGTACACACCAATGTACCAAGGCTTTTAATGCCTATCAAAACAGGAGTCCCTCGCTCTAATTCAGTGCTGTGTGCTCGTCTGTGTTTTGTGCGACTGCCCATCTATAAGCATATGTGGCTCTCTCTTTCCTCATTGACTGACTGATTTATATCGGCACTCATGCTTGAAATAGAATCCACTCCTCTGCCTGCCGTAAAGATGCAGGGACTCGCCAAGTGTATCTTCTCCTCTGCTGTGTGTGTGTGTGTGTGTGTGTGTGTGTTTGTGTCAGATTTTCAGCATTGCGTGTGTAAAGGTTCACTGACTGCAACTCTAAGGTGAATGCAAAAAAAGAACAAAGCTTCTTTTTTTCTCGTTCTCCCTCTTTCTTTCCTCACCCACTCCAACTGAGCTAAACCTAACGAACACCCACCCACCCATCCCGTCTTTTCCCCTCTTTCAATGCTCCCTTGCTCCCCCATCATCCCTCATCCTCTTAGAGGAGCAAGGGAGCATGCAGTGGAAATAACAGAGCCAATAAAGACACTGCCAGAATCCATCCACTCCCTGTGCCTCACATAGTTGCTGAGGGAGAGAAAGAGTGGGGAGGCTGTTGGAGAGGAGACTAAGGGGGAGGAAAAGAGAGAAAGGCCCGTCTCGAACATGTCTACAGCTTTGGATGAAGGAGGTGGTGGGGGAAAAGATGCAGGAGGCGTATGCTCTTGACAAGATGAATGAGGGCGGATGGAGAAGGATGGCAGGATAGAATGAAGATGGAGAGACTTGGATAGCGGGATGATAATTCTGGGAGGGCACATTTGCACACACATTTGGACCCCCTTCCCCTGATGCCTCTTCCTTAGCCAGGGGTAATTGTGTCAGTCCTGGAGTGCCCCCTGGAGGGCTTCGCAACAGGTGCAATCCTTTCCAGTCCCACACCAATTGAGACTTTTATTGGTTATCAACAGAAAAGCTCAACAGTCGTCAGCTGCAATCAGACTGGATTGCCTTTCTCCCCGTTTTTTAATTATAGGAACTTAAGGGAGCTTATATTGAGAAGACCTACTTCATTTTTAAAAGTGGTGCCCAAATATGGAACAGGTGCATTCAAAAACAAGGGCATAGCACAGCAGAGTTGAACAGAAGGTGATGCAAAAGTTAGAGCGCTGAAAGAATAAAGCTGGTCAGTGCGAGGTCCCGCATCTTGTAAATCATGGAACATTTTCAGACCACCACACGATGCCGGTTGACTAAGTCATTGATCCTCATTTTCAGAGACAGTCCCCTGCCGAGAGCTGGAACTCGGCCAAACCCACCAACCTCGCACAGGATGTGTGATTGTAATGCACACACACACACACACACACAAACACACACACACCAAGCCTGTAACACTTGGACCAGTCTAACCAGGCCATATTCAGAAGCATTGTGTTCCCTGTCAATGTGTTTAACAACACGCAGACTGATTTGAGATGAGGCCAATTTAGTCGCAACCCGCGCCTTCCCCAAGGCTCTGAATTTTTACGATGATATCTCAGTCTGCGATCCTTCATGGCAATCTTTTACTTTGTTTTATTGTTTTTTGTTTCTCTTTTTTTTTTTTTTTTAACAATGAAGCATTTATATCGTGTCTCTCAGGGTTGTCATCACAATTAAGTCCCACCAGGCGATGATATGAATGGCTCATATGCATGTGAACTGGAACATTTACATCAATCCTCATTGAAAGTGTAGTCGCATGCCGCTGCGTGGCCTGATTTTTTTTGTACACAGATAGAAGCTGTGAAGAATTGGAAGAGAAGACAAATCTGTTACCCTTATGTAGCTCTCTGGAGGCCTCTGAAACAGCATTCTTTCATGTATAATACAGAGACCTTCAAAATAATTGCCTCTTTCTTGTCAATACTTTCTCTTTTTTTTCTTCCTCTCACACACGCACAAACACTGCACAGCACCTTTGAAGGAAAGGTCTCGTAATTATTATATGCAATTTTCTTCTGCATTGGCAAGTTTGGAACAGAACACTTTACAAGCAGGACACTTTGGCAGGGATATTTATGTCTGCTTCTTAATCAGTGACATCAACGACAAGTGGATAAGCAGCAAAGATGAAGTGTCTGTACCTGAGAGTGTTTGGGTGTGAGAGGGGGACATAATTGTGCAATAGTTTTCTCTCACCATATCTTCATGGAGATGCATTTAAGGGGCATTTTCTTTTTTGGTGATGAAAAGGTGATGCGTCTTCTCCTTTCATTCTACAGGATTGAACCTTCATTCCCCCCCCTCCCCCACCCCCCTTCCACACATACACACACACACACACACACACACACACACACACACACACATCTGGTGCCATCACTTGTATGGCGATAACTATACTGTGTTCTTTCTTTGATCTCAGCCATGTTGTGTGCATCCTGTAAGTGAATCTCCTTATTTAATATATATATTTTTTTTTTTATTGCACACAATTTCTGTTGAGACGTTTGATTTAATGTTAATAATGTACAGTATATATCTCTTTGCAGAGCTTAAACCTCCCCCAAGCAGATTTAAAAATAAGTCTACCGAGAGATGAAAAGAAAAGAAAACTGCATTTGTTGAAGTATGTATGGGTCTCTCAAACACACTCTGCACACCTTGTTATTATACATCCATGCTACATACTCGCTAGCCATTCGATTTTGCATCTTACAAAAACCTAACTGTGATATTTAAATACCACTGGATTTTTAGCATTTCAGTGTTTTACTATGAAAACCATAGTTTTACATTCAAGTGGATCAAGTTTTCCAGTAGCTAATTTCAAGTTGTAAACTTTCACAAAACATTTTATGGTTTACAAATACAGACAGAAAATCCAATTGGCAAACATTCAAACAACACTAAGAGTCTACAGCCATGCTGGAAGGTTGTACTTGGCTGTAGATGTTGAGATAGTTCACCAGACTATGATCAGAGGAAAAGTCAGGGGATAACCAAAATCCTTAGGCGTTCTCCTCTGGGCACCATGAATGTCTGTACACTATATTAATACAGAAAACTATATTCCATTTTAAAAACTCAGGTTTCAAATTGGATGGAAATGGATTGGTGAAATTTGGCATGAAAAATTCAAACTTGAACATCCTGTTAGCCAAGAATAAGCAATTGATCCCTGTCTTCTTAGGTTACTTTCTGTCATTATCTTAGAAAGAGACCTTCACATGAGAACTTGGTAATTCCAGACACTTTTCTGTCAGAAATTGTGAACCTTTTTTTTTAATTTGCACTTGACATGGAAATGACTACTGGAAATTTCAAAGAGCGGAACTTCAAACGACACACATTTAGACTGATGGGTTTTTAAAGGTAGCTATTTCATTGATATTTTGTGGTATTTAAATTGCGACATTAAGTGTTCAGCAATGAGTTAATTTCAGAACTATGGAGGATATATTTATTCATACAAAACAAGGTGTTCAGTTTAAAAAAAAAAATGATCACAGCCTATCTTTGCTTCCATATGATTGTGCCACTAGCACATATGAAGACAAGTGCACACATACACACTTGTCCCACAGACAGTCGCCAAATGATTTAGTTTCCACCAATGTTGTTAGCTCAAAATGGTCACATCCAGGGGGAACATGTAGTTCAAAGGTTGCAGCATCGCTACACAGCTGCAAAAGTCATTGTTCCTCTCATAAACTAGTCAAAGAGGCTTTTCTGGACTTCACCAAGTTGTTGATCCTCCTCTCTCATTATGCTGCTTGAACTTTTTTTTCTCTTTTTGAGCTAGAGGTTAAAACTAATGAGAATGTGTGTGAAAGGTAATGGCTTTGTGGAGAAGTTGACCTCTGAACAGAGGACAGAAATAAATATCTTGACGATGTGAGCACTCCTTAGTACCTATTCAGCCACAGCAGAGGGGGAGGCACACATAAATCAAATGCCAAAGTGATATTTATTTGCCTCCTCAACTATTTACTTACTGACAATAAAGGTGGAATTGATGTGGCTATTAAGACGAGTGTTTCGGAATGGTCAGGGGCTGCAAATGAGGCCACTTTATGGATCGGATGCAATAAAACCCAGTGATAAAACAATATGGAAGATGTGGACCTGGCCGTCAATCAAAGGTAAGTATGATAAGCAAGTTCATTAATTTTAATGGAAGAAATTCTTCTCAATAATGCACCAGCCGTGCTGCCATTTTCCATATTTCTTGTCCTAATTCAGTGCTTTAACCCAGACAGAATGGAAGTCTCCCATACCCTCCAGTAAGCCATGAACTCAAACAGTGAGAGGTGAGGGAGGGTGAGGAGGAGGGGGGGTGGTAAAGAGAGGATAGAGGACTGGAAGAGAGATTAGAGAGATGCCCTAGGCTCATTTTCAAGCACTGTGGACAAGGTGATGTCACCACACGTTCCACTAAGGGGTCTCCCCCCCCAAAGAGAGGAGGGGAGAAACAAAGGGGGGTACAAGAAGAGAGATGGGCAGGGGGAAGAGAGTCTGTGAGGAAAAAAGTAAGGAGGAACGGAGAAAACCACATACTGAAAGCAAAGGGGGGAGTTGAAGAGGGAGAGAGACTTGGGATTTGGATTGTGCAGCAACGGTGGGGAGAGGGGAGGGGAAAAGTTGGACGCGGACAATCTTGCAGCAACTTTTTTCTTCTTTCCTTTCTCCGTGGAAGAAGCCTCAAGAAAAGAAAGACAACGGGACAAAAGACGCTCTGGATTACATTTAAATTGCATTTGCATCGCCCCTCAAGAGTTCCCTGGATACAATCACGCATTTATTTCCGGATTAATGTGGTCGCAAATCTGTGGATTTATCAGTAGTTGAAGGTATGGCTTTTGTGGACTTTTATAGACGCGTTAGCGATGCTTGAAAAGTGTAAAAGCGATGCAAGTTTTAAAGAAATGTTGCAGTAAAGGTAGTGGAACTTTATGCTGAAACTTTTGCAGTAGGCAGTAGGTTCGGAGGCTATTGCAACAGGCATAATACAGTAGGCTACATCACATGGGGATATTATAAGCGTATTATACAGCAGATAACAAATACATATCACTGTAATAACTATAGAGCACCATAGTGCGTATCCTATGGGGTTATCACATACTTTTAGGGGATAACATGTCTTAACATATAAGCATGATAAACACACTTTCTCCCAGTGAGGATCATTAAAATTATATCTGCTGGGTAGTCCTGACACATTTTTGTACTTCTTTATTGGATCTTGCGAGAAACATTTGATAGGCCTATAGCTATAGCTGCTTGCACAAGTGATGCTGATTTTCCCTTCATACTCAAAGCCAGGCCTTACTACAACACATCATGGGCTGAGCTGTTACTGTAAATCTTTGTGGCTTGCATCCAACCCCTGTGGCACGGAAAAGCCTCTCAGGAGCGCCGTGTTTGGATCTGCAACATGCATATCATTCAGGCCAAGTAATGTCTGAGCCTATTACTGCACTGAGTTGAGATCAGGGTCCAACATGCCTCTATACCTGGGGAAAAAAAGGAAAAGTGCTGAGGGGGAAGCTTGAATGCCACAGTCACATCTGTTTTCCTCATTACTCAGCCATCCCCTGTTTGCTTGCTTTTGCATCCTGTCTGCTAACCCATCTTGAAAGTTTTCTGTGGTTCCTTCCCTGCCACATGTGGAACAGCTCATTGTTGCCTTTTGCAACTTGAGAAAAAATATGATTTATTTCTCTGATGAGAGGTGTCAATCTCTCCACTGTTACCTCTTCACCGTCAGTAAACAACAGATATCTTTTTGTTGAAGGGGTCATTTCAACAAAGATATTAAGATAATCTAAAACGCTTAAAAAAAACCTTATTTGCTGCAGTATCTCCTGGGGCACCCCCCCCCCCCCCCCCTCTTCAGTAATAGGTACTACTCCCTCTTCAGACCCTGGGGAATGTAGCCCTGTAAACATAACAAATTGATGTCCTTGAACTGCACATTAAGTGTTGCTCACTTAACCTGCTGCAGGATGAACATGCAGTGTTTAGCTGTGGGCAATGCAGGATCTGCTTCATGTACTGCTTATAATTCTAGCCTGTACTGTATGCCTACAGATAATTTTATCATCCACTTGACTCTTTGCTTATTCCGTACAGCAGTGAAGTGAACATTAAGCTATCAGAAATGGTCAGCCTTTAGCAGGTCATCTGAAGGCTGACTCAGCCATGCATGGAATGGGCTTGAGGCCAACCAGTTCACGCCATCTGAGTAGGCGTCACTTTACATCATTACTTCTGTAAGTGGACCAAAAGTGTCCATGGCAGTGGAACTTTGAGGCAACCATGAGCAGAGGGAGGGTTGTATGTATTCAAAACTCCATCCTTTTGTTCGCAATCTGCAACTGTGCGGGCTTGTTTCTCATTCACAACTATTCAAGGCCCTGAGCACGGCCCAGTATTTAAGACTAGTAAAAACTTGCCACAGTTTCCTTTGAATGTTTTACAGCTTTGGATATTGTCTTCGCTAGTTTGAGAGTTTCTATTGCTCCTGGTCAGTGGATATCTGGAGTGTCTATCGACGCCTCAGGGCATCTTTAATTACTTTTATTCCCTCAGAGTTCCCCGTTGTAACAGGCCTGCAATGCACTCTCAGGTTTGGCCTGAAGCACATACTAAGTTCCAAGAGCCATGATTGTACGTGGACATGTTGTTCTGTTCATTATGACATCAGAATCACAGTAAAGAGAAGCTTCTGACTGTCAGAAATGCTCTGGTACTTCCTATCTGGCAAAAAGATCTCTGGGGCGTGCCTGAAAAGATAGCAGCATATTGACTGTTGTCAACATCCACCACTCACTTTGGTCCAGAGAGAAATATCTCAACAGTTACTTGATGGATTGGCTGAAAATTGGGCACAGACATGCATGGCTGCCAGAGGACGAGTCTACTGGCTGAAGTGATGCTCTGACATCATCATTATCACCTCCATGAGGTTCACATTAATGGTTTCGAGTGAAATGTCTTAACAACTATTGGTTGGATTGCCATGAAATTTGTAGCAAACATTAATATGCCTACCAGAAAGAAACTGTTCACACCAAATTCAAAAATACATATTTTTCCTCTTACCTGTATAGGGCTATTAATTAGTCTAGATTGTTTTGGTGAGAGTTGCCCAGTATTGAATATATTCTCTGTAGAGATGTCTGCATTCTGTCGAATATAATGGAACTAGATGGCACCCGGCTTGTAGTGCTCAAAGCGCCAAAAAAAAATTTGAAAAACTTAACAGCAATGTCTATTTCCAGAAATCATGAATCGGTTACTCACAATAATCCACAGACCTGGATGTGAGCAGTTTCATTTGGGAACTATTTTCTTTTCTTTATTGTTTTTCAAATGTATTTTTGTGGCGCTTTGAGCACCACAAGCCAAGTGCCTTCTAGTTATATTGATCTACATGATGTAACAATGGCCCGTATCATTGTGTTTTAGCCTATATTTCATAAATATCTTTCTATATGTCTGTCTAAAAAAATTCTTGTTCTGGCTTTGTGACCATATCCTTGTATTTCTGCACCTTTTGTCTTCTGTGGTACACATGCTGTACTGTATATGAACGTTTTTTTTTAATGTTATTGTATGCATTCATTCATCTACCTGTCCACTTTTTAGGCAGGACTTCTGTTTTATGGCTGCATTCCAGTCGACATTTAGTGGACTTTACACGTTCTCTGCTGGGAGAGGACTTCATTCAGGGTCATGACCCCACAGTCCGATCAGGAGGATGTTTTCACTGCCTAGCACCCAAACCACTCTGGACTGTGTGTGTGTTTGTATTTGTGAGCAGGGTAGATTGGAAATAGATACTCTGTGAGTGAACTGTACATCAATCTTCTTGCTACAGAATGCTGGAAGAGACAGCTGGAAAGGTACTGAACCCTCAAATGTTACATGGCCAACACATTTATGCTGGGTTCTCCCATTTAAACAGATGGAAAGGAGTCTAAATAGTGGGCAACGGTTTCACTGTTATTTAATCATCCGTGACTCGGTGGCTAATAAGCAATTCTCTTGTCAGGCCATAGAGAGGACATGTTTCATTTAACTCTGTCAGTGTGTGTTCCTCTAAACAGGCTTGTGTTGGGGCTGTTGTTCCATCTGTAAGCAGTGGCAATGATGATGAAATGTGTGACAACCAAAATTGCTAAGCATTGAGCACAAATTCCCTCCATTGTTATATAGGACAATATCAGTTTCTGTCCATGTATTCAAGCCATACAAGTACTGGAACTGGTAGCTGTACTGAAAATAGAAAATATTCAATAGGTCTGGACCTAGAACCTAAATGACCCCTAGAACTACTGAGCTGGTCTGTACCTTCCATGGAGACACATTGTTGTCATAAAAATACTGTCCAAGCTGAAATGATGAGCCTTGTGATGTGATTGTTAATGTTGGTCACCACTTCTGTCCGCCAGCGCATGTCTTCAGGCTTTTAGTGCTGGAAGACTTTCAAATCTGTCATTGTTTTCCTTCCTGTATTAGCTTCGTACTCAGTGACCCAATCACTCGCAGGCCTGCTTACCGGGCTCATAGCCAGCCCAGCGGCCAGGCCCAGTGGCCTGACCCCATACTAGCATTATCTGCTGTAGCCAGCTGGGTGGCCCGTGAAACTGCAGATGGAATGCAGAGAAAGAAAGAGAAACAACCATAGCAACACATATAGGGAGCCTATTATATTGTTTTGGATTATGGCCAGATAATAATAGCAATGAGCTGTAACTTTTCCCTCAGCCTGTGTTCTCTGGACTGTGATGTATTATGTACTGTGTGAACTTTCTTATTATTGTGATCATGTGGCATGAAGCCTATAATAATAGCTTCAGCTTTAGAGTGCTCAAACTCAGCCGTCTAAGGCTTTGATTAACCTTGCAGCCATCCAACTGCAGGGGAAAACTTTGTTTTAATCTATTCTTCTTGCTGTTTAGCTCACAGCTAATTTTACATAAACAGTGTCCATGTTGTCAACAGTTGTTCAGCCGGATAAATTGTGCCACAGCAAGATTATACAGTGTCTTGCAAATATCTTGTTCTTTTCATAAAATGGTAACCCTGGCCTTTTTAAAATCGAAGAAAACAAGGGATGGAACCACATCTTGAGTCAGCAGCACCCAAAATTGAATGCATAATTCACAATGCAGAGCGTGGCAAGCTGTCCTTAATATTTCAGAACATAATTTGAAACACCATAGTCCATCACATTGTCTGTTAGCAGCAAGCTGCAGGAAGTCAGGTCAGGCTAGATGGTATTCACACAGTGTCCTCAGCTGGGCAGGTACGCCACATTGTGTACCCCCAGGGGAGCGTGGGGGTCATTTCTCCTGGCAGACGGGACAGGTGTGTGTACAGAGACAGTCTGCTCGCCTGCTTGCCTTGAGGGCCCTGCTGTACCTGTAAACACTGTAGAGTTATGGGGTCCTCACACATGCCGAGGGCAAGTCCAGGTCAGCTGGGATGTGTTTATGTGAGTCAGAGTGGGCGGTCTTATTGTGTTTGTGTGCATGCATTCTTGTGTGCATTTATAAAAAAAGGGGTTGCAATAAGGGAATAGGACTGTGGAGACTCTGAATATAATGAGTATTTAGACGTGGCAAGTATTTTAATCTGTGCAGGAGTGTGTGTGTTTGCTTGTTGTTGGGCCACGTGGAAGCATCTGGTGCAACACAACCATGGCTCCAGTGGAATAGTCTCCAGATGTGTTTGTGTGTTTTGGCCCCTGTGTGTTTGACTCAGGACCAACCAGCCTGCATGTAAATCATTTGACTTCTATGTGTGCATTTTGTTTAGTTGTCTTGGTATTTGTGTGCAGCAGCATGTGCACATTATTTTTTTCTTTTAGAATTATTTCCTAGATACGGTCACGTGAATGTGTGCACTTATGTGCACTCTCACAGACATTTTTGTGTGTGTGTGTAGCAGCTGTCCAGTCAAAGGCCAACCAGATGGACAGGATAATGACTATGATCAGACTGTATAGAGTTACACTCCCTAATGAAGCACATTCTGGTTAATTCATATGCCACTAACAAAGCCTGCATCATACCACATAATTAACACATCAACTGTGACTGACTCATAAATATACATCAACGTCTATTTAGGAGTCAAGCATAATGTGCAGCTGTCGGCAGAGTAAGCAGACTGGGTGTCATTCTGACAGAATGTAGGAAGGATTTGACTTTTTTGACTTTCTCTTTTTCTTTGTTTGTTTGTTCATCCATCAGCTGGTGACGTGAGGTGTTTTCAGTGGAGTGAAACCATGTGGCTTCTCTGTTCCTCTTTGACTCTGTTGGCCCTCAGCTTTGGATCGTGTGACACGCTGACATCAGAGCAAGGTGAGTTTCCTCTACTCTGCTGGAATTTTTTTGAAAAAAAAAAGAAAATGTAAACTCTAGTAGTTGTTATGCATTGGTAAAAAAAAGAAGTGATAATCAAAAACAAAAGAAAGTGTTACAAATGGCTAAAGCTAACCTGGGCTCGTATGACCATTAATCCCCCTGTCTCCTTTTCCCTGTGTGTTGCCTATAACGTGAGAATGAGACTAAACTTGCCTGGATGAGTATATGTCTTCCCAACTTCTACAGAGATTTGTGCTGTGTTAAACTGACTCACCCAGACACTGCATGCGTTCGCATCTGAAGCCGGGCCTACTGCCGTTCACTGCTACGCGTCCTCTCCTTTGTTGGCGTCCTTGCCGGGCCAGCCCCGCTTTTTCCTTGTTGTTATAGTTCAGGTTTAAAAGTTGTATTTACAAAAGTTTGTAGAAAAACAAGAATAGTCCTTCAGCATCTTTGTCTTCTTAGTGTTCTCTGTGTAGAAACATCTGGTGTGCAAACAATCACCTCAATCAATCCCCTCCAAACACCTCAGCGTAAAGACACTAAACTGGAATCAAAACTGAAATCATAACAAAAGAGAAAGAAAATGTCTTGCTTTATAACATAAGTAATAGTTCGGCATATGCTTATTTGCTTTCTTGCTGGGAGATAGATGAGAAGATGGATACCACTCTCATATCTGTCCTTTAAATATAACGCTTCTGTGCTGCGTTCCGGGTGCACCGCGGTTTTGTTCCATCCTCGTGAAAAAAAATACAACATAAAACAACACGTAAAACCAGTGCTTGTTATATTTAAACTTTTTTTTTACCCTAAATACTAAAGATGTTGAACAAAACAAGATTTAAAAATTGGACATTTATTCCAAATTGGATGTACAACATAAAAGCACTGCATTACATTTATAGTCACTGTGGAGCTCTTTATATTAAACTGCTTACAACTGAAACTGTGGATACAAATGTTAAATGGTAAAGGCCACAAAAAAATACTTATTGCTCTCAACAAACTGCTTCTCAGAACAGTCCTTGTATCTTCATTTAAATGCTAAAAATACAAAGTCACAGAACTATTCTAACAGTTATAACTGAGACAAATTTTCTATCTGGTGTTGTATGCTTGACAAACTCGACACGCTTTGGAACCCATCTGAGTTTGATGGAACTGTGTGTATGTGCCCTGTGTGTGTGATGGGTCCCAAAACTACAAAAAAATAAATAAATGGACTGTAATTACAGCTTATGTGCGTTTCATGCTGGTGGCTGTTGGTGGCAGAGTGGTTAGGCTGTGGCAAGGAGTGTGTGTTTACCATGTGCGGTTGTGTTCCTCTTCATGAGCAATCAATCATACTGAGTTTCTGTGTATTTGTATAGGGGAAACATTTGTTTTTAATATGTTTAATATCTGTATGTGTGCATATATAAACTTGTAAGAATGTTGTGTGTTCAATTGTCTGTTGGTGTGTTAGAGAGAATGTGTGTGTGCGTCTGCGTGCGTAAACACAGTAAATCTAGTCTACTGTGTTGTTTTATTTATTTATTTATTTCATTCCCAACTGTCTTACTCCCTCATCACACTGGCAGTGTGTTCTCAAGGGTAGGCTCTGTGATATCACCCCGGGGGCCAAACAATCCTCCGTAGCTCGTGGAGCTCTGAAGGGAGCTTTGTGGAGGAGGGGATCCCTCTTGGGAGACCCTAGTCAGAGTTTTTCAGATGAGACTGAGTCAGCTTGCAGCTCCCCTGAGTCCTCTCCCCCAGTGGTTGGAAGAAAGTGCTTTCTCAAGTGCAGCTATAACACTTTGTCAGAGCAAGCACCACACACACGCTCACATACACAAATTCCTCTGACTCATCCAAATCTCTACTTACTGGTAATTTGCTGACATTACAGAAGGAAAGGAGGTTTAAGTAAAACTAGTGTTGAGGAGTTGAGCTGGAAGATTGCGCTGCCATTCTGCAGTGGATCAGCCAGAGAGACTAGTCCCCATAGTTGAGTTAAATTGCTGAGATTCCCTGCCTTTGGTAAAGTGTTGCTGATATGGGTTCTTTTGGTGTGCCACAGACCCTACGCTGTCTGAAGTAATGGATTTGTGTATTGATTTGTTTTTACTCAGCTTTCCCGCTGTCTGTGTCTGAGCTAAGTTGTATGTTTCCAGGTGCCAATGAATTGTAATAAGCTCATTTTCACAGAACCAGAAGTTAGAGAAGACAAGCAGCAGAAATAGACATACATTACAGAGCCTGGTTAGGGGTACAGCTTGTTGTGAAGTGTAGTAACTATCCTATATGCTGTCTTTGCTTCTACACTGAGAATTGATTATATTCTGTAGCCCCTTACTCATAGTAAATACTGTATTGTGTATCTGTTAATCTGATGTAATTCCATATGGAACAGGATGTTGTGACGGATAAAGAAGGGTCTACTTTAATGTAAACCAATTAAATAGGGGAAAGAGGCTGTTAGATGTGATAGGACGTCACTTACAAGAAATTAATCTGAGCAAAACACTTAAACTTGTAACTGCTTCAGGGTGGCTGCTTCATGAATGAACCTGTCCTGTTATGTCTCTACTCTTTGCAGAAAAACATGTGCATTGCAGTAACGTAATATTGAGTCACATCTCAGTAACTGCCCAGTGCATACAAATAACCAACAAGTGACAAATGTGATCAGTCAAATGAATGTTTAAAATGAATGCTGAACATTTGGAGTTGACATGTAATAAGCAGCCAATTTCCTTTTAAGTCTCTTTCGCCCTTTTTCTCTGATTGTCCAATCCAGCCTCACTTACCAATATGTATATGCCCACCCTGCACACACACAAACACACAGGTTGCCAGACATCATGTCAAACAACGCAATCTTATTTGAGAACTGTACAGACCTCTGCATGTACTGTCTCAGTTTATTGTTGTGAAAAGCTTGTAAATGCTTGTAAATGGCAAAAGCTTGTGTGTTTTGAATGTGGGCCCACAAAGGGGAAAATGAGTGAGCTCATCCCTCTCAAGAACAGCGTTTTAAGTCTTTCCACTCCTCTGTGCTGCAGTTTTATCTCTGGAAAAAAAAACAGGAATGTTCTCTCTTGTCTGTCTCATTTGCCGAAGAAGGCAAGTGAGACACACTCCCCCCTCTGTCTCAAACCCTTCTTTGCTTTTTATCATCTAAGTTTGTGATTTTCCCCACACTTTAACCTCACATATAGCTACATTGAATCATCATATCAAATTGACTACACCACCCAGCATCCCTGTCCCATATGTTGCTTGTGTTTAATAGCTCCGGGACCTGGAAGAGTCTCCCTCTGAGTCTAACTTTCTGCTGATCAGCAGCCCAGTCCAATTATCTTGGAATGCCTCATTGTAAAGCACATTCAATAACTACCATACCCTCTCGAATTGCAAACCACACACCAAACACCTCTTCTGTGACCTCTTCTCCCTAATGAAAATGCTGTGCCAATTGTTTGCTGCTACAGAAACAGAATTTAAACTCAGGGCAGTTGGTTTCAGTGGACCCTAGCCACAGTAAGGTACTGGTAAATAAGGCCATTGATTCCTTAACCTTCTAAAGTTTGTTAAATATCTTGAACAATGCGAGAAAGGTCACACATTACTTATTTTAGCTGGGATATTGCAGTGGGCCAGCTAGAGTTGAGTTGACACTACGTTGCTCTTTGTCATAGTGAATTGATTATTAAGTTCAGTTAGGAACCCTCTCTTTACAGATTTAACCATTTATTGCAACAAATAGAAATACAGTTATGCTTGGCGCTGATGGCTCCGCTCTTGATAATGCTCCCTGGACCAGCCAAGCAGCATGCTAAGCTGAAACAGGGAACGCTATGCAGAAAACCCATTGGATATAAAAGAGTGAGCCAAAAGAAGGACATTGAAAACCATTATAAACTTTGAGTCATGTTAGGACTCTGAACTAGGAAGATGGAGGCTGGGGTGGTGGAGGCACTGTGTTGCCAGCAGCAGCGGCGAGTGAAGCAGTGTAGATGTAAAAGGACTGCCTTGATGTGAGAATGGCTGAGATTGGTGTGTGTCTGATAGGAATGATAATTCAATCAGAGGGCGTATGACTTCCGTGTCCTGCATGAACTAACGCTAAGCTTTCCGTTCCATTACGTCCTGTATATTGATGCATTTATAATAATCAAATCATCTACGTTTCTTCACCCTCTGAGTTGAGTGTAAGTTTGTATACTTCAAAAAGTAGCGTTTAACTTCACTAAAGACCCATCATGTTCCCGATTTTTTATTTATCTTTGGCAAGATGGAAACCTGGGGGAACACTCACAGCAGTGTGCGGCATGACTGCCAGTAGTATCATTACCTGCTTTGGCACGACTCAAACACAACCCATCAAAGAGGAAGTGAACCCAGCCAAGACCATCCAATCTCTTTAAGGCTACATGCAGCTGCTAGCAGGATCCTGGAGTGGCACTCTATGCTATGTGCTAATTAGCTTGTCAACAAGCAAGCTCTTTCCTTTGATCACAGCTTGAGAGGAAATGAGGTTCAAGATCCGCTGTATGTCCTCTGCCAAGTGCCTGAGTCTGCAACAGTCCACTAAAATATCATCCATCGTCTGAGTTATGTGTAAATAGCTTGTTTTTCCCATGAGCATGAGCAAAAGTCTCACAGTCTTAAAAGTAAACACAACATTTAGCTTTAAAAGTTGTTTACTAATGTGATTTCTCCAAATGCAAATGCAAATGCAGCCTCAGACTCATCTGGTTTTGTTATCTTCAGTTATTCTGCATCAGCCTTACGTCTCATTCACACATGCATTCTAAATATTGAGCATGTCATTTACATACTGAGCTTGTTCAATTCCTGAGCAATCTGTTCCCGTGCATTTTTATAAACATTTATGTTAAATCATTATTTTCACAGAGAATTATCGCCCAGCTGCTGTTCCTCTCAGTTCTATGAAACGTTTTAGCTTCTTTCAGCTCATTGTTTTTCTCTAATGGCCGCAACTTTACTGTTTTGTTTCAAGCTCACATTTCGCTTTAGCTCTCTTTTTCTAGCTGTCGCAGGCAATTGTTTACAGTAAAACAAACTCTGATAAACCCACTGTATACTCTAGCACCAAGTGACGGACAAAGTTAGCAACTAGCAGCTAGCTGGACCAAAACAGAGTTAAAACAAGAGTAAATATTTGACTTATCATGGTGGCCAGAAACACAAATTCAAATAAATGCTAATGTTGTCTTCGGTATGTTTAAATAGAGAACTGTTTTCTAACAAATTCCCCTCGTATCAACTTTATAGGGTGATATGTCAATGTTGTGTTTAAAGCTTGGTGCCCTGCCACCAATTGGCCCAATAAAATCTATAAATCATGGTTTAAAGTTATATCCTAGAAGGTGTATTTTGTTAACTTTAGCTCGACTTCATTAACCTTGGCTATATTTTGAGCTTAATGCAATGTTCTCAAATCTTGAAGTTGGCAAGTTAACGTCTATGTATGAAAGATGCTAAAAGATGTTGCGCTAACTAAGCATGCTAAAAACAAAATGGAGCATGATAAAAAACAGACTGATGAAAGTTGAGCAAAGTCATACAATGTAGAGCATGAGCTTGACAAACTGAGTCTGAGATGTCCTTAAATGTCCACTGGAGAGACGACACAGTATTTAGGGTAAAAAAAACCACCTAATATAACTTAACATTTTCACTTTTCTCACTCTCTGCTCTCCTGTGTGTTCGTTCTTCCTCCTCTCTCCACCTTTTCCTCTCTTCTGTTGCTTGACTTTTCATTATGCTGCTCGCTTGCCTCTAGCCAGGATTACTCCTGACAAAGCCTTCATCTTGATTCTGTCTGATGGAAATGGGACGGTGATGAAAAACACAACAGAAAAAAGAGTAAGCAGCAACGAAAGGTAGAGCCTACCATCTCTTGACTTCAAAAAACCTGCGATAGGCGATGTGAAGTCATCAGTGTCTTTGTGAGGCTGCAGAAAGTGTGCTGAGTCAGCCGATACTGGGAGGTTTCAAAATGGACCAGTCAAGTAATAAATACAGCATGTGTGATTGTGTGTGTGTGTGTGTGTGTGTGTGTGTGTGTGTGTGTGTGTGTGTGTGAGAGAGAGAGTGAGGGGAAAAAGAATGTACAGTAAGATAGAAGTGGAGCAACACTATCTGAGGGCTCCGAAGACTGCTTAATACTTCCTGTACACTCCACTGTATCTGTTACTTTGTTCCGAAGTCGCATTCAATTCATACAATTTCTTTGACTATTCATCTTAAGTTTCTCTCAGCGTACTACCACACTGTTTGACATCAGACAGGCTGAAATGTGCTATGCTTTAAAACAGTCTTTGTATTTTGAAACCAAGATGAGCAGGAGCTACAGGGTGTTAATTGACGAACTTGCTAAAAGGTGATGAAGCGCTGAATGCGATTTAATTCCTTCTTGAGCCGGCCTCCATGAAATAAAATTTCTAACTCTTAATTAAAGTCAGTTGGATGCTGTTATTCATGTAATTATATTAGGCTCTTTCCTCTTGTTTTGATGTGACTTCCAGTCACACATGTAGACGGCGTGTGCAGTGCAATCTTTGATGTTCTCAACAACGCAATCTGTTAAAGCTAGGAGACACAAAAACATTTCTTTAGTTTGAAGTTCAGAAAGCTGTTTTTGTTCAGGCTTTTGTCTTCTTCTCATTCATATCGACAGTCATAGTGACCTTCAAATGAATCCTACATCTGAATTAGCACCTGATCTTCAGTTTTTGTTTCTGCGTACACAATTGACCGTTAGCTAAGTCCCAGCCTCCTTGGCTACTGTTGCTGAGCCTTTTTCGTTCTCAAAAAGCACATGCAGTTTACATTGATAATGGTGACAGATTTCCTAAATGAAATTTGCAGCAATTTTCAAAACATGCATCTTCGATTTCAGACATAGGTAAAGGGAAGGAAAAAAAAGTACACTCTGATTTCTAGCCGACAAGTTTGAGCCGATTTTGTCTGACTTTTTAATAATTCCAGCTCATTCATTTTTTTTTTAACATATCTTTATTGAATTTCCAAGACAGCCACGGAGTAAAGAATAAAGCCCTCCTTTTAGCCCACCTGCAAGCCCTTAAAAACAACTAAGACAACAACAAAAAACTAAACAACAAAAAACACAGAAGGTTTGCACAGTTGAGGCATACTCAACATAATCAGTCAAAATGGTTTAGTTAAGCAACTGTTTGTTGTACTTTGAGATCTCAGACCATGCTAGACCATAGAGGCCACTCCGAAGGGTCTGTGCACCATCCTCACCAATATAGTCCAAGAAGGAGTCCCAGATTTTTAAAAAGCAAAAAGGCATGTCTTTGAGCCAGAAGTTACAGCTCATTCATTTTAAAACTAGAAGGGTCTTAGGGGGCTTTCACACCTGCCTTGTTTAGTTCGGTTGAATCGCACTAGAGTTCGTTTTCCACCTTGGTGCGGTTCGTTTGGGCAGGTGTTAATGCGCCAATTGCTCGGGTGCACACCAAAAGCAGACCAACTAAGCGTACCGAGACCTCCTTGAGGAGGAATGGTCTCCGGTATGCTTTCAATCGAACTCTGGAGTGGTTCATTTGTAGTGAGAACGTGATCTGACCTCGAACCGCACCAACTGTGTACTCTGCATGTCTGAGCTAAATGGCTCCTGTCAGCTGTCTGCGATGCGGCAGAATATGCAAACTGTAGCAGCTTGTAGTGTTTCCCTCACAGAAACAAACTGCGCTCACTCGCATCTCCGTGGTCAAACCAACCGTTGCAAAAGCTGGAGACAGACACCGGCAGAGCAGAGCGAAGTCTCGGTGACCATGGCAGACGTAGTCGCTCATGAAACAATGTCTGATTATTTAAATGAAATGAGCTAATTTGACCATGGAGATGAAATAAATATGCACTAGCTTATTTGGTCCACATGTTGCGCATGAGTTAGCCTTGAATGAGGTTGAATTAAAATATCTAACCTTCAGCTTCACATTAAGGAATATTACCGAAAGCAACACAGCTTAAAGAAAAGCATTAGGTTTTATTTGTGCTTAACGGTGGGCACAACCTGCTTTCACATTCTCTGCCGTCATAGTAAAAAACTGTAGAACGTCGTGCTCGGGGGCATTGGTCCTTGAGCCCCAAAGAGATCAATTAACTGTGGATCACAGTGATTCACAGGGTCGATGTCTACCTGTACAAGCCCAGCTTTTCGTCACATCTCACATCTCCCCTCTGTAGTGAGGCAGGCCGCTCTGACAGGCAACGCTTTTCTCTGTAACCTCCCCTGACAGGGTGAGAACATATCCATCAAACGGAGGCTACCGCGACAGACAAGCATGGTGCGAGACAACTTGTCAGACGAGGCTGTCTTCCGCTCTGCACAGCTTTGCCCTCATTTCATCTTGCTCTCTGTTTTACACTCTTTTTTTGACTCTCTTTCACCCCCACCAACTCCACTCTACTTCTCTTTCTTCCAGATCAATATTTCAGTTACTCTCAAATGCACGTATGTTTGCACTTGCTTGTTCTCTCTCTCACACAAACTCTGTCCGTTCCACTCAGCAGTAAGTGTGAAAGGTGCATTTTAAATCACTTCCATCCAAAGTCTGATTTGCTCTTCTTGACATTTTCTAAAGCTTGAACTATTGTACAGTTCAGGTTTTTTGCTGTTTACGTACCCACAGTTTGACGTACTTTTCATGTGCTTAACCCTCTGTGTGTTGTCTTCACAGACGAACAGTGCCCAGCCTTACAAGTGGATGAGTGGAAGTTTCCCCAGGCTGCCAGGCAAAATATCACAGGTGAAAAGACTTCAAGCTTGAATTGGCAAACAGATACATATCTTTCTCTGAGTGTTATTCATGTGGGTGCTGATCAATTCCATTTGTTGTTAGGTTTTAATCTGGTGAGGCGATTCTCCCTGCTCAAGAGTACAGATGTTAAGAAGATCCGCAACCCTCGAGGACCTGTCATCCTCCGCCTGGGCAAAACTGCACTCCTACGTCCCACCGAGTAAGTTTACATGTCTCTCACTGTTGCTTTATTTTTTTTTCAGCAACCTACAGACAAATACATCTCACACAAGCACATTGTGTACAGCGTTAGGTTGTAGAGAATGTATTACACGAAGTGAAATAAAGTGCATTTTTTGCTGGATTTTCATCTTTCTGTCAGCCTAATGTCGATAGGCTCTTTCTTCCCATGCTATGTCTGAACACAGAGAAATGCAGAGAAACTGAACGACCCTATGGCGAAGCAGCCTCTGAACCCTCACACAACATGTCAGAGCTGTCCAGTGGCTGTTAAAAAGCAGACACTTGGCAAACCATACACCACGGGTCAATCTCTGATTGCATTTCCAGAAATACCACTTCATTTCTCTCACCACTGACACTGGCTTGTAAAATTGAACTCAAACAGGCTTTTGGTTTTCCGGTTGTGAACCGCATATACTTACTGTAACTAGTTTTCCCATGAAATGTCTATTTTTTTTTTTTTGCTTGGACACAAACTAAATAAGTTATGCCTTAATTACTATAGTGGGCATAATGCAATTGCCTGTAAAGAAATAAAATGAGTTACAAGGATATGAATTTAATAGCGGCATTTTTAAAGCCTGAGCTTGTTCTCAACTTGTTTCTGGGTGAGGAGACCTGCTACCATAAAATCCAACAGAGCATGGCTTCTTTGCACAACATGATTTTGCAGCTTGACATGGTGTAATTATGCTTTCCTGGGTTTTCATGTGGTTATTACACAGTAGTTGGGTGTAGATTGTGTTTGGAATTGCGTGACAAGTACTTATTAGGGTTATGTGCTGACTTTTTTTCAATCCTGTTTTTTTTTTTTTGTCTTTTTTTTTCAGTTCTTGTGAATTATAGCCAGTTTTCAGACTGAGCGAAACTTCTTTCAACCTACCGATAAAGCAGTTTTTTGGAACTTGTCAATTGGGTCAGCCCAGAATATTCTATCCCTCTGTCCAGCACTGTGAGCTCCATTTGCTTGAAGGCCCGATAAATCTGTCTACAAAACACTCTTTTTCTTTTTTGGAGACATTTTGTTCTAAAAGTGTCACATAGATTGTTTGTCACAGGCTTGGAGAGTACTTGTCATTTGGAAAAGAGGGGCGAAACACAAAAAAACTGTCACATCTCAGGAAATCAGCATCTTTGAAGCCAAAGAGGAAAATCCAAGATGTTTCTGTGTTGCCTCTAACCATACAGAGAGAGGGCGGGAACACCATTCTCTATCTCCTCTCTGCTGCTCGTTTGGGATTTTTTTGTAACGGTGCAGAGTTTATTGACATGTTGATGCCATCAAGAGCTCTGCTGTCAGTTTTGTCAGTGAAGACTGCTACCTATGTGACTTCTTTGCATCTCAGACAGAGAATAATCAATCTAAGCACATCAGCCTTCACTGTTGGCTGCCTTTCATAGTGCGTCTTTCTATACACAGAGCTCACTGTCTTCCATACACGTTTCTTAAAATGAGAATCAGAGGAGCTTCTTCTTGCCTCACAGAAAAGTAGATACAAATCAGAGAGGACAGTCTATCTTCGTCAGTTAGTCACAATGTTCCATTTATTTCTTTATTTGCTTTCATTTGTTGTTGTTTTTTACTGTTGCCTGCTTAAATGGCATTATATGGAGTGGTTTTCACACAGGTAGAAAAGTGGAGGCGGAGAACAGATGGGCTGTTTAAAGATGTAGTAAGGGGAACAAAAGGGTTAAAGGTTTAAATCCAGGCAATGAGTGAATGCATAAGAACAACCCCTCAGGCTTGTCTCATGCCTTTTTCATCCCAGTAACAGTATGAGTGTATGTGTGCTCAGCATGTATACACTTTTGTGTGATGGTGTGTGTGTGTGTGTGTGTGTGTGTGTGTGTGTGTGTGTGTGTGTGTGTGTGTGTGTGTGTGTGTGTGTGTGTGTGTGTGCCCATCTGCTTAAATCTGTACTGTATATGTGCAGTTGCAGCATCTTAATTTAGATTACCCCGCTTTTCCCATCCCCAGAATACTGTATATACTCAAGCAGGTGAGGTTGACTGAAGTGCCAGACGTGTGTATAGTAATTGCAAAGCTGTGTTTTTCTTTGTATCAGAGGCTAATTAATTCAGCTAATCAAAAGCTAATACAGATGAGTGACAGCCAGAGGAAGCTACTTGACTCTCGCCTCTCTCAGTTGTCTGCTGACAGTGAAATGGACATCAGTCACAGCTGGTCACATGCATTTTAATTTCAGCAAAATTTGATTTGATTGCTTTGGGCCTGTTCCTTTTATGCAGCTACAGTGTGTAGGAGAGAGTGGAAGCAATTCTTTGATATTATGGCATGAGGCCAAGATATTTCAGACAGAATTCAAAGGCATTTGATGAATTCAGCACTTATTATCACATATCAAAAGTGGTACATTTTGTTTACATGTAAAGCATTTTGCTGCTGTTCTTATGCAGGAATTGCTTAATAAGCACAATTCATTTTTATTGAGAGATCAACAACATGATATGCAACCAAAGATTGGAAAGTGCAAATGTGAGGGCACTGGCAAAATGCCTCTGTGACGGAAGGATTAGAAAAGAGCAAACATGTAGGAGGACAAATGCAGAAGGCATATCGGGAATATCTTCAGTACCTTCAGCACTCACTGGATCGGTTCGCAGCCAAGTGTGAAGCGGCTGGGATGAGGATCAGCACCTCTAAATCGGAGGCCATGGTTCTCAGCAGGAAACGGATGGAGTGCCTCCTCCAGGTAGGGAATGAGTCCTTACCCCAAGTGAAGGAGTTCAAGTACCTTGGGGTCTTGTTCGCGAGTGAGGGGACAATAGAACGGGAGATTGGAGGAGAATCGGCGCAGCGGGTGTGGTATTACATTCAATTTATCGCACTGTTGTGACGAAAAGAGAGCTGAGCCAGAAGGCAAAACTCTCAATCTACCCGTCAGTTTTCGTTCCTACCCTCACCTATGGTCATGAAGGCTGGGTCATGACTGAAAGAACAAGATCCAGGGTACAAGCAGCCGAAATGGGTTGGTGGCTGGTGTCTCCCTTAGAGATAGGGTGAGAAGCTCAGTCATCCGTGAGGAGCTCAGAGTAGAGCCGCTACTCCTTCGCGTCGAAAGGAGCCAGTTCAGGTGGTTCGGGCATCTGGTAAGGATGCCCCCTGGGCGCCTCCCTAGGGAGGTGTTCCAGGCACGTCCAGCTGGGAGGAGGCCTCGGGGAAGACCCAGGACTAGGTGGAGGGATTATATCTCCAACCTGGTTTGGGAATGCTGGTTAATGTGGCTCGGGAAAGGGAAGTTTGGGGTGCCCTGCTGGAGCTGCTGACCCCGGATAAGCGGACGAAGATATGTGGATGGATATCGGGGATATGAGTCAACGAGGAGAGGGTCATGTACTTTTCACATTAGCTTACATCAGCTTACATCAGCAAAATGGGGGTGATTGCTCGTCTAATAGCTAGTTGAATTTCTGGTGCAGCAAGCCTGTTCAGACTCCATGCATTAGCAATACAAAATGACTGCTGTTTTATTGACTATGATTTTGTACCAGCTTTATCATCCTTTATTGAACTGGGGAATGTTCAATGGAGTGTTCGTGCTCTCTTGTTTCATCTCTTTTCCGAGTCAAACTTGGGAGCGGCTGCAACCTTGGAGCAGCTATGATAGCTGCTCAACTGCAGATGGGAGAGCCCAGTTTTTTATTTTGGCCCAAACCGAAACATCTCAGCAACTATTGCATGGATTGCTGTGACATTTTGTGAAGATATTAATGGTCCCCAGAGGTTGAATCCTAATGACTTTAGTAATCCCTGATTTTTTGGTACTTTGTGTTTAGCTAATTAGCAAATGTTAGCATACTAACATACTAAACAAAGATGGGGAACATGGTTAACATTTTACCTGCCAAACATGTTAACATTATCATTGTAACCAAGTTAGAATTATGTTATTAGCATTTAGCTCAAAGCACTGTACAGCTTTACAGAGCTGCTAGCATAGCTGTGGACCACTAGCCTTGTTCAGAGTTTGGCCCACTAGTCACCTTACCCAGTATTTGACGAGGGAATCACAACCCTTAGAAGGCTTGGGCCAGTGATGACAATGGTGATATGAAACATTGAACTGCACCAGCAGCAGCACGGAAATTCCCATATCCAAAGTATATTTTTTACAATAGTTGTTAAGGTATTATGTGTGCACAGTTCGATTTCTTCTGTAAATATTGTTTAAAATAGAAAAAGTAGAAGATAGCCATAGGGAAAAAATTGCAACGTGTAACACCATTTCGCCACGATATGTGTCAACTCCGAACTGTTTAAAATTTATGTCAGTTACTGTAGGTGTGTATAGTACATGCAAGGATAGAAACCGTCTCCACTGAAAGCAGTTGATTCCAGCTCAGTTAGAACTGACACACAATGGTGCCTATACACCTCTCCAGGTGATATTCCCATCTTAAACCAGATATATGCTATTTCAACATTACATTTCCTCTCCCCTGGTTCCCCTGTGCCTCTCTGGCTTGCACTGACTTTCTTCTAGCTCTCTCTTTAAAACAATACAAGGGAAGCAGAAGTAACTTTCTCTCCAAGTTGGGAGAGGCTAGATCTGAATCTGTCTGGCCCATACTGATTTATCTCCCTACTGCGTGTGTGTGTCTGTAGGGTTATGTGTGTTTTTTTTGCCAGGACTCTGAATGTAATAGGCCAAGGTGAGGTACTTCCAAGTTAAAAGTCAATAGTTTGTGAGTGGTTTTGTGCCCTGCAGCTCATGTCACTAATCGACAGCAAAACAACTTCACTCTCAACATCAGTTTCCTCCTTTCGCTCTCTATCCGTCTGTCCATCTATGGGTCTCTCTTTCTTGCAGACACTCTTCCCATCTACATATTGTCTATCTATACTGTTCTGTGGATTAATTTAAAACTTTCATGCATTTTCATATTATACCCAGAAATTATTTTTCCACCACCATAGATTGTTTCTTTTTGTCTTCTCTCGCTCTCTCTCTCTCCAGGTTGAATGTTTTTTCTTCACCTTTTCTTCTACTCATCCTTTCTTTGTTTTGACGTCCTGTAGTTGGCTGTTTTCCCTTAGATCATCCCTTAGTCATAAATCACTGTCACCCCACTTCTAGGAGCGGGAAACCAGATGCCAGCATCAACAATTCTGTGTGTGTGTGTGTGTGTGTGTGTGTGTGTGTGTGTGTGTGTGTGCGCGTGCGCAAAGAGAGAGAGAAAGAAATAGAGCAAGAGAGAATATTTCAAAGTGTTCGCCATCTCAGTGAGCAGGCATTTCACTGTTTGTTTGTGAACCCTTCATCTCTCAATACATCTACACACACCCATGCAGTAAATATTCGGGCGTTTGTTTACTTGTGTGTGCGTAGATGCCCTTGACCAAAACTGAGGGATGAGGCTTGCTGGACTGTATCTGCTATGAAAATTAATGCTAGGGGGTTACACACAGCTTTGCATTGTACTGCTGGCTGCAGTCACAATGGTTGAGGAGAAAAGAAAAAAATAGGGAAAGAAAACAATGAGTAGAATTTAAAAATGCTCACACAGGAAACAATGGATTGCTTTGTCACTGTGCTCACAAAGACTTCAAATAAAGATATGTGAAGCCAAAAGTTGTCTTAATTTGTCAAGCTCTTATTTGAATGTGATGTTAGCTTCCTGGCTAACTACTGGATGTATATCAAATTGGAAATATGGGCTTTATTGTCCAAGAGTAAAATTAGTTTTCACGGCTTGTGCATGTACAGTACATGTCTGTACAAATATGCACAATATATAACTAGACACATATGCACATACCCTGCAAACATACCAATGCACCTGTATGCACACATACTTTACAGATATAGTGGTTACATTTTTAAAGTAACATGCCCAGCATTGTTCATCTATACACACATCAAGATATACTTTATTTAGGGCTGCTTATTATCGGGCCCGACCCCACATGGACCCGCATAGTTTCTGTCCAAGTCTGACCCGAGCCCAAACCATGGCAGTAGTTTGGGGCCCAAGCCCGTTTTAAGACCTGGATTCCCACTGTAAAATGAAATGTACTACAAGTTTAGGACAACTGAAGTCTTTTCAGTGCGTTAACAGACATTTGTGACATGATTTTCAGCACAGCCCAAAAAACTGCCATATGCCATATTAAGTAGAGATTGTACAGTATAACATTGCTCCTAATTAATGAGATTTGGGAGTCTTGGGACTGTTCTAGGCAACTGCTGTCAGTGCCATGAACAGCAGTGGGAAAAAAATCAATGAGTCAAATGTCACTAATCAAATTATGCATAACAGCAGGTTATTGATTATAACATGGACCAATTGGGTTCGGCCAGAGAATCAAAGCTCTAGGGCTGCTATGTCAGAAGCAACAAAGGCAGGCCCCCACAGGTACTCTATCTGTAACCAGAAGAAAGGAATATGAAAGGTGGATTGAGCTGGAGCTCCAAGCCCAAGCCAAGGTAACCCTGATGAGGTCATCAGGAGTTTCCCTGTAAACTTTCCTGTACTTAGTTTCACCGTATGGAGGAGTGACGTGTTCCTGACTAATCTGAACTTCTGTGTTCCAGTCAGGTGTTTCCTTATGGTCTTCCTGAGGAGTTCACCCTGATCTTTACCGTGGCGTTAAAGAAGGCTGCCATGCGAGACACCATCTACCTCTTCCAGATATCTGATCAGCAGGGATACCCACAGGTGCAGCTCACTGCCGGCATTACCCATTCCTGCATCTTTTCCCCCTTCCTTAGCCTCTTTTTGCTCCTCTGTTTCCTCCTATCACTATATCTTCCCTCTCCTCCTCGACCTCTTAGCTTTTATTCATCATGCCTTTTGTCTACTCATTCCTTCTGTCTCTCATCTCCTCTCTTTTGCATAGTCATCCACTTTCCCCTTCGATTTCTTCTCTCGCGTGACACCTTTTCAATTCTTTTCCCCTCTCATTCCACGCGTCTTTTGTCCCCTCTTTATTCTTCATGCGATCCCCCTCCCTCGCTCGCTAGCCTGTCTCTCTGTTGTTCTTCCCTCTATCATCTTCTGCTCTCCTCTTTCATTCTCCTTCATTGTTATTCAAGTGTGTTCCATGATGAAGCACTGGAGTCCCTCAGAGTCCCCATAATCACTAAGAGTCTGAGGCCAGATTTAAATACTCAATGTGTATGATGGATGAAGGCCAAGTCGCCTCATTAGGAGTGATTGATTGGCTGTACTGCTTGTGTGTGTAATTAATATGTCTTCCCTTTTACCTCATCTCTGCTACTGTGTCATACAGCTTTGTTTGGTGCTAGCAGCTTGTATATATCACTCTTTGTTAAAGCCACTACCAGTCAGACAACTTCAGATACAGTTCATTGTCGTACTGAATAAATTGTTTGGTGTTTAATTAGCACTTGTGTTGAAACCCAGCTCTCTGTAAACCTCAACGGCCCTGAAGGCACCCTGTCCCTGAGTGCCAGGGGTGTGGAGCCCGCAGCTGACCTGGTGAGCTGCGTTTTCACCGGGGAGGGGGTGGAGGCCCTGATGGACTTCCGCTGGCACAAGGTGGCCCTCAGCGTGCAACAGGGAGCCGCCTCCCTCCACGTAGATTGCAACTCCATTGAGACCAAACCCCTGGAGCCACGTGGAGTTCTTCCCACTGACGGACACACTATGCTGGGCATACGGGCTTCAGATGCTGGGCCTGTGCAGGTATGGATCTGTAGAGAACTGGACAGAAAATAGTGATATGAGAGGAGAATTTGTGTGAGCTTTTGATTAAATATGCAGTGTATTACTGTCTATCTTGACTACTGAAGAGCTGTTGATCAAGTTTAAGCGCTTCAATGTAAATATCATCTAAACTGATTATTTGAAAGCATGGTGACCTTTAGTCCCACTCTGTATGAAGAACCAACTGGTCCTTGTCTGTTTTAGAAGTTCATTCAATAAACCAAATTCCCTCATTGGGATCTGTACCATAGATAATAGCATGGCAGTGCTTTGCTGAATGATGTAAAACAGTATACCCTTGGCATATACCATTTTTATAACGTATCAGATTTTTTCTAGACCTCCCTGTTTCCAGCAGGTGGACAGAGTGAAATATTTCTAGTGAACCAACCTCCCATAAAGGCCTTTTTACTGAAATCCTTCATTCTCTGTGTATTTTTTGTGTGGATGTGTGTGTTTTAGATCACACGCTATTTCTCTGAGGTGCTGTTTTTTTTCAGGCAATCACATTCATTCCTGATTAAAAAAGCGAGTGGGCTACCTGGGAGAATTGGCCTGTAGTGAGCCGGGACTATTAACGCTGACTATAGATCCAGTAATCCAAGCACTTAGTTTGGCGATCTATTAACTAGCCTAGTTAGGAAGCAGGCAGAGGATTTTGTTAGCGCAGGGAGAAAGTGTGCATACTTGTACGCACGCACACACACACACACACACACACATACACACACACACACACACACACACACACACACACACACACACACACAGACAAAGACGCACACATGCATGTAAACCTCCGGATAAAGTACTTTCCTAATACTTATATAAATGAGAAATTAATTGGCTCTCAGTCTTGTTTACTGCCTCATTTAAACTTGATTTACATTATTAGACAAACAAAACGGAGGATTTATGGAGACCTGCATGTTAAATATATCGAACTCTTTCTCTCCCTCTCCCTGTCTTTCTTAGATGGACATTCAGCAGGTGATGCTGTATTGTGACCCCTCTCTCGCCATTCAGGAGGCCTGCTGTGAGATACCTGGAGCACGGGTGAGGACCCCAACTAACTGATAAACAATAATTAGCAATAACAATAAACTTGTGTGGAGACTATTCACAACTGCCCAACTCTGGATTATATCCATTCAATATGTAAGAGATAATGTAGAGCTATTGGGTCATTATTGCAAATTGAACCCAGACAGGATACTGGAGGACCCCCGGCTACTTATTTAAGAAATTAACAATTTGACACAAAATATTGACTTAAAAATGGTCCTCCAGAGTCTATGATCAGAACTGTGTCATAGCAATGGTCAAGCAATGGCTTTGATGTGGCTCAGCTAAACCTAATCTGAACCCCACTGATTATAAGTCAATACTTGTTGCAGCTGCTTCACAATAAAAGTGATAGTTATTTGCTGGAAGGTTACTGTGCAACAGCTGCAAGAAAAGCTGAGTTTGCATTATCAAAAGTAACCATAAACAGTCTCTGCATTTGTCTCTGGAGGCTTATTCTTGCTAATCAGCAACACTTTGTCTTTATAATGGGTTATGCTCAATTATTTTCTTCCAACTCATTTTAGGTGGTCAGAAAGAAAAAGAAAACTGAGATTATGATATGCAGGAGAAGCCTTACTATATAGCACTCTATCAATTACTTGGCTTAGGCTTCTACAAATATGAAAAAGCCTGCCTTATGTTAGTTAACACAATATTCTTCAGTGGCTTTGTTTAACATGGGGTATTATGTTCACAAATTGACTGGGGCTTAGAATAATTCCAGTGTGTGCAATTATGTCACATCATCTCTGGTTTGCCAATATTGTTTGTACTCCTAATGTGTGACTAAAGGCCTAATTGAAAGTATAACTTGCTCTCTATTGCAGCCTCCGAAATACAAGTTTATACTCTATTTCGTTTTCTTTACATTTCACTCTCTTTCCCTTGCCTAGGCACCTCTTCTCTTGTGCATTTTTGTGCCGTTATTGTTAACAGGTTTCGGAGAAATAGAAAACAGCTTCATTGGAACTTAATAATTCATCAGCATGTTTCTTTTGGACAGACAAAAACAGAGCAAGTTATTGTTCAGGTATGGCAAGAATTGCAAACAGTTCTTAGGTTTATTTTTAAGCTGAAGATATTTTTGTGCTCAGCCAACTTTTTGTCAGAATTCTCCAGGGTGTCTGTGCTTGCGTGTCTGTTCGTGCATGCATGTGTACTTTTCTTTTTCATTACCAAATACATTTTTAAGAGGGATACAAATAGGGTGAGAAGTTCCCTCAGACGTTTGAAACTCCTCCTCTGGAGGAAGGACTGCATGCTGTAGAATTGTTGATTAGAGGGTTTGAAAAAGGAAACCTTCTCCTCTGCTCAAGGCATGTGTGCTGTAGGGCTCCCTGCAAGCTGCATTTAAAATAAGAAGTGGAGGAGCATGCGTGCACAAATGTAGACACCTGCATGCTCACAGGCTGCAGCTTTTTGAAACACAAAGGAAAGAGACGGAACTGTTGCCATTGCTCTGACATCGTGGTCTGACTGCCACAGTGCATATTAAGGCTGAACGATTTTTGGGGAAAAAATGTAATTGCAATTTTTCTGCCAGATATTGCGATTACGATTCAATTTGCGATTATTTTATATATTATTTACATGAAACACCATCAAAACTGCTCTATATTCTTATGCAAGGGTGAGAACATAGATATGAGTTGATAGCAATACATGTTTTTCTTTTAATAAGTAGGGAACATTGAACAGTCAAACACAGAACATTTATCACAAAAGCTAAAGTTATAATAATAATAAAAACTATTCAAATAAAAAATATCAGTACCTTCCTGTAAACTGAAATGTCTGATATGCCTCAGTTCAATAGAAGCATCTACATATTGCACCTTCTACGATCATGTTAAATAAAGTCATAAAAAAATAAATGAAAAATCCACTGAAAATAGGGCATTTCTGTAAACAATCTGTGATATGTAACATTATTCCAGCATGTATCTTGTATAAAAAAAAGATGCAGCTGCTTGCTAGCCTTGTCATTGTGGGCATGTTAGCGTGTTGATGTTAGCCTTTAGCTCAAAGCACCGCAGTGCTGAAGTACAGCCTCACAGAGGCCGTTTCCATTTTTCCTACAAGAAGGTCCCAAAAGAAATGTCTCTTACAATATTACAAATATTGGAATATTCTGTACAACAACTACATTAAAACATGAGACTCAATCAGGAAATATTTCATTTTTGTACTTTAGGTCTGATTTTTACATGTTGCAGAGTGTATAAACTTAGGATTCAGGTTGGAAACCACAATGTTCTTTTACCCTGTCTCACATTTTTTCTATTGTATGTTTGCAGTGCCCACCAGACGCTCACAAGAGCCGCCGTGCTGCTGAGAATGACCTGTTGGAAAACACTTTTAACCAGGTAAATCAACAAATGCACACAAAGAAAGACAGTTTAACAATGCAGAACATGTATGGTCACACACACACACAATTATACCATATACAGTACCATATACTGAAAATACTCGTCTTATTAGATATTGTAAAATCAATGACAAGCACTTAAATTCAGTAACAAATTGAGGGAAAATGTTATTGAACACTGTCACTTCTATCTATCATGAATTATTACAACACGTGGCTCCCATCAGGCAAAAAAATAACACATAGACAGACGAGGACTGTTTAAAGGCCTTAAACATATTTCTTTTTGAGACAGTTTGAGTTGTCTTAGATGCTTCTGCTGGCAAGCAAAAACTGGCCTGTAGGACTTTTACCAAATGGCTTAGTTGTTCTTCCTTGAAACTCTGTCATGGAAAACATGCTTTCTACTCTGCTACAGTCTTTAGCACTTCTGAGTTTTTTGTGACTTCAGTTCAGTTACGTCTGCTGGTAGCAATCATTCAAAGTGTCCTCGGGCAGACAAATAGTGTGTTTGTGACAAATAGAGCCTTGGGAGCAGTTTTTAGCACACATTTCCATGGCGCTTTTTTTATGGCTGTTTCAATGCTGCGTGATACATGAAGTTCGTCCAGTGTAACATATAGGCAATTTCTTTTAGTTCCCACAGCCGCTTGTTTCATCATTTATATTAATAGGATCTATATCCAATTATCTATTCATTAGGGCCTGGTGTTTGTCTTGTGGAGAGCTGGTGTTAACTTAGAGCTCTGGCAGACTTCAAGACACCGTAATCAATCCCATAGATGGTTTCAGTCCGACACAGTTACAATAACTCAGACATGCCATCTCTCTGTGTGTTTCTTTCTCTCTCACACCTGCCATTCTTTCTCTCCTTGCTCTCTGCTAACAGTTGCAGACTGACTGTTTTAATTTGTGTATTATGGTGTCTTGCTTTATATAGTTCAATATTTCACGACTAGTAACGTTACCATTATCTTCCTTACAGATGTGTAACTGCCATGACTGCACTGCAGCCCCACACACATTGATGTCCTCATTCCCCACTTGTATATCTATGCTGTCGCCATTCTCTTTTGCCCTATTTCACAACATGCTCACACATGCACAGACTAAGTTGAATGGTTTCTATTTTTATCTGTATGCTAGCTTTGTACACAGTAAATGATCAATGTAATCCAAGTGTGCAGGCCAGATGTTACTGATTCATAGCACTGCTTTCATTTAACTAAGCCTCACTGAGTGACAGTGTATTTAATACTCAGCATACTTGGAATGTCATGTGTTCTGTATGTGGTAAGAGTACTGTTCTTTATTGCTATGGAGTGAGCACAGGTTAAATTCGGGCCAGCTATTGGTGAAATACTATTCCTGTGGATGTATATTCCTTTGTTAACCCCGTAATATAGCCTACAGTTTTTCCCCTTCTTTTCACCAAAGGTTATACATGTGAATGTTTGTTTACAGGTCTTAGGGAGTACTACTGTATGTGTGACGAAAAGTTGTATTAACCCTTGTGTGGCTGAAGAAGGAGCTGAGTGAAGTCTGTTAAATTGCCTTAAGTGATGTACCTTGAGTCAGCGTTGGCTGTGTCTGAAGACTACTAGTTTGAAAATGAAAAAAAAAAATTAATGGGGGTAGAGTTAGAAAAGAAGTGAGCATACCAGAGCGGCTTGAGGCCACATTAGCTGCTAAAAGCATTTCAATCAGGAGAGACATTGTTGCAGATATGCAAAGCTTTATTGTACATATGCATAATATGAACTGTACAGAGTCTTTGGAGATTAATCTCCATCGTTATAAAATAATCTTTAAAGGGGTAGAGAAGCCAAGACATATCACACCCGATGGAGTATAGACACTGGTGGCGGAGGCGAAGGAGCCCGAAGACCAGACCGAAGGAGCAGACAGCGCGTTCTGCCGGAGGAAGACCCAGGGTGATGGTGACTGGAGGTGGAAGGGGAGGAGGAAGGTTGCACATTTTGAAAGGAAATGACAGCTGGCAGCAGCAGAGAGAGAAACAGATTTAAAGCAGGGATGTAATGCTGTGATTGGATCATGAATTTTGTGGCTAATTCTGGTTGGTTTACTGAAGATGAATGCCTCTAAACAGCTGAATAGTTTTAGCAAGAGAGAGCGGTGATTGTAGTTATTAGAAGTCTTCCTGAAAGAATTTGCGCTGAGCTTCATAACAAACCCACCTCTCCAACCAAATTTCCTGTGTTTGAGTTGCATTGTGGGTAATGCATGCACCAGATTTTGACTAGAAAGAAGGATGTGGGGAATAAAAAAATTATAACTGTGGTTGTGCTGCATTTTAAAGGTTCATAGTAAATCTGACAATTTTATAGGAGTGCAATGCTAAGTGCTCTTTTAAAGCAATCGTTTGATGTTTTTGGCAGTAGTATGATATTATATTTGTTTTCTTGGCAAGAGTTAGATTGGGAGATGGATACGATGGGCATCGAGAACCGATTCCTACTTGGAATCGTTCCAAAAATTACGATTCCATTGGAATCTTTATTGGCGTTGTGTTGCAGCCATGGAGCACAGTAAGCAGTGCTCTAGTGTGGCTTTGTTTTACGCCCGGTAAACTGCAAACCACCACTGAATCAAACATAAAACATTCCTCTTATTTGTGAAATAAACATATGACCCATTTCAACTCCAGCTCTCAAAGAATCGGAATCGAAAATCGATAAGAACCGGAATCGAAAGGAAGAATCAGAATTGGAATCAGAATTGTTCAAATCCAAACGATGCCCAACCCTAGATACGACTCTCATGTTTCTACACTAAGTATGAAGCTAGCAGTCACTTAGCTTAGCACAAAGACTGGTAACAGGGGGAAACAGCTAGCCTAACTAATAAGCATATTTCCCAAAATGTCAAACTAGTACTGCTTTAAGGCTGGAAAATGTTCACACTATCATAGATTTAGAGACACCACGTCTTTATTCAAGCTAAATGATGCTTACACTAAGTGAAATATTCAAACCAATGTTTTTGTTTAAGTTTTCACCGTCCCATCAAACTGAATTGCCTTGTTCATTATTGTATACACATTTCCCCAAAATTCAGCCTGACACATCTGGTATCTTTGGATTTTCCGCTAGAATGTTTTGGTTTCCACTAGAGGATTATGGGACTTATCGGACATTCAGAAACAAACCACATCTTGTGGTGTCTGTTTTTACAATTACTAGTTGAATCAGGTTTGGTGCAAATGTGTGTGTACCATTGATTGTGTCTGTGTTTGGGTCACAGCAGTTACTGCCTTCCTGATGTATGACAAATCTCACCCACACTGTTTCTCATCTTCCAGTGCTGTCGACCTTTTTTTCCCCCTTGCTTTCAGCCCAGCTCCCAACTGAAAGGTCATCTGGTCCTCAGAGGACCCAAAGGCTTTTTTTGTGTCTTGTTTCGCCGGTCTCAGTGTGTTTCTACTTGACTTTTTTAGGTTGAAGTCCAAAACCAGCTGTAAAATGACTTCTCCCTTCTTCCCTTTGCCGAAACTCGTCCTTATTCCTCTCCTTCTAAATTTACCACTTGAACAAATTGTTTCCGATCAGTTTTCCAGTCCTTCCTCCATGTTTCTTGTTGTAACTCTGTGCACAGCAGGGTCCATCTCTTTATTTGCCCCTGGGCTCATGGGGTACAGTACTTCTCCTTCTCTCTCTGCTCATCTGCTTTCATTTCTTTTTTCACTCAGAATAAAGAATAACTGTTAATGACCCGTGTGTGAAACGAAGATGGACCTTATTTCTCCTTTCTTCAATGTGGATCTGATGCAATGGATTGCAATGACAACAGGGATGTACTGCACATGGAACAAGAAAACAACAGCTTGACTGTGCCAAAGATCTCATATGATGTTGATATTAAAAATGCAATTGTTGCCATTCCTGGGAACATTTTCAAGAGTTACTAAGAAGTGCAGCAGAACTGCCAGTGACTGGGAATATAAACTAGAGTATGTGCTCAAAGTTTTGAAAATAATTAGTAAAATGTAGATTAATGTCTTGATACAATTTGAGCCAAAATGGAGCAAACCACACTAAATAATATTTCTGTGAATGCTCTTTAAAGCTATTGCATTTAACGTGTCTTGATATGGTTTGAGGCAGTTTTGGCCGTTACAACTGTCAACATTAGTGTTGACAGTTGGGCCTGACGTTTTCTTTCTTTCTTTTTTTCATTTCTGTTTTTCCCTTTTCTTTCTGTCTACCAACAGGAGATTTTCGCATCAAAGGATCTGGCAGAGAAAGTAAGCCTCACAAGCCACACACACACACACACGCACGCACACACACACACACACACACACACACACACACACACACACACACACACACACACACACACACACTTGATTTTACAGTATTGAATTTCTAATGAGACTGGCTCAGTGGCTCAGACCAAGACAGGGCATCTCAAAGCAAGCCTCAAGCTCCCACAGTCCAAACACATGCAGGTTCAGTTGAATTGGAGACTCTAAAAGTCAAATGTTGAGGGTCCAGGATTAGCAAGTAAATGGGTGGATAAGGATGTATGTACTGCTGAAATTCAAATAGGAAGACAATGTATGTGTGTACAGCTTTTATATTGTGTGTATGTGTGTTGTGCATGGGTTTAGAAAAAGAAATAGTCTATCGCTATTTCCTCCTCCCTCCACAACACGTACCTAGCTCGCTGACTGACCGAGGACTGATTTACACCTCATTATGCACCGAGTCTCAGGCGGGAGTTGCCGCTGCCTATTCATTTTGTCATTCACCTACAGTAGGCATGTGTTGTTCACAAATAGACTGCAAAACTCTAGACGCTTCATTATGTTGCTCCTGTGTGTGCTATCTAATGCAGCTGGCCACCTCCTCTGACTTTCTCAATGTAGGTTATTACCTGGAATGGAGCACAAAGCTTGCCTTGCCACTGGGGGCAAACACTCACAAAGAAACAAAAGTGACTTTTTTCTGTTCTGTGGGTTTAATTTGGTCAAATTACGGAGGCGACTGTTTTTCCAGGGTAAAAATAGGCATAGTACCCACAGGAATCCATTGATACCTGATATTATGCATTGCAACACAAATGCCAACAAATATTCCAAGCAGGCCTATGTATTAATGTGATATGTGGTGGATTTGGCTTCCGCTTCACAATCCTAAACTCAGTCAGAAACCAATTTCTATCACAGTGTTTATGTCATGCTGCTCCAGCGATTCCTCTATAGCTTGTTCCTGTTACATCAGTGGCTTCCTGGTTATGGGAGTCAAAGGGTTTCAGCAGGAATCACTGTAACATAAAGGACTATTTTCCAGAAATAAAATCCCAGCATCCACTTCCTGTCTTTGCCATTAGATCATGCATCAGAGTAAAGTATTATGCATTTGAGAAAGTAGCACTAATAAACCCCCAAATATATAATTGATTACATATCTTAAAACATACAACCCAGGCAATTACTAATTTGTGTTTTTACTGATATTAGATGTTGCCCTTGTTCTGTCAAGTCCTGGCAACTAGAGAGACAATGCCAAAAAATGAGCCCATTGGGATGTTTAATACCAAAAAAACAAGGCTCGCTGACAGGATGTTGGTGGCAAAAAAATGTCTTTTGAGATGTTTAGACATCAGCCAGACAATAAATGAGCATTGCTTTTGGCATGCATAATGTAGAATGAGAGCCTGTGTATTGGGATGGTGGATGTCAAAAAGTTATATATATATATACATACATACATACATATATATATATATATATATATATATATATATATATATATATATATATATATATATATATATATATATATATATATATAAGTATATGACAAATAGATATACAATGGCAACCTGTGTAACATGAAAATGATTGCTTGTGGTGGCATGCGCACACACAGTTATCGCTGACGACTTTTCCCTCAGCTCTACAGAGCGCATTAGCATTTATTTAAAACCATAACTTAGTGCCATAGGTTAACAATGCACAATGTCACAGTCATCTCAGTTTTATTTGTACAGCCCAATATCACAAGTCACACATTTGCCTCAAAGGAAAGGAAACAACCACATAAGAGAGAGAGAGAGAGAGAGAGAGAGAGAGAGTAGAGTAGGGGTTGAACCTCCTGAAGTATGAATATCCATATCCAGAACATCTGGAATGAGGCACTAACAGCCAGGGGAGGGAGAGAGAGAGAGAGAGAGAGGTCCCAGGATGACTGATGGTCCTGCACAGAAAAGCCTGAGTGAAAAGAGAGGACAAGGGGGAATAGGCAGAGAGAGAGAGAGAGAGAGAGAGGTAGGTAGGTAGGCACACAGCGTGGACGCTCATGCTTATGGGACAACAAACGGACTGAAGGTTAGAGAGATGCTGAGGTTTTCAGAAAAACACTGCATCTCGTACTGTACTGTATAAATACAGGCAGTAAACAAAAACCGTATCAATACAGGCAGTAAACAAAAACCGTATCAATACAGGCAGTAAACAAAAACCTATTGACATGGCAACTTAATATATATTAAGCATAGTGTTCTTTAGGGATTAGTTGGGCTTAGTTACACAGATATGTTAGTGTTATTTCATAATGCACAGAGAGAGTGTGCAGCTCTTTAACTGCAATCTAACTTTTTCCATTTCAAAGCTGAATGTAGAGAATGAACAATAAAGGCAAAGCTGCAGAGGTTTTAAGTGGAACTGTTTGAGGACTTGATTAAGACCACGGCTAGACAAGAGCTCGGAAAGAGTGACTCGTCATTGCAGCTGGTCGAGCCAGCCATTGATAGATTAGCTCGTAGGAGGGAGGGAGTGTGTGTGTGTGTGTGTGTGTGTAGGGGGGGGATGGGGAAAAGGGAGAATTACACATTATCTCTGTGCTGTTACTAGCACCCTTCCATCGTTTCAGCAAGCTCATAGTCGCTGCTACAATGTATGCAAACTTCCTTGTGTGTGAAAGCATGACTCCCAGAAACACCAGGTGGGGGATTCGGCTTTATTTACTCGCTTCCGCTAAAAATGCTTCAGATACTGGTTATCCTTATTTGGTATGTGTGCGTGTGAGTGCGTGTGTGCACCCTCCTGTGAGGAGCAGCTGGTCTCCTCACTCCTGTGCTGTGGGAATCAGACATTCCTATTGATCTTCGTCTCCCATGGGAGCTGTGTGTGTGTGTGTGTGCGTGTGTGTGTGTGTGTGTGTGTGTGTGTGTGTGTGTGTGTGTGTGTGTGCGCGTGCCTGCGTGCGTGCGTGCGTGCCTGCGTGCGTGTGTGTGTATGTCTATGTGTTTGTGTGCCCACTTAGCCACCTCCCATCCTTTTTTAACTGCATACTGTAGCAGCACAGAGGTTCAGCACACAGTTTAGTTTTGTGTAACAGTGCCTCCACCTGACGACTGCAGAGACTACAACCCATCTTCACAAACCTTCTTTTTACTCACACACAACTTGTTCAGTGAATATTAAATAAAGTTTTATAATAATAATTCTCTCTCTCTGTGTCTGTCTGTCTGTAGTGTGCTGGTTGTTTATTCCTGAATGGGGAAGAAAATGTAAGGATCTCTGATCTTTACTTTCACTTCTTTCCATTAGATCATGTCAAAAGTATACCACTGCAGAGTGTGTGACTCTATGTGTGTGTGTTGCAGGTAGCTGCTGGGTTGAAAGGGGAAAAAGGCGACCGGGTGAGTGTGAAAGACATGAACAAAATACATACACACACACACACACACACACACACACACACACACACACACACACACACACACACACACACACACACACACACACACACACACACACACAGTCTGTATGTGTGTGCGTAGTCAGACTAATATCAGCGGAATGTGTGATGTTATCACATGTGACCAGACATGCCAATCACTGAACACTGATACCTATCTACGTACTCACTCCAACACAAACACTTGGATGCTGCCGTAGTCTAATATGATGCTGGCTGTGGACCAATCCAACCACCTAGTTGATATGCATTCTTAGGTCGCTCCCTGATTCTGTTCATCACCCATAAGCAATCTTTCTTCTTTTCTGCTCTCTCCATCTCAGGGTGATGGCTGTTCTGGCTCCAATCCAGGTCCAGTAAGTAACTTTTTCCCACTCGTTTTGAATTAAAGCATTGTCTCATTTTTTGGCATTCAGCACAGTAAGCACCTAAACATTGGCCAAAACCTGGTCTGTGATAATACATGCCAACCAAGTGTCTCTAACCTCAGTGCACAGAAGGACCCAAGGGCCAGAAGGGAGAGAGAGGTGAGCCGGTGAGTGCCAATCTTCTGCTACAGGTTACAGCACCGCATCCCACTGCCTTCCAACCCTTCAGCTATTTAGTTTATCCTAATTAAAAAATCAATTTTCAAGCATCCAGTCCCGATATTAATAATGCATGGGAATGAGTGTGTGCTTTGTATGTGTGAGTGTGCATGAATTTATGTGTGCAGGTCTCTGTGACCGCGTATTCATGTGATGCATATGATTCAGATGATGCATATGATTCATGCATCTGTATGTACTGTGTTTCTCTGTGTGTGTGTGTGTGTGTGTGTGTGTGTGTGTGTGTGTGTGTGTGTGTGTGTGTGTGTGTTGTGTGTTTGTGTGTGTGAGTGGAGCATATGGTTCCAGCTAGTAGTCCATTCGGGTTGCTGACTGGTCCCTGTGTTGTTTGCTATGCTCCAGTGGTGTGTGTGTGATGTCTCTTTAGCGCCAGGTCATTGATCTGGGCCTTGTCTCCATTCCTCCTCTCCACAGGTGCTGCCTGCCAACTGGGGTGAAGCAGCACGGTACAAGGTGAAAGGTTTAAGAAACTCTCATTGATGAATAATGAAGATATGACCTTTTTAATTTCCACCTAATTCATTTCTAACCCCTTATTCATTGGACTTGTACCTCTGTATGTTTCTCCTCGTTTGTTCTCTGGCTCTGTCCAGGGAGAAAAAGGTCAGAAGGGAGAGATCGGTACACAGGGTCTCACAGGCACTCCAGGGAAGGATGTAGGTGTCTTTTATTTATTTATTATTTATTTATATTGTCTTTATACTGTATATATGAATCAATGAAAGTGTCAGACATGACATTTGCTTTGAGGTTAAGTCAAACCGTTGAACCTTGAAATATATATTTTCAGTACCACAAATGCTAAATATAAGCATGCACTCACATACACACTAGTACACACACACACACACACACACACACACACACACACACACACACACACACACACACACACACACACACAACTACACACACTTACACAGCCACTTTTATCTGGCTAAGAGTGGATATTCAGTAAACTTATATGGTATTACTCTTTAAGCTTAGACTCCCATTGATATCATGCCCCCCGCCCCCCCCCCTCTCCCATGGCGTTAAGTCGGCCTGTTAATGCCTGTTAGATTAGGCTAGAGCAACAAAGCTTGCACAATCAATGCTGCCTCATTGACTGTGCCGTTTGTCTCTCACACAGGCAGGCGCCCATTCAGGAAGACTTAAACCTTTTAATCTTCCGTGTTCAGCGCAGTGATCCTGTAGACGCATGAAAAGTTTTGAGGGACAAATTACAACGTGTGTGTGCTCTGAGATATTCCATCTGGTTTCCGGCATCAGAAGCACTCACGTTTAGCTGTTCACCAGGCTAAGTGCTTGTCATGGACAGATGGATTTGGTGGAGAATATATTTTCTTAAGCTATCTGACATTGTGAATTTGAATGTGCTTATTGATGTGACTTGAATCAGGCAGCTAGAAAATATTGCATATGCACCACTGAAGATCTTACAGACTCTGCAATTCTCTATCTTCCTATTTCCAATTGTGAAATGTCAACAAACGGGGGAAATCAACAAGTGACTTTTAACAATTTATAAAGACATTTTGTAGATATGATTGATTATTCTGGGCTGGCCCTGACGTTGTCAGTGACCATACTGATGCTGTCACCTCTCGCTCCCTCTGTCTGTCACCGTTTCCCAGGGTCGAGCAGGGTCCATCTGTGTCGTCGGTCCCAAGGGAACGAAGGTCTGTCTTCTATGAATTTCTACTATCAACCTGTCTGTCATATATATTCAGTTCAGGTTGGATTGACAGGGTTTCCGCTGGGTCTTAAAAAGTCTAAAGATTTAGGTCTTCAAAAGTCTTGTGTTCTAGTTCTGAAATCATTTTCAACAGGTCTTAATTTTCCTACGTCAATGCAATGCTACCTCTAATGCTCATTGAAATGTTCCCGCAGCTTTAAAATGTTTTCTTTTTTTTATTCTGTGGTGTTTTTTCTGTCGCTAGTCCAAATATAATTATCTGCATTACGACTACAAATGAGACCAACATGCAACTTATTTTGCAGCCAATCTAGACACCAGCCTTATAATGCAAATGAGGAAATTGGAATTGTTTCAGAAGATGTTTCCTGACTCTGACATCTGACTTGTTTTTTTATTTATATATAGGTCCTAAATGTCATTTATAATGGTCTTAAAAAGGTCTTAAAAAGTCTTAAATTTGACTTGGTGAAACCTTCAGAAACCCTGATTTAATAGAACTTGTTTTCCCAGGGTACCCCAGGTTTAGTGGGTCCTGAGGGTTTGGCTGGGGAGCCAGGGAAGCCCGGATTGCCAGGCCCACCGGGAGTCGGAAAGCCAGGCTTACCAGTAAGTGTTTTTTTTTTTTTCTTTAATCCTCTGGAGGAAATAAAGAATCCTATGTGCACTTATTGGATGGTGTAACTGGTTATCTTAATGTCATTACACTCATCTTTGAGATGATCTCAGGACTTGACAGGACTCCTTCTTTTGGTGCAGCATTCATTGCTTTTTGTTCAAGCCTAAAAGTGTATCAGAACGGTATTTGAAAAGATTGATGCACTTTGTTTTCCCGTCAGGGCCCTCCTGGTGAACCGGGTGGTGCAAAGGGAGACACGGTAGGTTCACCATTTGACACATGATGTTGAACCCCCCCCACCCCATTTATAATCCATTCAAAAGAACATATTAGCATGACGGGTGAGGTGGATCAACAGCTCATCTAATAGCAATGTGGGGGAACCACTGATACAGACGAGCATATAAACATCATCACACCATTTTTTTGCCACTGTAGTTGAAGGATTACATAACCTTCTGTAAATTCAGAAATTCTTGCCATCCTTAGGCTAGCAAAACCCAAAATGACATACAAGTTAAAAACATGGTTGTCAGGGTACCTGTAACAATAGTCTTATTTGTGTTAACAGGGAAATACAGGACCTCCGGGAGAAAAAGGGCTGTCAGGAGATCCAGTGAGAGACTCGTTTAAACATTGATTGATATTCAGCAATGCATGCATGAGCTTCCGAAATACATCTATCTAATCTGACTGAGTGGATACATCAGAGTTTGACTGGGGATCTGCTGTTTTCATAGGGACCAAGAGGACCGGCAGGGTTTAAAGGAGACAAGGTACCTGCAAACATTGTTTTTAATCTCTTAATCTGCATGCCTGTGTGCTCGCTCATCCAAATATTGACTTGAGTTCAATCTTCAGGGGGACCCATGCGAAGTGTGCCCCGTGCTGCCTGCAGACGTGGGTAACACAGTGGCTCTGCAAGGGAAGCCAGGCCCTAAAGGAGAGCCTGGATTACCAGGGATAGGAGAGAGAGGACTGCCTGTAAGTACAACGGTTTGAGCTTTATGTCAAACTGTAATGTATTCTGAACCTGCCCTGAGTGGTTCAGTTTACCATTTTTACGATCTCGCTGCGTTTTATTAGCGACTCATAGTCACAGTCTGAGCCGTAGCTGACAATTGAACCTTGAGCGCATGTTTGATAGTGTATATATTTTATTTTTCTAATCATTGTAAGGTTAAGGTATGGCGTTTATTTATACCTCTGGGTTGTATTCGCCCTTGCAATTCTCACAGCAGCTCAAGGAGAGAACGTGTGATACGCTGTCAATGGTCATTTTGTTTCTCTCTCTCTCTCTCTCTCTCTCTCTCTCTCTCTCTCTCTCTCTTTCTCTCTCTCTCTCTCTTGCTCTCTCACTCTCTCTCACTCTGGTGAGTCAGCACTCAACATGCAATGTGCATTGTGTTTCTCTTCCTGTTCATCCTGCATCTCCCCACTTAACCCCAGCAGGTGAAATGGGGAATGATTTGTGGTAGGGAAAAAGAATATAAATCTAGAACCTTATGAGATTCTCTGTGCAACGATTTCCAATAATGCAAGCATCCATCTGTCATACCTGGTTAGGGCAGAGGGGGAAGGAGGTAAAGCAACAGAGAGAGAGAGTGAGATATGATGACCTCACTCTATCAAAGTTGAACAATAACTTCTGGCTCATCCCTGCTCCTGTCTTCTCTTTTTTTGCCCTATATGTACCAGGGGCCTCTGGGTACAGATGGCAAGGCGGGACACAAGGTATAGAGTCATTCATTTACAGCTTATGGTTCATTCAGATTCTGTGGAAGCGTGACCTATACACACGCTCATCTGCAATTCCTACACATTCAGATATGCTAACATCAGCAGCAGAAGGCTCTCTCCTAAAGCAGATGCAAGCAAACTAGCTGAACTAAACTCCACAGAAGAGAACAAATTGCGCACACGCACGCACGCACGCACGCACGCACACACACACACACACACACACACACAGTACAAATGGCCACCTTAGTATATCTATACCCATATGTCCATTAGGGCTGGGTACTACTGGGTGCTACTCTGCTGGGTAGGAAATACTCACGTAGTAGAAGCTGAAAAATAAATAAAAAGATTTCTGCCATAATGTGAAATGTTGTAATTTATTTTTGATTTATAAAATTGTTATCGAAAAAAGTATTGTTTAGGAACCGGGGTATCGAAGTCACGGTATTGATATTGGTACCGGTATGAAATATTTTTTAACGATACCCAGCCCTAATGTCCATGAATGCCAACCAGCTCCACACACCTACCCACTCACACATTGCTGATACACATATACATATATCTGCCTAATTGTACTGCTGTATGCTTCCGATGCCACGTCGAGACGTGACATCTCAAGGCAAACACGTTCATCAGAGTGAGCTGGGACTAATTTGCCATCTTGGATGATTCTGTTTTTGTTTGTTTTGGCAGGGGGAACCAGGATCACCTGGCATCAAAGGAGAAAAGGTCAGCTTTTATTAGGCTTAAGGTTAAACAAGTTCTTGTTCAGACTACTTTACTTCGTTGCCAGATAGATAGAGTACCCTAATTAGTGAACTTTGCGGTGTGAGGCGTGCTAGACTTGTACACATCATTGTTCATGTAGCACTAGTTGCTCCTGTCTTGGAGCACCAGAACGTTTCTAACCATGCTAATTTATTTTATTATGTGTTTTTATTTGAATGAGTCGTGATGTGGATAATTATTTGGTAGATGATCTCTGACCCACCTTCGATCTGTCTACGTGCTTTAGGGAGAGCAGTGTTCTGTGTGCCCCACCCTCGGAGAGTTAACCCCTAACCTCGTCCCCGGCGTCCTCCCCCAAACCCTGCAGCAGAAGGGCGAGAAGGGGGAGCCTGGGATCGGACAGAAAGGAGAGCAAGTAAGTCTGTTTGAGTAAGAATGAATGTGATTCTAATGCGAAATGAAAAGCAGAGCAGTATACTCACAAACACAACCGAGGTGAAAACCATAACAAACTGTTTTATCTTTGGTCTTACTGAAAGGCAACAATTCTATATACTGTAACACACACGGTAGAAGAAAACTGATAGGCTAATTGTTTTTATGATTTTGTTTACGTCAGTGTGTTTGCTTGCATGTGTGAGCAGCGATAAGCACCTTCATTAAAATGATGTATCGTTCAATTTTTTTCCTGCTCTGCAGGGGGAGCCAGGAAATGTAGGATCATCTGGCCTTAAAGGAGAGAAGGTAGGTAACATGAAAGGAAACGGTGTCGGGGACCTCAATAGCAGACTAGGCTTACATAAGGTGAACTCACTCAGTAGGTTGCAGAATGGGGCTCGTAATAGACTTAATGATGAGCATAATTGTAGCAGTGCGCTAATTTTAGGGCCAAAAACTGTCTGCCATAGGGATTTTACTCAGCAGGGAACTTATTAGTGAAAAGCTTAGCTTGTGAAAAACCAAAATCATTTGACATGACTGCCTGTAGGGTGCACCTTACCTATGAAATGTGAATTACCAATTTAAAAGACCCGGACAATTTTTATCAATTTGTGAAATTCAGATGGCGTAGTGAATTTTTTTAAAACATTTTTAAACTTGTCTGCAGGGTAACACAGGCAGTAAAGGAGCTGATGGTAAGCCGGTAAGTTGAGATTCAGTTCTTCGAAACAGAATGTCTTGCTTCACATCCAGATTCAGTGATGAAGTTGTTAAATGAAATGTGTCTATGGGACAGGGAAAGCCTGGACCACGGGGACCTGGTGGCAAGGATGGACAGAAAGGCTCACAGGTAAGAGAGCAGTGACAAACGTTTGCTGTGAAGCACAAGGTTGGATGGATTTTGGACTAAAAATAGTGTAGTAAGTTTATTTATTAATTCTCAGGGATAATGCACATTAATCAACATCATTGTAAATGTAGTCTCGCTTTGCCAGATCTTCCTTCACAGTGCTGCTGAGGAGGGTCTGGCTAGTCGACACAGCATTCCGGGATGGGAGAAAAACGTGCTCTGGTTTATTGTCATTTCTTTAAACTAATCACAATCTTTATGGGCTGTGCTAAGCACCGGATAGAAATACAATGCAAAATAGCCTCGGGAAGGAACTTGTTTTGGTGGAACATTCAAAAGTTGTTTTAGTTGTGCAACAGAAAACTCAGATCGGATAGATAGTCTAGCTAGCTGTCTGGATTTACCCTGCTGAGATCTGAGGAGCAGTTAACCATAGAAAGAGGAAGGTAACGGAAATCCGGTCGAAAAGAGTGAAATCTTGCGGAATTTTTGTCGGCAACGGAGCAACCATGATGTGGAACGTCGTGGATATAGACTACTGTAAATGTGCTAGTGTTAGCCAACATGCTAATTATTTGTAAGATTATTTTTGGGGGGCATTTGGACAGTTGTGGAAAGGAAGGGGGGAGAGAGAGCGGAAAGTCATGCAGCAAAGGGCCGCAGCTCGGAATCGAATCCCGGGCCGCTGTGTCAAGAATTATGCCTTGGTAGATGGAGCGCATGCCCTACCAGGTGAGCTACCAGGGTGCCCCGCCCCCCCAGTAGGCTAATTTTTAACTGTTGTCTGTTGGCCAGATGTTAAATTAGTCATTAAAACAACATTAAAACATACAACATGGAAAATTAGAGCTAGTATAATACAGTCTAGTATTTCTGTTTTGTCAATAACTACTTGATCGCTAGATGCTAATAGCTAATTATGCACTTTGAGCTGAAAGGGGAGTTTCCTTCTTGGGATATTGAACATGTTCCTTATGTTGCTTTTACGATCTATGCACAAGCATCTCGCAATTACAGTACCTTCAGAAACAAATCTGTATGTGCATATTTAAAAAAACAAAAACCATTTAATACTTTATCTCGTTCCATGCCACATTAATGTCATATTTATCTTTTGACAGGGAGAGCAGGGGCTACCTGGTCTTGGTCTTACTGGCCTTAAGGGTGAAAAGGTAAGCGTAGACATATGCATTTGATTTTTGCATTCTGTAGCTTGATTGTCATGCAAACTAACCATCCTGACTCCCTGCCTTCCCCTAGGGCGAGTGTGGTCTGTGCCAGCCGGCCGAGGTTGGTAGCGGACCTGCTGGCTTTAAAATGCCTGATGGAGTAATAGGCAAGCAAGGCGAACCAGGCCTTCCAGGTCCACCCGGACATCCAGGTCTTGGAGCTGATGGCAAACAGGTACGAGATTATCTAGGGACTAAATCAAATACAATTTATCAGCTTTTTGGAATTAAAAACTGTGTTTATCTTACATTCGGTTTTGAGAGGTTGCATTGTTGCCTTGCTTGCAATGGAAGCAAAACAGTCAGATTGAAAAATGACTGATGCTATCCTTGCACACACAACACTGCATACTGCAAACACAAAGGGACACACAGTATGAATTGTCAGATAAGAAATGGTCAGGGCCTCTTAAGACTTTCTTGGTACCTCCTATAGATGGCGGTATGATGTTCTCTGAGCTCCTAAAGAACCTGGGACTCTTTAATCCCTGCTGCTCACTTTGCACAGATATTATATATTGCCATTTCTGTATATATTTGTTTTATTTTGCTTTATGTTATTACATTTTTTGTTATTGTGCTTTTATTGTGACAGAAGTTCAACAGTAGAAATGTATACTGCATACAGCGCCACTGTCAGAATGATCTGTCTTTATCGGAATTAATGATAGAAATTAAATTCTACACAACCAAAGCACCGTCTTACTATCCTATTTTGTTTCCACGGTGGAACAGATTAAGCAGCATCTGGATGAGCGAAAAGACGAACATTTGAGATGCCCTGAGGGCGAATCAACCACGATGCTTATTGTACAAATAGGATAAGGGATTCTCCTCTTACTAAAGAAATGTTGTAATAAATCTCTGTTGGCTTCTGTCACCCCTCCCCTTTACATGCCGCGTGCCTCTGCGGTTAATTTTATGTCAACAGTTATTTTTACCTGAATGGAAAGGGGCTTGCGCAATACTTGCAGATGACCGCACGTGTTTGAGAGTGTGCACCTGCTTGTGTATCATGTTTCTGCATGCATTTGTACATCACCTTCTATTTGCTTACACAGGGCCCACCAGGTCTTGCTGGTGTGAAAGGAGAAAAGGTATGTTCACTGTCAAAGTTTATCATACATCTTGTCTATAACAAGCTGTTCTATACTTGTATTTCCACACTCTGTATTCCATCAGTGACCCAAAGACAAATTCACACCACATTAAACCACCTTGATGTCTGCTGAGGAATTAAAACCAGCTAATCAATGTCTCTTAGGCATGCTCTATGGTTTTTCAAATAACTCACTCCTAAAATACACAAACCCAAAACAGAATAAGCTATTTAATAACCTAGAGGAGTAAAACTATTTTGAGTCACTGGTTGCCTTTGGAGAGAGTCAGACTTTTTTTTAAATAATTTGACATCTACTGGGACCAAGGACGTCTGCAGGAAAATCCCCCCACATGCTATGGACTAATATTTCAAAGGAGCCCTGGCACTCTGCTTTATTTCAGGTCACCAACTCTGTCTTTCGGAATGTTCGCATCAATTAAAAGCCCCAAAAACTGGGAAATAAATCTGCCATCAACGGAGACAGGCTATTTTAAATTACCTTGAAGCTCTCCCAAAATCACTTTACTTGGACTTCAAAGCAGAGCCAAACTGACTGAGAGGATTTTTTAAGGCTGTAACCATTTTCAGTATTTTACATTTAGATAAATCTCAATCTCAATAATAATATAACACAAATTCAAACCAGCCAATTATAATAAAAAAAATAAGGCTTTAGTTTGATGTCAACAACTCGGCTACAGAACAGATTGCAGAGGGAAATTGATGGTTCAATCTGGAGTTCAATCTGAATGTAAACACAATTTATGTTTACATTCAGTGTTTTTCACCAAAACACATTGTGTGCCTCCTCGACGTCTACAACAAATGAGTGCATTCGTTCCTCATAAAACATTCGCATAGCAGATATTTTGAATATTTTAAATACTGCAATATTTACATCCCTTTGTACTTGCTAGTAGTCTTCTTCTTAACTGCCCTTGCTGGTGCATTGCTGCGTTATCAGTAACTGTAACTGTTGATCAGTGTAATATTGTGTGGCCATTGGTGTCCTTGTACGCTCACACGATCAAAAAAACACAAATAAAGTGGGGACCCACTCATAACAACATTGCTCCATAGCAGAAGTGGTCAAAAACTGATACCTTAAATGTAAGCATTGTGAGAGCTACAGTACATAGAGTTGACTGTCAGTGCCTCTTATCATCATATTTCAATGTTACAAGGGTGAAAAAGGAGATCAAGGAGATGAGGGACTGAACGGAGCTCCTGGAGCCCCAGGACTGCCTGGAGAGCCTGGTCGGGATGGACTGATGGGCTTGAAGGGAGCAAAGGTACATAGTACCTAAACTGTTAAGTCAGATCAACTTTGCTGCACTTTATTTTGCATCTGCTGACTGATTTGATAACTAACTAACTATGTATTGCATCAATGGTAAGGATGTACAGTATAAAAGGTAGCAGCCATGTTTTCTGCACACCATCAATGATAGAGATCTAGTTGGGTCTTTTTGAGTCCGTATGGATCGGGCTTTTGTCTCTGCATCTATGGAGACGACAAATTACAGGTGATATCTTAGATGCCACTGGTCACACTTTTGGACCAATTATGGTTTCCAGTTGTTAAAAATTGACACTGATTGGCTAAATGGGGGCATTATCATTATTCAATTTAAGTTAGATTTTTCCAAAAGGTCCCTGGATCATGGTTTGGATTTGTTGTGTTTTCCCAGGGTGATGCTTGTACCAGCTGTCCTTCTATGGGCACTGCAGTGGGTGATGGTGTAACAGTGCAAGGCCCTAAAGGAGAGAGAGGAGACCCTGGTCCCGCTGGGGAAGGGAAGTCTGGCAGGAATGTGAGGGAATTGTGTATTTATTTATTTAATTATTTAATTATTTATGTACTGTATAAATACATATTATGTAAGTATTTATAGATGTACTTCTGACTAGGAAAATTGCTGATGATCATCTTACATGTTTTCTCTTCAGGGAAAACCCGGCTTACCAGGTGTGCAGGGGCCTGCTGGGTCCAAAGGCAGAAAGGTGTGAATGTCCATTTTTCATTGTATCATGTTCATAAATACATGCGGAGAATTGTGCCTTATCATGTATCACTGACGGATACTAATCTGTTTTGTCCTGTGCCCCCTGTAGGGAGACGCGGGAGCTGCAGGAGTCGGCCTTCCAGGACCACAAGTAAGACTGATGTGTCCACATCTGGAGTTTTTATTTCGTCAGCTGATGCAGCTCTTCATACAAAACATACACACAGCTCCTAGGTGGATGTGGTCCTGCTGTGATCTCAGTAATAAATACCGTTTTCCTGCCTCTTAGATCTAACAATACATTCATGAAGTCGTAAATAACCATCAAAAAATAACCCTGGGCTGTTCGATCTGAAAATCCTTTGACTCATTGTGGAATCGTTATTGCTTTGTTGACACCGGGGAAGCCGGTTCTTCCTTACTACACCACTGTGAAAACATGTGAAACAACTCTTACAGTGCAAATTTCCACTCTTTGTTTCCTTCCCACCTAAACCTTCTGCCTTTCTTTTTGTTTTGTCTTTTTCATTAATGTTGTAGGGTGAAGAGGGACCAAGAGGGCTTCCAGGACTTGTAGTAAGTCAATGTCATATTTCTAAAGTTGTACTTTTCTACGCTACATTTTCAGATTTTGGTCTAATCTCTTTCTTTTGTACAGGGACCACCTGGAGCCAGAGGATTGACTGGCCCTATTGGCCCAGAAGGAGGAAAGGTAGCATAAAATATAGAGGTGTAAGCCCAACGTATTGTTGCAATATGCAATCACATCATACCTCATTTTCTTTGAAACAATGAAACCATGTGAGTGTTTCATGTTCATAGGGCTCCAAAGGGGAAGTCGGGCTTCCAGGACCACAGGGGCCTTCAGGCATTGGAGTAGCAGGGCCCCCGGTAGGACCTAAATGCAGCTTTTTGCATGTGCATATGGGCATATAATGTCATGCTGTTATCTTGTCAAACAGTGTTTCCTATTTACTCTTTCACACACAGGGCAGAGATGGAGCCCTCGGGTCTCAAGGAGCTGATGGCAGACCTGTGAGTTGTCTTGTTCCTTCATTGTCTGAAGTGTTTCATTTGCATGTTTTTGCACATGTGCATTTACAATTTGAAGATATGTCAAACTTGAGTTGTTGTCTCTGTGTTAGCGTCTGTTTATACTTTTAATTTTCTTTAAGCTTCTTTGGGAATTGTCCTTGATTTAGGCATCATTTGTAACCAAGGATGTCTGCCTCGATCCATAACAGAGGCAATGTCTGCTCCCATTTCATCCTCTGTCCCCTGATCTACGCTCAGCTCACTGCCCCGCAAGCTTTCTTCTGGAACAACAAAGCAAGAGTAACTAAGTGCTTGTGTGTGTGTGTGTGTGTGTGTGTGTGTGTGTGTGTGTGTGTGTGTATGTGTGTGTGTGTGTGTGTGTGTGTGTGTGTGTGTGTGAGCTGTCTCCTTTTGCAGGGTCTTGATGGAGCTAAGGGGGACAAGGTAAGTCTACCGTTTTGTTTGGATGAAGGGATCTGGAGGGGTTTGAATATAAGAGGGTGGAACAGATGGTAATCACAAGAGATGGTTCCCCTCACCTCATGCATGCATGCACACACACACACACACACACACCTGCCTCTGGCTAGGTATAGACTGGTAGCAGAGGTGACAAGTGTACTGTTGCTGGCAGACAAGAGGAGTTTCGGGGCCTTAAGAGAGAAAGTGTGTGGAACTATTAATTACCGCATTCATCAGAGGCACCAGTCCAGACTGTTACTGAGAGGTTGGGAGAGATGAAGAAGCAGTGCTTAAGGGTTGGGAGGGGTGGGAGATGTGGGACAGAAGCCCACAGTTGAAAAGAAAGGTAAAGTTTTGCAGATGATTCAGAATCTTTATTCAGTGTATTCATATAGAGTCTGGAGCTATGTTCTGTACTGTTACATAAATACTGAGAAACCTGACATGGACATAAACGGAAAGTAGTGATAGCAGGTATGTAATAGGGATATCATTGGCTCCTCGTATTACAGATCTTGGGTGAAATGCACCTTTCTTTGAATCATAGTACTATACGTGTGTTGTATTCTTACACTACATTAAGGTTTTAGGGTCATATTCATGTAATGCAACACTTTAAGTTCATAAAGTAGTATAACAATAAACGTTCATAGCATGTCACCCCCAGCAGTTTTGAGTTTCTTTGTGAAGATTTTAGGATTTAGCAAAACTGCACGGTGTCCTGAAAGCTCAAAGAGTTCCGACTTTCTTACGGTAACTAGGGCTGTAATGTTGAATGAGGACTCAGGTTTTGCAGCCTGTGCTTAAAATTGTGCAAAGACTTTCACGTCAGCTTTTTTTCATGGGTCTTTTTTATGTATATTTCAGGGTGAGCCTGGAGAGTGCAACTGCATAATCCCTGTGCACACGGGCATAGGCGGACCTGTGAGTACACACACACACACACACACACAGAGACACAGAGACACACACACACACACAGACACAGAGACACACACACAAACACAAACCTAATCTAAAGAATTGTTGCCTCACGACAGTATACTGAATACACATTGATTTTTTTAAACAACAAAATCAGGGGGTTTATTATGACTCCACAGGGGCATATTGAGAAAGATTTACCTTCATGCTGAGTTACCCCCCCCCCCCCCCCCCCCTGCATCTTTCTGTGCTTTGACATTTGTTCTATTATTCTTGACATCACACTGCACTTTCTGTATATTTAGCAAGCACCAGTGCTGCTCTGATTTTGACTACCTTTGTCTTCCAGGGAGCTCCAGGAACTCCAATAAACACATGGCAGCCCGGGCCTCAGGTCTGATCTGTCAACCAGCAGTCCTGTCTGCAAGCATTGTTTCTGTTCTTACCTTGCAGAGATTGTTTCGGAAAATCACAGAAACCTTCCTTTATGTTTGACTATGAATGTGTGATGTAATTTGTTGTCATGTCCTTGTGTGTCGTAGGGCCCACCAGGACCTCCTGGGCCACCTGGCCCTCCTGGGCCTCAGGGTGTCAATGGAATCGAAGGACCACAGGTAGGAGAAAAGGGGCAGTAGGGTGGTGAGGGGGGTATCTCTTCAGTTCAATTCAGTATCTGCTCCATCAGCTTGGATTCAGCTACAAGCTACTTGATGTAATTTCCCCTTGCGGGATCAATAAAATATGTCTTAATCTTAATCTTAGGCTTTCATCTTTGGCAACTGGGGTACTTATAAAAGGCAGTGCTTTGACATGCTTTGCACCTTAATGGGGACGTTCATAATATGCATGTAGGAAATGGAGCAACATTTTATACTGAATGTGTGCAATATATTGGTTTAAAAGAGGCTTAGATTATCAGGATCAAGTTATAAATGCACTAACCCGTCCAGTGCTTTGAGCTTTAACCCATGTGGGAAGCAACTGAGAAAGCTTTGGGAATGTCCGTCAAGACATTAACAGTTATTTGAAGGTCCAAAGTATAAATGTGAAACGAGTATAGCAATGCTAATTTCAAGTACCAGTTTGATTAATTTCTAAAGATTGTAACTCGAGCAGACCTTCAAATAAAGTGTTACTATGATCTGTGTTGCAAGAGTCAAAGGTGTAAGAAAGACATGAAAACTAGTGATGGAAGAGGTCATGTCTTTGACAAAGGCGCATTTGTGATAATGGTTGAATGCAAAATAGCACTTTCATAAGAGATGGCAGAAGAAGGAACAGGTTTGATCATTTTGACGGTGACCCTTTGGTGGAGATGGGAGTGGCTAGCCCTCGATTGGCAATAAACCAGTTCAACCTCAGTTCCTTCTTTCAGGGTATCCCGGGAAACGACGGGATACAGGGGAAACCGGGTATACCTGGATACAGCGTAAGTAAAAATAGAGAGAAAAGGAGGAGAGGAGCTGCTGATTCAAGCTCTGGGGCCTTACGTATAAATGATGCAAAAGCACAAAATGAATGCATTTATCAGGAAGTGATATATATATATTTTTTTAAAAAGGTCCCGTGCTTCTATGTGTGCTTTATTTGATTTAAGTTCTTCGAGGTCACACATGATTAATTTAAGGAAACACATTAAGTAATACAAGCTTGTAATTAGTAACATTTGGCACACATTTGACTCCATAAATCTAAACACAATTCCATTCAATAACAATTATAGTTGTGTGTACACCTTTTGTTTGTCAAAACTCATAATTTTATTGTATCATGATTAAAGGGGTACTGTTAAAGGATGCTGCTGATGCCTGACCAAGGACAGAGCAAGTTTGGTGTGTGCCGTACAATATTAAAAATCAAAGTTGATATCTATTTATGGATAACTTTGGGAGTAGAAATAAGGCTTGTGCATATGCCTGCATATTTCATGGTGACTGAGATTTATAACTTGAAACATGCGGGTATTTTTGACACTTCATATGCATTTTCAGCCTGTTGTGCATTTGGACTCAGATCTGTTTGTAATCTCAGAAGGTCTCATGTGTTCTTGTGGACAAAGCTAATTTACCTTAAGGGCAACATCAAAGGGGAGAAATGAGGTGTAGTGTTGTGAATGTATCTGTGGATTCTTACTTCATACGGTGTCAGTTTTGTTTCTTTCAAGTTTGCTGATGGCTTAATTTCATTAATGGAACATAGATGCTGATCGCAGTCAGCACTCAAGGAGAACTTCACCTTCAACACAGAAATTAAAGAAGTAGTTTGATGAAAGAAAGGGATGTGCTGGGAAATCTGTAGAAAGTAGGGCTGGATCCGAATATTCAACAATTTGGATATTCGTTCGTTGCGTAGGTATTTGATTTTCAATTTTGGGTTTCGAATATTCATTTTTTGTTTTGTTTTTCCTTCAGTACTGTAATAAAGTTGAGACAGATTCAACTTTTGGAGAAACGCAACCCTGACGTCACGCTGCGGTGGCCACGGTGGTCATGTAACCGTCTGTTTTGAGGCGGTGTCAGAGTTCAGTACAGTAAACGGGAAACATCACTGTCTCTATCGCTGCCAGAAGAAAGTTTATGAGGGTAAAAAAACAAAACACAAGCACTGAACTGCTTAGGAGTTTGTGTAACAGCTGACTGTTACCTGTAACAACGAGAAAGCACAGTCGATCCATCTCTTCACTTTCTCTCTTTCTCCGTGAAATGAAGCTGCCTTCAAGTGCTGTCGGATTGTTGAGATTTAAAAACAATGTATAAACGATCTGATGGAAAACAATAATTGGGAAATATAAAGTCTACTTGTGCTAGATTGGGGGGTTAAATAACACAACAGGACGTCGCACAAATGAGCCATTTAAATAACAATCCCACCGCCGCACAACCCTGCCCCAATTACAAACACAATTATCTGTAGAATGCACTCATTTCTGGTGAAAGAATGTCATTGACAAACATCCTTTCATTCATAATGGTAAATATCGTTCCTGTGCCCAAATGATTTGATCAATTTTGGATGGCACTCAGTCAAGCAGCTCAGCAGAGAGGAGAGACTTATAGGCCTCTACAGACGTGCAGCTGGAGCACACAGGGAGCAAAATGCCTTAGTTTGGCCTTAATGTTGTCTTTTTCTTCCATGGTTCTGCAGGTATTATGTCACGCAAAGTGACGGCATAGCACTCAAAAGCCTCACATTTTGCTTGGCTTTGAAACACAACAATATGTTGCTCAGAGAACTCACGAAGTAGGCAATTTGCAAGTCTATAGTATGGCAGAAGAGAACATTGCACAGTGACTGATATACAATTATAGAGCACCTTCTTTAGAGTCTGTTAATGCATAAAGTCTTGTGTCCATAAAACAGCCAATAGCATGCAGCATGAAATAGCCTTTCTAGCTAATGGCTCCAGTTTGAACAATGTAAAATGGGTTTGTAATGACTAGGCCAGGTGCTATTGACACACACTCAGTGGAAAGGGTCCAACTGCTTTGATAGAGAGCAGACCATCTTTCACAGTTAAAGGAGTTGGGGTTTTAGAGTACAGTTATATTTCAGAACACAGTATAAACAGGTAGTGTAACCATTGTGTAATTTGTGTCAGTTTTTCTTCTTTAATGCACATATGCTGCATGTGTGTCTGTGTGTATGTGTTTGTATATGTGTGGGCAGAGACAGTTATGTGTGTCTGTCATGCTTTCTTGGTGCAACGTTCTACTCTTTGAATTTAAAAGTTTTCTGGTTCAGACTTGAGGTCTTGAGAGACTTTAATTACAGCGTCACAGTCATTAGTTGAAATGGGTACAGAGTGTTGTTTTTTTGTGCTGTATATCTGCTATTGTTTATATTTGTCACATATCTGTCTCTTTATGAGAATCAAGTAGCAGCATATAGTGTCAACACTGGGTTCATGTAGGAAATCGCTTTCTTTGGACCATAGAATCATACAAAACCTTTTGTTGGTGAGTGACATTTTTTTACACCAAACTGAGCCTACTACAAAGAGCCTAATGTCAATAAACATATGGTTGTTATGTGGTGCACTGAGCATAGGCCACTGTATTTTCATGTGAACATTAAGTTGGGTCTGTACAGAAAACATGATAGAAAATAGGATTTTTGTAGGAGTACTATGACAAATGTAGACAAGGATTTACTATCTAATGCACCAAAAAATGTCTTGTAATTGTAGAGTAAGGAAAAAGAGAAGTATGGCAGTTCTGAACTGAACAGGTCCCTTGGAGGAGGGGGGAAATTCTGCAACCTCAGTACTTTATTTTGCTTTGACAGTGTGCTGAATGTGATGGTCCTACACAGACATATTGCTCGGAAAGGTTGTGACATTTTGTCCCATTTTTTTACTTTTTTTTTTTTTGCAGCTTTTAGTGATAATAAAGTGTACCCCATCTAATGTGTGAATTTGACAGACTCGGCAAATTGCAATACACATATTGTATGCCATTGCATATGTATAATTAATTTTGTACGGCACTCAAAATTCATATTGGTGTTAATGGCATAGGGTTATGAAATAAGTTACATACAATTGGTATTAAAAGAGGTGTTGGTCACTGTCATGTCATTGTGCAATTGTGAAGTTGCAGAACAAACCGTACTTTAACTTGCAACGCTGTCCTCGAACTGTATTTAGAGAGCATTGGGATACTTTCTTTGGGTTTGTCAAATGTGTCAGAAAAGAGATGATTTTGACCAAGAAGGTAATACTAATTTTTTTTTCCGTTTCGCTGCCCCTTCTCTAGAGCCTCATTGGACCACACCAGCTGCCTCAAGGAGATGTAGGAGATGGTGTTGTAAGTTAATGAGTCAAAATGCATTTTGGGGAATGGGGTTTTGTTGTATCTTGTTACTATCCTTTATTTTTGCTTTGCCAGATTTTTGGCATGAAAATGATTGATCAGTGCATATATTTAAATGTATGCGTGTGTGTGTGTGTGTGTGTGTGTGTGTGTGTGTGTGTGTGTGTGTGTGTGTGTGTGTGTGTGTGTGTGTGTGTGTGTGTGTTCTACAACACAGGAGGGCTGTGAAGAAGGGGACTGTTCCCAAGGATCTCCAGGGGTGCCTGGCACAGCTGGTGCCAAGGAAGACAAAGTAGACCAGGGCAAGCCAGGTGTAACCCCAGTGGACAGCTGTGACAAGGTGAAACGTGAAGGGAGTTTAGGAGTATTTAGCCAATTCTCCATATCCAGAATCTTATGAAACGTCACTAGGTCAAGCAGAGAGGACTACTGGGGCCACACCGACACCGATTGGTGTCCTTCCTCCTGCCCTCAGGCAGGGGATACCGCAGCCTGCGTTGCAGCACGACAAGACTGAAAAAACAGCTTTTACCCAGCTGCGATCAGACTATTAAACTCAACTAAACACCACTAAACTGTGTTTTACTATGCAAATGTGCAATACTATTTATTCATTTACAAGTGCCAAACATCACATAGTCGTACGGACAAATATTCTGCTGGAAATGATTTATTCTGTTTTTATATATATATTCATATTCAGAGCTTTATTTTTTTATAAAACACAGATAAAAACAGTGTAATAAATATATTACACTGTTTTTATCTGTGTTTTATAAAGGAGCCATACTCGTAATTTGGTTCATGCTGGTACATTTCTGTGTTTTGCTGAATGACAATAAAAGGAATCTTAATAGCGCAGTCGCTGTTTGTTATTGTGCGTTGATAAATGTAAAATGGCAATCCTTCGTTTTGCATTTTATTCACGTTTGCATGGCGTGATTTAAGTAGCTATCAGTCTGACATAATACAGTCACAGCAGTACGGCTTTACACTGATAACTTATTCTCCTGTCTGCTTTCCAGTGTTTGGAAAGACTGCAGAGAGAGCAGGCGACACAAGCAGTGGTCAGTGGACATCATTGTCATACACTAAGGACATGCACACCCACAAACACGCACATGCATACATCCACAGAGACGTATGTGCTCATTTCCTGACTGATTTATGTCTTTACCTCATAGGATGACCGCACAGGGACACCTGGAATTCCAGGAACTCCTGGATCACCAGGACAAAGAGGAGAGCCAGTAAGTCTGCGTTTTTTTCATATACACAATGTTAATTTGATACAATGGTATATGTGTATCTTTGTCCAAGTATGCATATCAAAATGACTTTACAGAGTTAAGGATCACTTTTATGTCTTTATCATCACTACAGGGTACACCAGGAGATAGAGGCCAAGCTGGAATACCAGGAAACATGGTGAGATTCAGCCACATGAATTCCTCTTGTCAATCCATTCCAGACAGCTCAACTGGGATTCCAGTGGAGCTTATTTATAGTAGATAAACCTGAATATTTTGCCATGGTTTAAATTAGGACACATATATTCCTGTTAATGGCAAGAGTAGAAAGCTGTAAAGTTTTACTCTTATTCTTATATGCAGACATTCTTTCCAAGTACTTTGATAATATATTTCTCCAACTTGCCACTCTAAAAACTCTATTATCAATCAAAAATGTTTGAAACTATAAAGTGCATTCTAATCACTGCCTTACATTAGTCAGTCTGTACTTCTGTGAGAAAAGATATATTCGATTTCTTTCTTTCTTTTTTAATTTTAGGACAGCACTGTTGGGTTTTTGTCTCAAAGCTTTAGATTTGAAGTGACTTGAGAGGAACTTGTGTTTGCCACTTTCCATGATTTCACAGAGACCCCTACTGGTCTCAGTGAAAATGATGAACAATGTGGCCCAACACGCTAACCTCTTAAATACTGATTTACATTCTAGGTCTCTTGCAATGTTTTTAGTGTTCATTTAATTGCCAGCAACAAGTTTAAACCGGCTTTAACCATACAGTAGGTGTGAATTGATCGGTATTGGATGTTCCTTTCACTGTTTTCTGCCCACAGGGACCTCCTGGTTTCCCCGGTCCTCAGGGCCCATCTGGTTTACCTGTAAGTTTAATTCACACTTCTAACTTCTTTTTCATTTATTTCCTCTCGTATTGTCCTTTAATCAGTGGTCATTTAATTAGGTAAAAGTACCAATACAACAATGTAAAAAAATACTTCAATGCAAGTACAAATCCTTCATTAAAAATTCTACTCAAAGCTATAGTGCGTAGTTTCTGTCTCCCCCACGAGGAATTCTAAGCAATGACAACAACACTGTAGGCGCATCCACATGATACAAGCCTTCCGTGATCACGCACAGCCCCCACCCCTCCTCCACGCAGTTCAATTCAAGATTAACTTTATTGTCCCACATCGTGGGAAATTTGTCTTGGGCACTTAACCCATGCTGCAGCCATAGTAAAAACAAACAACACAGACAGCATTTACAAACACCAGATACTATACAATACCATACAACAGACCGTGCTATGGTCCTGATGGTGTATACAAAACCCAACATGGTGTCATGCCATGCATTAGTTAAACATTGCTCAAAATAAATAAATCAAATAAATTAAAAAAGAGAGATCACAAGTACAATAATTACAATTCTCCTAGCTGGAGTTGCTAGCAGCTAAGGAGGACAAGGAGGATTAAAAAAACATGATGGGCTCTTCAGAAGAGGTAATTATTTTCACTCGAGCTTCTGTGCGGGAAAGTCACCGGACGACACAATCTTCTGAACATAGCCATACTGACAAATACAGAGAGAGAGTTGTGTGGAGCTGATAGTCTTAATTAGCATTTGGCAATGGCTTGAATGTAACAGACGTTTATTAATATAAGTTACGCACTAAAGCTTTAAGTAAAAGTGTAATCAGTTAAATGTACTTAAAGTATCAAAGTGAAAAATCCCAACAATTGTTTATACTGATGCATCAATACGTAAGACGCATTTCACTGTTGTAGGTCGAGGTCATTTTGTCTAATTTTTTTACAGTTTAGTGCAGTGATTCCAAAGCTACAGGTGAATACAATTCATTTTTCTCAAATGGGAGACATCACTTTTTGGTTACTGCAAACAACTCCTGCAAAAAGGTTGTAAACCACTGGTTTAATATTAAAAAATGCTATTAAATGTTAATGTTAATCTGAAAAGTGACTAGTAATTTACAGCTGCCAAGAAATGTAGTGGAGTAAAGTACAAATGTTTTCCCTGAAATTAGAGAAAGTAAAAGTATTCAGTAGCATTAGATTTAAATATTTTTATCTAATCCATTTTTTCAAACACTCATCATCTCACTTTTACATCGAGCAGCCCTTGATTATGCCATCTCTCCACCATCTCTGCCTCTCTTTGTGGCTCTTTAATGCAGGTTATTTCAGATGAGGAAACTATTTGGTTGTCTCTTTCTCCAGTTGTTCAATTATTCCCCTGTCTATGTGATGGAGAGTGGGACTGACAGACAGAGCCCCCCCCCCCCTCTTCTTTCTCACACAGATTTATTGTTTTCTGGGAATAGAGATGCTAAATGGATGAGCTGTGTGAGCGCTGAATGGAATCCATTTGCAGCGTAGTAGCACTTTATAGCAGGTGTTAGCCTCTGCTGTGTGCAGTAGTGTATCTGTTTACACTGTTTGTGAGGGAGAGAAGTGTGACCATGCTGATGAGTGTATTACTCATACCCAGTGTTGATGAAGCCACTCACAATCACGAGCTGCTAATTAGCTTCTCCGCAATATGATCAATTACTAATTACAACCCTCGGTAAATACTCTAATAACCAATATCTCACAGTGATATTCTTCTCATTTTTTTGATGTTGAGTTTTATTTTTTTATTGATTTATTCTTAAGGGACATTCCATATTAATACACAGTTAACAGCCAATTATCAATCTCAGAAGCCACCATTTTAAAAGCACCCAGCTTCCATTGACTTTCTTTTATTCACTCTTTTTTTATTTTATTTTTTAAATGTCTCTCTTTCTTTTCTTCCAGCACTCGTCTGTCTTCTGCTTACAGCAGCTGTTGCTTAGCTCGCACATGCATATTAATGTTTTACATCAAAACAACATTTATTATTCACTTTGGTGTTAAAATGCTATGCATTGCAGAAGTAAAGCCGGTCGTATTTGATGACATTGTGTTGCTAGTTCACATTAACACCATACACTGCTCATCTCTGTTTGATGTCTTAAAGAAATAGATGACTAAATTAAGTCTGCAGCTTTCGTAGAATTTGCACCTGAATCTGCAACACAATAATGGAGAGGGGGATAAAGAGGAGGGAAGCAACACTGGGGGAATTGAATTCACCAACCAATGAGGTCGAGCAGGCAATGTTCAGCCTCCGGATATCACCATCAGAGACCTGAATCACCATCCTAAAGCCTGATAGAGATGTAGAGCAGAGGACCAAATGCAATATAGGCACTCCCAAAGGGAGACAGCACAGGCCAGTTAGCTCTTTCCTCTCTTTGATATTGACTTGCCTTGTCCGTGGCTCATTTCCACCAGGGGAGCATACATATCACATCCTGTCCTTCATTTTCTAATCATTCCTCACTCCTGTCATTCTCAGGGTCAGCAGGGTGATGCAGGGTCACCCGGCCTCCCAGGAATGAAGGGCGAGCAGGTAAGTATCTGCCGATCAATTTCCGTGAAATCATAACACGGGAAAAATTTCTTTCCCCCTGTTTGATTGATTGTATGATTTTCACCTCAGGGCTCTCCGGGGACGTCCGGGTATCCAGGAAGCATGGGACCACCTGGACTTCCTGTAAGTTACTATCACCTGCCTCATTATGAAGAAAGTATGGGGTTGACAGCAGTCTGACAGCTTTAATGAAGAGAGGGGTGGTTACATTGATTAACTGTCTATATTTATTCGTCAGGGACTGAAGGGCGAACGTGGGACCCCAGGAAGCGCTGGTCAGAAAGGAGAATCAGTAAGCCACTACACCATCAATGTTGCACTATATGCATCCGGAGCTAGTGTTGCATATTACTGGCTAACATTTCCTTCCCTTCTGCAGGGTTCCCCTGGTAACCCTGGGTACCAAGGACAGGCTGGCTCACCGGTGAGTGTTTCATCATACATTTTGCTCAGCAAAATTTCGAGCCTTGTGCTCTCATTTATTATCAAAACTGAGAATAATGTGTGTGCGTGCAGGGCATCAAGGGAGACACGGGACCAGCAGGGCCTGTCGGTGCCAAAGGGGATCAGGTATGTATGAAACATACATACACATAATAGAAAAAAATGTGACTATTAGAACCAAAACCCATATTCATATGTTGCTCTTTTTATTTGAAGGGTTTCCAAGGACAACCAGGTTTCCCAGGACCACCAGTATGTAAACGTTTTAACCCCTCTATTGCTGATTCTTCTCTTTGGAATAGTTGAAGTGACTTTTTTGTTACTGTGCTTGTTTTTAGGGTGCACCAGGTCCTGCTGGCAAAATTGGAAGGGATGGGGTCCCTGGGCTCAAAGGTGAAAAAGTGAGTACAAATCGCACATTTCAGCATATTTATTTTTTACGTCAAAAATGATCATTTGTTGTACTGAACATCCCTGCTTTTAAAGGGCAATAGTGGTGCTCAAGGCTCTCAGGGATCAACTGGATCTCCAGGCTCACCAGGCTCCCCTGGGCTGATGGTATATGCATGTTATATTACTGTATATTATCCACGTTTGACCCATTTCAACATATCTGTGAACTGTGTACTATTCATAACCATCATTTGCTCTCTCTGTCTGTGTTTGCAACAAAGGGCCCCCCTGGCATTGAGGGATTGGATGGAAAAGATGGGAAACCAGGGCTGCGGGCAAGTAACACATAGACATGCACACACAAGCATATTATCCAGACACACAATTAGGCTATGCTATAGTTGGTATAGTTAAATACATGCATTTAACATGTGGCCCTGGCTATTTTTTTTCCGTTGTCAGGGAGACGCAGGCCCTCCAGGCCCAGCAGGACCACGAGGAATCCCAGTAAGTATCACTTCTGACATCTACATGACCTGATTTGATTCTCTATCTATCCAGTGCAAAAAGAAGTATACTTTTCATAGCCTGAATATCGAATGCAATTCAAACCACATCTTAATATGGAAAATAATGCATTTTTTTGTGCCAATCCATCTATTTTGAAAGCATGCATTTAGAGTTCAACAGCTTCGGAAAATAACGAAATAAAATTTGAATTCATTATGTGTCTTCCTTCAGTCACATACAGTATACTGAGTCTTTTAGCCAGCCTAGTTGCTTGACTTTTCCTCTAGCACCACCATGAGGTTCAAATTGAGTAAATTGTCTCAACAACTATTGATGGATTGCCATGAAGGTTGGTAGAGACATTGATGTCCCCTTTAGGATTATTTGTAATAATTAACTCTAACGCATCATCAGGTACTTCGGTTTATGACCAAATACCTATGTTAAATAATTACATTTCCATCAGCCCCAGCTGTACTTTGTGTTGAGTGCAAATTAGCAAATGTTAGCATGCTAACATCTTAAACTAAGATGTGTTAGCATTTAGCTCTGAAGTCTAAATACAGCCTCACAGAGCCATTAGCATGGCTGTAGAAAACATGGACTCATTTAGAGATAGATGTAAATGTGTTGTTGTTCTGAACATTCAGCAAAGCCTCGATATTTTTCACAAATGAGTTAATCTGGTAGGCATACTTTTTCATACAATGCATTGTATTGCCAAGGCTCACCTTGAGTTTCACAAACAGCAAACTAGTATGCAAATCAGCCTGCATCACTAAACCTTTTCAATAGAAAACCTATCCAAAGCTCTTAATGGAGAGATGAATTGCCAACGATGGATGGATTTAGCTGTGCTCTTGAGATTGTGACTTGCATTTTGAATTAAAAATTAATTCAAGACAAGGTCAAGATGGGTATGATCGTCTTAATTCTTGACTTTTGTGTAGCTTTAACAACTGGTCAAATTAGCGTGGACTGTTATTCGTGTATGTGCAATCACAGCAGAGATAGTCAGTCAGCTTCTCTCCCTCCCTCCCTTCTCTTTCTTTTTTATTTCTCTCACTCACTCTCTGTATCTCAGTTTGTGTTCTACCCAAGAGCAGGTGTTCGGGATTTCAAAGACACGTCTGCCTGTTCTTTGGCAGCCTCGACTTTGTGAATTTTGATACAGTACCAATCTCATTCTCTTTGATGTCTCTCCTCAGGGATTCAAAGGGAAAACTGGCCATGCTGGCTTCCCTGGACAGAAGGTTAGCCAACAACCCATTCCTTTACCATCACACTATGTCTACCATTCCTGTCTGTTGCTTGTGCATTAGGCCAAGTTGTTTTGTCAAACTGATAATTGTGTCATGAAACAAGCCTGGGTGTTATTACTGTGCTAACTCATTGTTTTGAGACTCCACTAATAGAAGCATTCCACACATGCTTCCTCCATTACCTTTTATTACTTTCTTATTTCTCCTTCAGGGTGAAGCTGGACCTTCTGGTCCACCTGGACCACCAGGCAGGCTAGGACACGATGTGAGTATTTTTTCTTTCTATCGTTAACCCAATAGGATTTAGATAAACATTAAAGTGCACATCTATAATCTGTGCGTACATGCACAAAGCAAGAGTATATATATATATATATATATATATATATATATATATATATATATATATATATATATATCATAGTCAGTTAAACCCTGGAGGTTTTTAAAGGTTAATCTATGACCTTTCCAGGGTGATCCCGGTACCCCAGGAGCTCAGGGACGACCTGGACCCCCCGGCCACCTTGTAAGTTCACTGCCCTTAAACCTTATACTGTACACGTATGTTCTGTTGATATTGTAGTATGTCATTGTGTTAAACTCGAACACTGTGTGTTTACTTTCCTTGTTAGGGTTCTACAGGTCCAGCTGGACCACCAGGACCTCCTGGTCCATCAGGAGTGGTAAGAGCAATGCTGTGAAACATGACTATCATATTTTTAATAAACAAGAAATGGATTCAATTAGCTGAATCTTTAACATACCGAAAGGGGAAAATGGGTTGTTTCAGTAGCCAAATATGTGTGTGAGAACACAATATAATGCAATAAATAGTGACCCTTACCCATGACAAAAAATATTAAATTAATTATGATTCCAGTAAATTAAATAACAGGAGCGACCAGAGATCAGTATATGGTATCTTAATTTAAAGATGCACAAGTTGAAATGAATGTGCCCATGTGTGTGTGTGTGTGTGTGTGTGTGCGTGCGCGTGTGTGATATAATTGGATTTCTGTCCTGCTAAATTGCAAGAGAATCTAACAAACTAAATTCTCCATCTCCCCTCTGTAGGGTATAAAAGGAGATAAGGGACAAGCTGGTGAGAGGGGTCTTCCAGGGATGGGAGGAGCCCCAGGACCACCCGGGCACCCAGGGCTCATAGTTAGTACCTCTCAACTTAGTCTCTAAGTCCAAATTTAGCCGCCAAAAATGTAATTAAACTGTCATTTAAGCTGCTACTATGCAAAATATCTCACTTAACTTTTTTACTCCTGCTTTGACTTTGTCTTTAAGGGAGAGCCAGGTAGCGATGGTGTCCCTGGTAAAGATGTGAGTAATGTCTGAGTGTGGTGTTTGTCCCCATAAAAGTATAATGGAGAGAGATCGATGTGGTGATGTGCATATTTCATTCCTTTTGGTGAATCTGTCTTTGTTTTGACAGGGAACGGTAGGCCAACCAGGGGACAACGGGCAGCCAGGTCAAAAGGTAAAAGCTGACTCGGGTGGTACAGTATATTATGGGAGGGTATATGTGTGTGTGTGTGTGTGTGTGTGTGTGTGTGTGTGTGTGTGTGTGTGTGTGTGTGTGTGTGTGTGTGTGTGTGTGTGTGTGTGTGTGTGTGTGTGTGTGTGTGTGTGTGTGTGTGTGTTACGCATACGTGTGTGTGTTTGTGTGTCGTCAAGCCAAACATCATCCATCCGTTACCTCCGCAGACCCTCTGAATACAGGGAAATGCACCCGCTTTCTGTTCCTTTTAGCTTAGTGAGACTTAGGCCTGTGCACTATGGTGCTGAACACGCTTGCTCTCTCCATTTCTGCCCACTCGGCACCCACACTTAACACAGTCATCAGTTCACTAAACCTCCGACCCTCTCACCGACACCCTCCTTCCTCCTCACCTCACTTCACCCCTTTCCAAACTGGCAGTCGGCCACCTGCTAGCCCTCTGTAGCTGTAGAGCCTGTTGGATCTCTCTATAGACACAGTCTTACAGTACTGTAGGTGGATGCAGTGATAAAGTTATTCTCTGCCTCTGGGATAATGCTATTAAGCCTGAGGGGAGATGCTAGATGAGGCTATTTGTCACACTGACAGGACGGCTTTGTCAGGGGTTTAGCTGCACAGAAGAGGAGAACTGAGGAAAAGGCAAGAACGGACTCCTCTATTCTTCTTCCTCCTCTCTATTTCAAGAGCCGCTTGTCTGTCGTTGATGTGTAAACATTAGACGTCCATTATGGGCTGCGTTGTCCTTGATAAATCACTGTCGCTAATGTAGCAGGTATTTAAACAACCTGAATGGTGGGCTCAGTAGTGTGGAAAGTGATATAGACGTAGCCAAAATCTGTCTGAAAGGCCCTGCTTCTTCTGCTGTGATTGATAATAATCTGCATATGCATCTCAGTTATCATCGCATATTATAATATTATATTTTTAATAGAATAGAATAGATGTGTATTGCCATTTGGACAGGTATAGGGCAATACAAGTAGATTGGAATTACGGCATTGTTCTTAGAATCAGTTCTACAAGAAATATAAGAAGAAATAAAAAAATTTCGACATACTATAGTGTGGTCTTTTTCACTTTTTTTCGACATACTATATGGCTTTTTTCACTTTTTTTCAACATACTATACTATGGTCTTTTTCACTTTTTCCAACAAACTAAACTATGACTTTTTCACTTTTTTCGACATACTATACTATGGCTTTTTTGACATCCTATATTATGTTTTTTTCACTTTTTTGACATACTATACTATGACATTTTTTCACTATTTTTGACATACATGGCTTTTTTTCCACGTGTGTGTGTGTGTGTGTGTGTGTGTGTGTGTGTGTGTGTGTGTGTGTGTGTGTGTGTGTGTGTCGTCAAACCGAACATCATCCATCCGGTACTTCCGCAGACCCTCTGAATACAGGGAAATGCACCCGCTTTCTGTTCCTTTTAGCTTAGTGAGACTTAGGCCTGTGTGTGTGTGTGTGTGTGTGTGTGTGTGTGTGTGTGTGTGTGTGTGCTTTGCTATACTACGACTTTTTTTCGACATGCTATACTATGACTTTTTTTGACATGCTATACTATGACTTTTTTTCCAAATTGTCGACATACTATACAATGACTTTTTTCGACATGCTATACTATGACTTTTTTTTGACATGCTATACTATGACTTTTTTTCCAAATTGTCGACATACTATACAATGACTTTTTTCGACATGCTATACTATGACTTTTTTTTGACATGCTATACTATGACTTTTTTTTTACATGCTATACTATGACTTTTTTTCCAAATTGTCGACATACTATACAATGACTTTTTTCGACATGCTATACTATGACTTTTTCACTTTTTTTCAACATACTGTACTTTGGTCTTTTTCTCTTTTTTCAACAAACTAAACTATGATTTTTTTATCACTTTTTTTGACATAATATACTATGGCTTTTTTGACATCCTATATTATGTTTTTTTTTCACTTTTTTTGACATACTATACTATGTTTTTTTCACTTTTTTCGACATACTATACTATGGCTTTTTTTCCACGTGTGTGTGTTTGTGTGCGCACGTGCACATGCGCGTGTGTGTGTACATGTATGTGTGTGTGTGTGTGTGTGTGTGTGTGTGTGTGTGTGTGTGTGTGTGTGTGTCGTCAAACCGAACATCATCCATCCGGTACCTCTGCAGACCCTCTGAATACAGGGAAATGCCCCCACTTTCTGTTCCTTTTAGCTTAGTGAGACTTAGGCCTGTGTGTGTGTGTGTGTGTGTGTGTGTGTGTGACATACTATACTATGGCTTTTTATGACATGCTATACTTTGACTTTTTTTAATCACTTTTTTCAACATACTATACTATGGCTTTTTATCACTTTTTTCATCATACTACGAGTTTTTTTTTTCACTTTTTTCGACATACTGTACAATTAAATTTTTTTCATGCTATACTTTGACTTTTTTTAATCACTTTTTTTTGACATACTATACTATGACTTTTTTCGACATACTATACTATGGTTTTTTTCCACGTGTGTGTGTGTGTGTGTGTACATGTACGTGTGTGTGTTTGTGTGTCGTCAAACCGAACATCATCCATCCGGTACCTCTGCAGACCCTCTGAATACAGGGAAATGCCCCCGCTTTCTGTTCCTTTTAGCTTAGTGAGACTTAGGCCTGTGTGTGTGTGTGTGTGTGTGTGTGTGTGTGTGTGTGTGTGTGTGTGTGTGTGTGTGTGTGTGTGTGTGTGTGTGTGACATACGATACTACGGCCTTTTTTCGACATGCTATACTATGACTTTTTTTCAACATACTATACTATGACTTTTTGACATACTATACTATGACTTTTTTTCGACATACTATACTATATTATGACTTTCTTTTTAAAATTGTACGTTCTTACTGTGAGGAAGCAGTGCTATACTATAACTTTTTTTCGACATGCTATACTATGACTTTTTTTCCCCAAAATTCCCATACTTTCAAATTCCCATACTATACTGAGTTCATTTCATTTTTTTTGACATGCTATACTATGACTTTATTTCGACATACTATACTATGATTTTTTTTCAAGATTTTGTGGATTCAAACACTGTACCGTGCTGCTTTCATATACTATGACTTTTTTTCGACATACTATATTATGACGTTTTTTCGACATACTATACTATGACTTTTTTTCGACATACTATAATATGACTTTCTTTTTAAAATTGTACCTTTTACTGTGAGGCAGCAAGGCTAACCATTGGGCATCCATGCTGCTTTCATATACTATGACTTTTTTTCGACATACTGTACTATAACTTTTGTTTCAAAATGTTGTGGATTCAAATCCTGTACTTTGTTGCTGTGAGGCATCAGTGATAACCATTGGGCCAGCGTGCTGGCAGCACGCTGGCCCAATGGTTAGCAGTGATTCCTCACAGCACTATGACTTTTTTCAACATACTATACTATGACTTTTCTTTCAACATTTTTGACATACTATACTATGACTTTTCTCGACATACTATACTATAACTTTTTTTCAAAATGCTATACTATGAATTTTTTCGACATGCTATATACTGTTACTTTTTTTCAACATACTATGCTATGACTTTTGTTTCAAAATATTCTACATACTACACTATGACGTTTTTTTTAAAAGTATTCAACATACTATACTATGACTTTTTACGACATACTATGACTTTTTTTATTTTTTGACATACTGTACTATGACTTTTTTGCAACATATTATATTATGACTTTTTTTTCAAAATGTTATGGATTCAAACCCTGTACCTTGTTGCCGTGAGGCAAACGTGCTACCCATTGGGCCACCATGCTGCTTTTCCATGCTATGCCTTTTTTGTGGCTTCTTTCAACATAAAATACTATGACTTTTTTGACATACTATTCTGTGACTTTTATCGAAATACTATACTATGACTTTTTTTCTAAATTTTCAACATACTATACTACAACTTTTTTCGACATACTATGACATTTTTTTCTAAATTTACGACATACTATGACTTTTTTTTTCAACTTTTACTGGATTCAAACCCTGTATCTTGTTGCTGTGAGGCAAAAGTGCTAACCATTGGGCCACTGTGCTCTGCTATTCTTTTTTTGTACCTTTTTTCGACATACTACACTATGACTTTTTTTTCTAAATTTTCGACATACTATGACTTTTTTTCGACATACTATACTATTACGTTCTTTCAACATAAAATACTATGACTTTTTTGACATACTATTCTGTGACTTTTGTCGACATACTATACTATGACTTTCTTGTTTTCGGAGTTTGTGTGCTTTTCTTTTTGCATTGTTTCTGTATTTGCAGCGCGTTTCTGTATTTGGTTGTTATTTGTATTTGCAGCGCGTTTCTGTATTTGGTTGTGTTATTTGTATTTGCAGCGCGTTTGCTAAATGCTGCGCATGTGTTGTCAAATTTATGAAGATGTTTTCTTAATATGCTTGTGTTTTGTCTATTTGAGTGTGTTTCATTAAGTTGCAGTGCGTTTGCCCCTGTCGTCATAAACATACTATACTATGACACATTTCATGACCTTTTATATGGCACAATATGACTGTACTGTGTGTGTCGTTTATGACATTTTATGGCATAGTATACTATGTTGTTTAAATGACTCTCTATGACATTTTTTTATAACATATAACCATTTATAACCACACTATGTCATACTTAGTCATCTCTAAGCTACATGACTGACATTTTTATTTATCTAAGACCTGTGTGCATGTGTGTCTGTCTCCCAGGGTGAACCAGGGGCTGCAGGCCAGAAGGGTCCCCCAGGGGAGAGAGGTAGACCAGGGCCCCCCGGCGGTGGAGGTTACCACTCCAAGGATGCACAGCCCATGATTGGCCCGGTTGGACCAAGAGGAGAGAGGGGAAGCCCAGGCTCAGAGGGCCCACCCGGACTCCCTGGAACTCCAGGGTTGCCAGGAAATGATGTGAGATACAGTTTCATTACACTTATAGCCATGTAGCCTAATTAGTTATTCATTTAAACTTTTTATTGCATCCAAATCATGCAATATCAAGCTTAGAAGAGGTAATGACACAGTACAGTGTCTGGAGGCGCTCACAAGCTCCATTTGCACTTTTTAATAATTCATTTAATTATGTTCCTTGATTAATGTTTGCCCTTTTGTTTGTCTCTTAATTTATCTATTCTTAAACAGGCTGTAGTCAATTATGATGAAGTCAAGAACTTCATCCGTCAGCAGGTCATCAAGATCTTTGATGGTGAGCACATGTGCATTGCTATGTGAATATTTACTGTGTAAGATGCTGCAGTTCTTAGTCTAGAGCAAAATCTTTTCTTCAGAGAATTATTCCATTTCTCCTCCGGGACACCTCTGTTATTGCTACTGTGAAATCATTGTTTGTTCTTGCACATTTCCCCTCCCCAGAGAGAATGGCCTACTACATGTCTCGCATGCAGATGCCAGTAGAGATGGTGGCATCCCCAGGTCGGCCTGGGCCGCCTGGCAAAGATGGAACTCCAGGTAGTCCTGGGAACCCAGGTGCACCTGGAAACCCGGGACAGATTGGCAGACAAGGTCGGCCAGGAGTCACAGGACCCCCTGGTGAGCCATCAGTTATACCAGTAATATTTTAACACCATGACACTTGGTCATCATTAGGTAACTGTAAACAGTTTATCTGTCATGTTGTCAAAATATGTGCATCTCTTTCTGTAGGACCACGAGGACCACATGGAGAAAAAGGAGATAAGGGTGTTGGAGAGATGGGAGATGTAGGACCTCCAGGAGCACCAGGTAATGTACCCCGCTGGTCCATGGATCAGTAAGTAGAGAGGTGGCAGCCATATTGTGTGTCAGCCTTACTTAAAGCTGGTTTGTGCGTTTACTTCCTCGGCCAGGAACCAAGACACCGCGGAAGACTTGAGTGGCTGCAGTTACATTCGGTCTAGACATACTATTTACACACTCATACTGACTGACACTAGACTCACACACTGGCCACGGTTACATTTGGTAGCCTGGTGCACGGTCTGCTCGTGACAGTCTAACTATCATGTAGCAACATTCACTTCTAACATTTTACCACCACCACTCCACGAATGAGGTAAAAGAAAAAAAACAGGAGTGAGTCGGTTCATTGACGTATGGCACTCGATTCGCCTGGTTCAGTACCACGAGTCGGGTTAATTAACCGGCTCTTCGGTCAGTTCGTCAACACTATAGGTTAGAGGCTGCAAAACTCCTCCGGTGGCCCCTTAATTAAATAACGAACAGTCCATTAGCATCTGCAGTCAATTTACAGTTTATTTATTTTGGGTTGAAGAAGCAACCATGCTCACATCAAATGATAAAAATAGGATGTTAATGATTGGGTAATGTTTGCCCCATGTCCCCTTGATAACAGGGTTTGCACATATTTTCTTGTTTCTGCATTGTATTGGTGCTACACTGTTAAATGGCAACACCTTACTCAACCTTTAAGGGAACAGTTTGACATGTGTGTTTTACCCCAAATGTCAAACTATTCCTTTTATTCTTTTGTTTTCTCTTTTTGAATATATCATCTTCACAGCTAAGTAGCAGGGCAGTGATAATGCCACAATCATTACATTCCCTTTATATCTTTTTACAGGTGTCCCAGGCCCCCCAGGCTATAGTAAGATGGGACCCCCAGGTCCTGTTGGGCAGCAAGGTGTTCCTGGGATCCCAGGCTCACCTGGGCAGCCTGGTGCAAAGGGACATGACGGCCGGTGTAATCCTGGAGATTGTATGAGCCATCAAGTAGAGTACAGCCCAAAAGGCCCACCTATGAAGGGCCCCTGGTAAAGGGCTAGAACTGATGGAGTAGAGGGGCAGGGGGACTAAAGCAAAGAGACTACGGAGAAGACAGGAAGCCAAAGACCATGATCCAAAGTTATTAAATCTGACCACACAAATAAGCCAACCTTTATTGTTGAATTGCATAGATTTACCCACACAGATTGCTACTGTAGCTCTGAGCAGAAATCCACAATTTCTTTCTAAGGGCCCCACTGGAAATGAGGCCTGCAAGGACACACCAGCAGCACACTTTTATTGCATCGTTCTTTTCCCTATGAATGCCAATTCATTGCTATATTGCTGCCTTTTATTTTAGTCTTGCCTCTTTATTCTCACTGTGTTCCACTCTTTTTGTACATTTCAAACAACCCAGGGGAGGTGACAAGATTCACAATTTGTATTTTCTTCTCCTTGATTAATTCTGAACCTCTGTTTTTTTCCTTCATTTTCTTTGTCCACATCTGTAGAAAGAGAATGCACACAATTATTGTAGCACTTTGCATGCACCTCTCATAACTTTGTTCCCTTCTCACAAAATCACATTCAGAGTGCATCCCATGCATTTCTAATATGTCTTAGTGTTTGTGGTGTGATACATATTTGAATTTGACTTGTAAGAGAATATCCCTAGAAATTTAGTTCAGTTCTGGAGAAAACAAATGTCAAAAACCTGCATTCATACCCTTTTTGATAGATTAACTATTTTGTATATATTTATATTTATATATATCGGCTTTTCATACTTTTCAACGGATTTGATAGAAAGCATACGCATGGCCAGCCACACATTTTTTTATTGTCAAATGGTTATCAAGCAACAAAAAAAACAAAGGAATATTTGTCTATGGTCTATAAGCTTTCAAATTGAAATAATGTTTTCAGTAAAAGTCATAATTATTTATAAAAGAAAATTGTGTTTACACAAGAAAGCATATTGGCTTTTTTAATGATGTTGTTAAAGTTGATTATGTGTCATTTTAACTCCAGTACTTTTTGGAAATACAGCCATTTTCAGCATCTCATCTCATTTTGTATTCCAAAGTAGTTGTAATAACATCTGTCTGCTTCAACAAGCACTTGTTTAAGGAAATATGAGCAATAATTGAGCCCATTTACCACAGATACTGTAATGCAACACACTGAGCACAGCCACCTAGCCCTCACAATCACGCACGATAAAGGAAATATTCTTCAAGGCATCACAGATGGTTTTTGTAGTTTGTTACTGTATTTTGTTGTCGTTTTTAAATGATTTTTAAATTAGTAGTTCAAGCTATGAGCCATGGTCAGACTTTTGTTTCTCACAAACTAACCCATGGGAAATGTTAAACTGAATTAAATTGCTTTTAAAAGATGCTGTATCATGTTATTGTCAACCTCTGTTGTATCAAACACTTTACAAATACTGTTGTCCATCAATGAACAGTTTTCATCGACAATGGGTCCCTGGGCATCGACATGGACTCGGACTGAAGATGAAGTTGAAATTGTATTTGTAGTTTAGTTTCGTGTCTCTTTGTAGTTGGCGTTTCTTTGTAGTTTTTTTGCATCTATTTCTTGTTGTTTTGCATCTTTTTGCCTCTCTCTGTAGTTATTTGGCATTTCTCAATGGTGGGTTTGCATCTCTCGTGGTAGTTTTGAATCTCTTTGAAGTTGTTGGGGTTTCTTAATGGTCGATTTGCGTCTCTCTCGGTGGTTGGTTTTGTGTGTCTTTGTAGTTGTTTGTTTAAATGGCTTGTTGGAAAGTCAGTCATTTCAGAGGCTGCAAGGGGTCAGGGGTCCCTATATGAAGGTAAATATGGTGCAAAATGTGAGAGCTTGTAGAATACGACGTCAGAACTTGCAGAACAAAAAATATTGTCCGTAGACGGTCTGTCTGCGGCTGCAGCACCTGGAGCTCACCGCCAGTGTTTCAGTTTGACTGTTAAAAAGTGTTTAGATAACTGGTTTACTAACGCTAGCATGCTATTCCACCAAGCTTCCATGCTACATAAATTTAGCATTTTACATGCTCTCGTGTTTTGTTTTTTTGTGTGACTTCAAATTCATATCACGTGTGAATATTTTTTATAAGTGCAAATTTTAACATACAAGTTGAGATTTTTTTGTTCCGCAAGTTCTCACATCATATTCTACAAGCTCTCAGGTTTTGCACCATATTTACCGTCATATCCCTAGCTCAACCTAGTTCAATGATGTACATTTCTTTTGTGTCATTGTTATGTGGTGACTTTTAATAGTAATGCTGTGATGCTGTATGAAGAGGAATCCGCCGACACTGTTCTTGGTTATAAAAGGTTTTATTCTAATTCAAGATCAGCATCCTTTTAACAAACTCCTGCAGAGAGTTTGGAGAACGACCAACCCAATTCTTCCAATATGTCGCTCTGAAGTTCTGCAGTTAACACATGGTATATATACTGTGCATTTAGTGGGAGGGTGTATATATGAGTTGAGATAAAGGTCAACCACGAGTGTCCTATACATGGACTAGAAGATACAGAGTCTCTTTTGTTTTAGGGCCCTTTTCCTGTTATTCTCTTAGACTCCACATCTGTATCCTCCTCGAACTCTTTCCTGTATAGGGCCTCTCCTTCCCACCATGGAAGATTAAAGGTGATTGCAGTCTTTATGTGTATAATTCCCAGCAGGAGGATCAAGGGGAATATGTGTGTACTTATTCAGAGCCGGAGTTTCAAATTATTCCGTTTCAAAATCATTGGATAGCAGGTCATGTGACTCGTAAAGTGACGCTTATGAGGAAAGATTTAGAGCATGATGAAGTTCCTACAGTCACAAAGGAGTTCAGGAATAATATACTACAGTAATCACTTCGAGAGTAACTAATACACAGAGGACATTTGTCACTTTGCCCTCGGAAACAATTGAGAGTGTTAATATATCACCTAAAGCAGCGACACCGAGTACGACTTTACCTCTTTGCCGGTTGTTGGGCTGTTTAGTGTCTTCTTATTAATCAAAGGGGGGAAATGGAATGTGATTCATGTTATACAATTTTTGATATTTGATTAATATTTTTCTTGATTCATATTTTTATTTAAGTCAAAGTTGTAAATCATCAGATACTTCAGTTATCCAACCCATCATGTGCACATGTGCACTTGAATATAATTCTGCATAGTCTAGTACAGTATGGTAGTATGGTGGGAACTTTTGGCGGTGCAAGAATGTTAACAAAAGCTGAGCATCTGCAGCTTTGGAAATTTATTTACATGCATGAATTGATACTGTTAAATATTTGGAATAGGAGGAATGAGAAGAAAAGGAGTTCAAACAGACAAACTAAAGAGACATGTTTCCATTCCCCACATGATACAGAAGAGCATTCGATTTTATAAAAGGTTCCTCTTTATTGGTTTGGGTTGACCTGAACAGCCAGAAAAAAAACCTCTTTACAGATGATTATATAAAGAACAATAAATAGCTTCTGTTGATGAAAATAAATCAGTCATTAAATAGCTGACACCCTGTGGAAGGTTGACAGTGGCATAGGGAGCACATTCGGGCTGATTCGTATTTCAGAAAAAGTTGTTATTTCTGTTGGTGCATATCGTAACCCATTCCTTTTTCTCTACATAATAATCAACACACATTTACAAAGATTTACAGCACTGCATTGTGGGAGATGGGAGTGCCCATTGGGATATGCTGTTGCCAGGCAACAAGAGGACGAGATCAAGCTAGTCGTTAGTTTCTAAAATGAGGCATGGGAAGAAAGCGGGGGATTAGGAGGGGGGTGGGGGCAATGTACACATGAGGTAAATCAGGGATTTCACTAAAGCTTACAGATGAAGATACTACATTTTACAATACAGTACATACAGAGTGTCAATTTTAATCATTTATTTATCTTTTCGTACACTTAAGGCATCAGCTGCGATGTCGTAAGAGAGGCAGAGTATTTAAACTTCAAAACACGTCTCAAACTAAATATTGCATGTGTAAAACCATTTAAAGTGACCAAGGTGTAACAGAAAAGCACCTTTCACCACGCTTGGTTTTCAGCTCCTCTCAGCTCATAGATACTGTGGTGGTGATGGGAGGCAAGGAGATGCCATCTGAAACTGTTCCTCTTTCACTGCAGGAACAGGGCTGGGATATTTAGATGGGGCTGACACTGGCATCATCCAAAAACACTTCAGAGAATTCAGAAGGATGTGGGTGGCTGTGAGCTGCTGTTGTCATGGTGATGTGGTGGATTAAGATCAGAGTATGTCCCAGCAGTCAAAACTTCAGGTTGTCAGTTTCAGTAGGGGGGCGCTATACATCCAGTCACTATTATTGTCCCCAACCCCTCGTTCTCGATGTTGTCCTACAGAGAAACGTGGTGTCTCTTCTCTCTCTCTCTCTCTCTCTCTCTCTCTCTCTCTCTCTCTCTCTCTCTCTCTCTCTCTCTCTCTCTTTCTCTCTCTCTCAGGTGTTGTGAGCTGCTGATGGGGAGGCAGGTCTCTAAACATTGGGTCCTTTGATTGTTCCCGCCTCCTGTAGCCTCGGGGAGGTGTACGCTGATGCAGCGAGACACATCGCCGCCTCGCAAAAGCCGGGGAGACCTACTGGACCCGCCTTACCGAGACGACCCGCCTCTCCGGCTGATCCCTGAGGTCCTCTCTCGCCGTGCCTACCGTCCCGAGCCACACCGTCGACACCAGGAGGACCTGTGGAGGGTGAGGGTTCAACATCAAGCAGGGATGGGAACTGAATCCCAGGGTCAAGATGACTAATTCCACTGAAGATAATGTTGAGAAAATCTCTCTATACCTCACTTTGAAATTAGTGTGTACTGTTGCAATCCTATTACATCCTCATTCAAGCATCTGTTAAATGACTGGAGTTAATGATGCTCTTTAAATGCCTCTGAAAAGCCTCTCCTGTGGCTCTTCGGTTTATCATTGTACCCTTACTCTTCTTACTCGGAACCTTCGGTCAGTATTACACAGTGTTTTACATCTCATGTATGTGCGTGGACCTGTTTTCAGCTCTTACCTTGTATTCCTGGAGGTCCTGGTGGTCCTGGGTGGGGTTTACCAGGATCTCCTCTATCTCCCTTTGACCCTCTCTTTCCTATGGAAGGTAAAAATGGATGGGCTCAGATTTAAACTACTTTTAACTGTGTGTTAGGGCTCCACCATATGAGAAAAATATGCAATATGCAATAATGTTGTTGAATATTGTGGTAAGGATATTACTTGGGATACATAAACAGATATTAAAGTGTACTCAGTTCTGCATTTCTGCTGCTTTCAGTATTCTGTTAAAATGCAACACATTGATTGTTGAATTTAAAACAAATGAAAGGAATCTATTTCACCACTAAAAGAAGAATTAGAGTGCAGTTTAACTACTGATATTTTCTTTCAACTAACACAGAAAATCTCTGAGCGTCTTTCGCGATATGATGAGACTTTTGCAATGCGTTTATCGCACAAGTTGATATTGCGATGATGATAAAAAGATCATATATATATATATATATATATATATATATATATATATATATATATATATATATATATATATATATATATTGTGCAGCCCTACTGTGTAGTCGTCATGTATACATATATTGATGCTCCACTGTCAGTTTCTACCTTTAAGTCCTGTGTTTCCAATCTGTCCAGGTCCTCCAATGATGCCAGGAATGCCACGTGCTCCAGGTAAGCCATGTGGCCCCTGAGGACCAGGTGACCCTGGTGGGCCAGGGGGCCCGGGAGGTCCCATCACACCTGCTCCACCGAGCACAGCCCTCTTGGCGCTCACCGCCACCGCAGCTAGCCTCTCTGCAACAGAAGAGACAGCATCATCATTTCTGATTAAAGTAGTTTTGATGATGATTGCTCAGGAGATGAAAGTAGCTTTGGGAGGTGAGCTAATGTAATCCCCCCTATGGACATCAAAAGTGAATCTAAGAGTCTAGGCGCTCACCCTGCAACATCTTCAACACCACTTCAATGATATGCTGGTCAGATGCATCGCGTCCCTGGAGAGCAGAAGAGGAGACTGAGCATCGGAAAAGAGACGATAACTGGCCAAGTGCATCAATCAATATCAGCCCAGTTATTTTCCATGCATCATAGAGTGAGCTGGACTTACTAGTGATCCCTGAATGCCTGGCATGCCGGGTACTCCTCGCTCTCCATTGAGTCCCCTAGGACCGGGAAGTCCTGGTGGTCCCACGTCTCCAGGTTTACCAGGGTCTCCAGTAGGTCCATTGTGTCCTAGATCACCCCTAATTCCTTGCTGCGAAGAGACGAGCATTACGGAAGAGTGGATTTATGGCGATTAAAGAAAGAGGCCAAAATTGATGACGTTTAAAAAATAAAATTTGATTTCCACACAGCACAACCTCACCTGTCCTTTGGGCCCGGGTTCACCAGACAAACCCTGTCACAGCAAACACAGATACTTTGTCATTTCCACATCCATTACTGCCATCTATCATTTCCGCCTCAGAGATGCTCATTGAGCAATAATTCAAGAAAGAATATTGTAAATGAATGTCTAAAAATGCTGCTTCAAAGAGCCAACGTGCATCATTACTTAAGTGTCATGTAAATAGCTCATTTGCCATCTGGACTAAAAAAAACAGACTTCCTCTTCATCTTAACTTCTGTATGGTAACAAAATGTTCCGCTATACATCACTTTGCTTTGATGCCTTCAGAGCCAAATGTTTAAAACCTTCTCATCTAAAGCCGGCAAGTTTTAGTATTTTGTAGATTCAGAGACTGTTGTGGTTTATAACAAAAGGTTTTGAAACGGCTTTAGGTTATGCAGTAATGATTCTTACCTTTTCCCCTTTCTCGCCAGCCAATCCCTCAACACCGGGGTCACCCTAAAAGCGACAGAGAGAAAAAGATAAAGAGGGGGTAGAGAGAGAGAGAGAGAGAGAGAGAAGGATGACTGTAGGAAACATTTGTCAGCAAACATTTGTCAGCATTGGAGCTGAAATACAACAATGTGGCATAAGTTTTCTGACAATCCGGTTTATAAACTGCTACTCACATCGTCTCCCTTTGACCCGACTTTTCCTTGGAAGCCCTGGAAATAAAGATGGTTTGATGTAAATGTGGTGTTATATTATCCTCACACAAAAAAAATAAAGAAATACTAAGAACTAAATATTGATTCAAGCCAGTGACACCGCAGATCACAAAGTAAGAAAGATGTTGTCTCATCTCTAAAACATAGAAGATGAGGATGCTCAGATTATCATTTATATTGCTTATTTATATTGCTGGCCTCACTCTGTGATTTACTGTGGATTGGTGTGACTTTCATTCATGGGTAAACACTGCCCCCAATGGATAGGTCTGGGTAGCTCAATCATTATGAAGTGTGTTTGAATGTAGCCAATGATGGACATGTTTTATAAAGCAATATATGTACTTCATGGGCACACACACACACACACACACACACACACACACACACACACACACACACACACACACACACACACACACACACACCTTGTCTCCTTTGGTTCCACTGAGACCCTGGGCCCCTGGAACACCGATTGGTCCTCTCTCTCCTTTGTTTCCCTGTTAAGAGACATGAGAATGTAAAAAGGAAAGTATTGCTGCAGATGAGCTCAAATTTAAAGAAATGCAGAGAAGCAACTTACAGCCTTGCCGACTATTCCCTGTGGCCCAACTTCTCCCCGCTGGCCTCTGTCACCCTGCAGAAGTCAGGTAAGATGAGTATGCCTTCATAGTTGTAGTTTCTATCGCTTTAATGTGATAATTCTGGATTTGTACCTTGGGTCCAGGAACTCCTTCCATACCAGCCACACCAGGAAGACCAGGCTCACCCTAGGAGAATGCAGTTAAAGTACAATTATTTGTCCTACTGCGAGTACAAGAGCACACTTCTGATACCTGATAAAAATCCATATTTTGTGTGTATGTGTTACCAGAGGTCCGGGGGCACCAGACATGCCAATGTGACCCCTAGGTCCAGGCTCGCCCTAACAAGGGTAGAGAGAGATGATAAGAGAAGCGGTATATATTTGCAAAATAACAAAATTGGAAAATTGGAAAAAAAATTAAAAATAAAAAAGAGTAAAGGTCAATACAACATGGCATATAAAAAGGCTTACCTTAGCTCCAGGTCCACCTTTGGACCCCGGGCTGCCAGGCAATCCCTGCAGACAGAATTATTAACAAGACTGAAAATTGCTGAAAAAAAAAAGGTTCTCTGCACCTTGTTTTCTGACAGTATGGTGTACAGTTTGTTTGAAATACAGACAATAAACCTGAAAATGCAACTGGTAATGAATGTGGATATTAGTACATGGGTGCTGGTAGTGGGTAGGTAATAATGCTGATGCCTGATATATTAACAATAAAAATAGGCTGCAGTGTCAGCTACTGGCATATACCTTGCAGCAGGTTTCCTTGCAGTGTTTCTGTATGTGTGTAATGGTATATCACAGTAGGGCATAAAGCAGGGTAAGTTATAGTGTTTGAGTTTGCAGCAGTGTTAATATCACTGCAATGACCACACAGCAAAGTGGGCATCTCATGCTCCATTACCCTTTAGTCAGAATGACGGGCACACAAACACAACCACACACACAATCACATACAAACACAAACACACACACACACAGCATACCCACTGGACTGATTGTGATAAATCACTCGCGGTGGGAGGGAGAATGCTTTTTCAAGGTGGTTTAAATTCTAAAACAGCGTGGGTCACAGGGTCACTGTTGCCTGGATGAGTGCCCAGAAAACAAAACATACCAAAATGTACAGGCTGCTTCACGCTGGTTTCCCCTGTCTGTGTTCTAGCTTTGTTGAATGGAGTAGGAGAACAGATTGACCCCATACGTGGTCTGAGTGACAATAAGCCATTACAGACAGCCTTATTTGCATGTGCCCGAAGTGGAATTGCTGAACAATCCTCAGATAAACACATCCCCCTCACTACACTGAAGGATCCCTCACCGCTGTTCCCTGAGGACCAGGAGGACCAGGCATCCCAGCCTGGCCGGGGCTGCCCTGCAGGAAAAGAGAACAGAAGAAGATTAAATTGCCATCTTTTACTGCGATTGAAGTTACTCATCATTATTGTGGCTGGCAACCCTTACTTTGATTCCAGGAATACCAGGTGTGCCATCTTTACCATCAATACCCGGAAGACCCTGAAAAGCAGGCAGATGAGTCAGTGGAGTTGATTTGGCCCACTCTCTGAACACTGCTGCAACTGTGTAGTGCACAAACAAAAGTGCATTCACTCACATTCTCTCCCTTTTTGCCAACCGCACCCTGTGGGCCCTGGATACCTTGGCTGCCCTGCAGAAGATAACCAAACCAGCGTCAGTGTATTCCCAATGCACATCAGGATCACTGCCCCCATTCAAGTTCTGAGAAATGTTTCATCTTTTTTGTCTTGTTTGACAATAAACTTCAAGGGAGAATACCAGGAGAGTCACCTACTTTGTCTCCCTTGTCTCCTGCCTCCCCGGGTGGTCCCTGAGGTCCCTCCTCACCCTGCAAACAATAGAGAGAGACTTAAGAGTAGCTCAGGTGTACTGTGGGTTCCTGTTTTAATGTGAGTAGTCACATGTGTGTGTGTGTGTGTGTGTGTGTGTGTGTGTGTGTGTGTGTGTGTGTGTGTGTGTGTGTGTGTTCTTACAGGAGGTCCAGGAATTCCTACAGGTCCGTTGATGCCCTTGTAACCACGAGGCCCCTACGGGAAAACAAAAAAGTGCTATCAATCACTTACCCTTAGTCACGGTCGCCTACTATTCATTGTGATAAAGGGGTAATTAGCGCTTAACTCACTTCACTAATAGGAGCTACACAGAGAGCCAGCCAGCTTTGGCACTAAGCCGGGGCGCTAACTTGGCTAACGCAGCTAATGTTAACAGTAAGACGGATGGCTACAGCGGATCATTAACTACAGATGGAGGCACCGTGGACCCAGACAACCCCAACTCATTAAAGGAGGGGAGAGATTTGTGTTAGCATCATTTCCATATGTCCCCATTGCTGGTAATGGATGATGTTTGTATAGTGGGAGCAGGTCTGGCTGTGCCTCCTTGGTGCTCATCTAAAAAGAATGAGAACAGGCTTGTACCCGAAAAGAAAGAGGACAAAAAAGTAAGATGTGACTGTAAAAAAAAGGAGAAAGAAATAGTGGTACTCACTGCTTCCCCTTTAGGACCCATCATTCCTGGATAGCCCCTCAGACCCATTGGACCCTAAGAAGGAAGCAAGGAAACAGAGGGGTGAGACAGAAACCAGGACCAGACAACTACTACTATGTTCATCATAGGTGTGAAAAAAAGCCTATGTTTTTAACTTTGCCAAGAGACTAAAACGAGTGGAATTCTCAGCATACCGGAGGTCCTGGGATGCCCTGTTCCCCAGAGATGCCCACTTCACCCTTGGGACCCTGGTGGAGGAAAGGAAAAACAACAGGCTGATTAGTTATCTTTCTGTGCTGCAGTCTTGATTTTGGCTACGTGTCCACAGAGTTTGACCCAAGAACTCCAGAAAATCCAGATCTCTCATATCTGTTTCTTAAGTATGGAGCTAGAGACAGGTGGCGATTAGCTTAGATTAGCATTACTAACTGAAGCAAGGGGTAACAGCTAACTTGGCTCTGGCCAAAGTAAAAAAAAAAATACGCCTACCAAGACCTCTAAAGCTCACTAATTAACACTTAAAAATGACAAGTTGTGGTTTTTATGGATAGTACGTGCTGCAACTATTTCTTGGCCAGGCCAGTGACTTCCTGAAGACGCGCTGTTACTATGAGGTAGCCAAACAACCAGCTAAGACTCCAGGAAGTAAGTTCACACAGGCCGCTGTTTGCCAAGAAATAGTTAGAACAACAACTTGTGGTTTTTGTTTGTGTACAAATCTAATATAGGTGATACATGTTAGTGAGCTTTAGGGGTGCTGGTAGGGAAATTGTTGAACCCCTCCCCCAGTCTTTATGCTAAGTTAAGCCTGGCTCCAGCTAATGTAAAGACTAGAGAGTAGTATCAATCTTCTCATTTATCTCTTAGCAAGAAACTGAACTTAACTGATTAAAAAAAATATATGTTTTTAGCTAAACTCATTGGTCTTCCGACATTAGTGATTTACTACCCTCACCAGCATGCCATGTCTGTCCAGTATCGTGCCAGTAAAATAAATCAAAAACTAAGCTTGGGTGATTAGCCAGTTAGTGTGTTAATTTCCCAGCAGTCTGAAGATAAATGTGATAATGGTCTTGCTCACCAATCTACTGGTCTTTGGCATTACATAGTCATCAGTAATTTAAGTGGAGAAAACTTTTTTTTTCTTTTTTTTTTTAAGGTATCTGTGTTTTAGCTCAACAGCTAGTGAGAATGTAAACAGCTAGTGCTGTTTGTCTTTAAGAAGAAGAAAAGAGAGAGCAGCAACACAGTGCAACCTTGAGTCAAGGCAAGTCTTCTAAAATACTGGTCTGACTTGGAGGAACGCTAACATGGTGCGTTGAGTGTTTTGAGTGTCTCGGGCTCCTTGTGTGGGAAGATCAGAGGCTAATTCGTGGGGCCTGGCTATTCGCTCCCTTGGAGCCAACTGTGTGCTCATTAGCTGTGCTTAGTACAGCGAGGTGAGAGGGCTGCGCGAACCCCGACTCTATCTCATCCTCAGTTCATGTTACTGGCTCTTCACCACCCCCTTTCATCTGGCTCTCTGGATGCTGACTACATGGCCAAGGCCAGGCCTGACTAATCACAGCCAGATTAGTGCCAGTCATGTGCCTCTGGGTGGTTCATTAGAGCTAATCCTCGCTTCTGCTGATCCTGAATGGTGGGTGAGTGTGCAGCATGTACATGTATGGGTGTTTGACTGCATGTGTGTATCTGTTCTAGCAGAGATTGTGCAGCTCACCGATTTTCCTATGCTACCAGGCTCTCCGAGAACCCCAGCACGTCCTTTGTGTCCCTAGAGGGCAACAATCAGTCAGTCAGTAGAGTGTCATTACAATTTTGTAACCTAACATAATCAGTGATGCTGAAAAAAAACTATGCTTATTACTTGAAAACAACTACTCACCTTGACTCCCTGCAGTCCCTGGGGGCCTTTAGATCCTGCTGGACAGTTAAGAGGACACTGTTGTCGAGAGAAGGAAACAGATGGATTATGAAGAGTAAAGTTGTGTCAAAATAGATTTGTAAGGAAAGGGATGTCGCTAGATCTTACCTGGAAGTCGGCACTTCCCTCTTCTCCACCGATGAACTTCCCTGGAGGACCCTAGATGGACAGACAGATGATAGAGAAATAGATGGAGGAAGAAAGTCTCCTGGTCACAATTGCCTCTACTCCCATGAGCTGAGCCAGCACTGTGCCTCTTTGTCCATCTAGTTCCCCCTCCATCTTCTCGGTTTATAGATTGAGTTAGGAAGTAAAGTATCTGTACTAGGGCTGCTGATGTCTTCCTGCTACAGTCAGATGACACAGCCCCACTGATCTAATGGGGGTTTATTTACCCAAGGAGAGCACTAAACTTAAACAAATACACTCCCCTGGGCTGGGAACATTACTCTGAATGGAGACACATCCCATCTTTGGAACCACTCAGAGATGCCCACATGAGACTACATACACCGTTGGAAAATAGACTTGAAAGTGTACCGCTCAAAACTGTTTGTTGTATTTCACCACTTGTATTTCAACCATGCTGTCTGTTGGGACCTGAACAAGCAGCAGTGAGCTCTGGCTTTGCTAGGTGCTTTGTTATCATACAGTACATTATAAAAGCATGTTCAGTGCTGCTGGTTTTACAGAACAGAGCACGCTTCAACATGGGGTTAGTAAATGCCATGTCTTTGCTTTACTTCTCCACTGTGATCCCATTCAATAATATAAGTTACCTGCAATTAGAGTGATGTAACTATATGCTTGATTGAGCCCAATGAGCTTTGAGTAGCTCATTTATCTCTCACTCTTTTCACAGCTGATGTCACCAATCTCACTGAAAAAAACTCTTCAGATATGAAATGAATACTGTTAGAAGTTATTTATGTAAAAAATAAATAAAAAGACTATAGCCAATATATGGTTTTCAGATTTTATTAACTCTCAAATATTGATATCAGTGTTTTTAATATTGCTATTGTTGCTGATGGTAACTACCATCCTACTTTTTCTACCCGAACAAACTGTTTTGAGTTTCAAAACAAAAACAGGGAGCTGGGAGGAAATAGTGGGGTGTGATGGCACTATCTGAAGCAAAGATAACTAGGGGGCATGTACAGTATTTTTAATGTACCCAGAAAAGGTCGTGAGCTTGGATTTACAGAGGGTGGACAAAATAACAACATGAAACTCAATAGCACTCCAACCTCTTGATCTCAAGTTTTCCAAAGGCATTTTACCACCAACATCATATTTATTAATGTATCACCTTAATTTTAGAGAGCTGACAGATGGATACGATATTTCCTTGTGGACACTTACTGGCTTGCCAGGAGGTCCAGGAAGTCCTGGGGGTCCAGCTGGTCCCATGATACCCTAAACACAGCAGAGGGAAAGAAGCTGTGAATAAGCATGTAAGGGTTCTGGTTGCTTACATACTGTATGCAACATGTTTATGAGATCTTTGTAAATCATGAAGGCAGTATAATAAACTAAAGCTGGTGTCCTACCTTTGGTCCAGTTTGTCCAATTTCACCTGGAAGACCAATTGGCCCTGCAGCGCCCTACACAGAGAGACACAGAGAGCAAGAAGGAACAATGAATACACATCCCAGCAAACCCTTCAAAGCCACTAAGTGATGATGACATAACTGTGTTACTGTATACCGTACGAGCTACTTACAGCCAGTCCTGGAAGGCCGGATCCCTGCGTGGACATAAAGGACGAAGGGTTAGACTACTGTGTAACAAGTGGAACCAATCCGTCAACGAATCAATTACCATTTTTGAAAGCCAATTAATAATGGCAGCAGTAATTCAGTAATGCTTGTGTACAGTGTCAGCGTGCAGTGTAAACAGTGCTCAAGAACAACAAAGACACAGAACACAGTCAGTATATGTTTGCTGTGTCTTTTGCTTGGAAGTAATTATAAACAAAGTGATTAAGTAAGTTAGCCTTCTTGGAGAAAGAACAGCCCACAGGGCAGGATCTCCGGTCTGTGCAGTGTGATGCAGCTGGCTGTACAAGCACAGCCCCCAGACAGCACCGCCTGTTAATGCTAAACAAAGGATTTAACTAATAGCGTTGCATTCATGCATGACATTGGATGTCTCTGGACTTAATTTTTGAATATATTGGATGATGTCTGATAGATGGACACTGAGCACCACCTAGTGGTTTTGGACTGTGTTACAGATGGTGTGCTGGTACATTGATTGGTTTGCATTTACTGGTGTTGATAAAGTCAGGAGACACATTTGATTATATAATTGATAGCAGCGTTAATCCATATTAGGGACTGTCTCATGTCAGCTGTAGAAAGCATATGCCACATCTTGGTAAACGAAACCCAAAAGGGGGCACAGCTGGTCAGGCATTCAGGCATGAACAAATAGGGACTCGGAAGGTTGCCTTAGAAGACCAGCTGGGTTACAATATGTTTGTTTGGAAACTGACAAGGCTTTAAACAATCCCTAATTCAGCCCGTCATAACTCATAACTTCATAAATATCATGACAGCCCTATGAGATAAAATGTAATACAATCAATCATACTGTTCCTATACTGTACAATTTTGAGGTATTTGTACTTTACTTGACTATTTCCATTTTATGCCACTTCTCCTCATTTCAGATGGAAATATAGTACTTTTTACTTCAGAGATTTTACATAAGAAAAACAAGCTTATAAAATCCTATTCAATACAGAGTAAACCTGTAGTTCACAACCTTTTTGGCGTATAACCTCTTCTTGGAGCTGCTTGTCATGTTTTAGATGTCTATGAGTTTTTGGCAGTTCCACCAAAAAGAGACTTCTAGTCTTAACTTCTCAGATGATTTCTTTTAGATCAATTTTAAACGTTCAGGGCCCCAATCAGGCAAAATTATCCATATTTCCCAGAAAAGCAAAGATAAGTACAACGTTGTATTGCAGAATGTTGTTTTCTTCTGATGGCCAACATATCATCCTGTGACCCGACCTGACCCCCAGGTTGGGAACCACTGCACTAAACTAACTGTATATAAACTAGTTCAAACTAGCTTCACCACGACCAGCTTCAACAGTAAAAATGTTACTCAGGCATTGATACATCAGTAATAATTTAATAATGTGACAGAATTCCTTTACATTAATAACATATCACTCAAATAGTACTTTTACTTTTTACATTTTCTGATACAACATGCTGATAATACTTCTGTACTTTTAGTCAAGCTTGAATATAGAACGTGTATTTGTTCTGGAGTATTTTTACTTAAGTAGAGAATCTGAGTACATCTCCCACCACACACAGTCTAAGATATGAATTAAAAACATATTCAAAAAGTCACTCATCATACCTACTTTACTGTACCAAAAAGGTGAGTGACAATAAATAGTTTACTTACAGGAGGTCCAGGTTCACCACTTGGTCCAGGTTTACCCTGCAGACAACAGAAAACAGCAATTTAACTATAGTAATGATATGCTAGGGCCTTTCACAATTAAATGAGAATTATATAGATATATAATGCATTACTATGTAAGCTAAGGGTTTAGTGTCATGACAAGATAATGTGAACATGACCCAGGGACTTTTTTTATGATAAAAATGACCCTCTTGAAATATGAAAGCTTTATTCAAGCAACACCGCCACATGGTGATACATGTTAATGTCTGAGATTTTTCAGGTTTTCCACAGAATAGCATTATAATGGTGCATTTGTTCTAATCATCCTTCCAGGTGGAGGTTTAGACACTTGCCTTAGGGCCAGGTCTTCCAATAGGGCCTCGATCCCCCTTTGCTCCAATCAAACCCTGGAGACAGACACAAAGAGATGATATGCTAGACATGCACATAGATGTCAAAATAGCAAAGGAAAGACAATTGAAAAAAAACAAAATATCAAGTTGCCAGTGTGCTTTCAACGGGCTATATGGGACTTGAACTCATCTTACAATAAGGCTAATCACACATTTGATCGAAGCTGACACTGCTCTTGTATGTAATTAGGAAACAAACTTGAGATTGAGATTCCAGGGAGGATTACTGGCTAAATCTCTGAGGAATGCATGTGTTAGTGTGTGTTTGTGTGTGTGTGCTTCTGTTAGCATGTGACCAAGAGGCATTGATACACTGATTCACCTCAAACCAAGACTGATGCAGCAACTGAAGCTGCGCCACAATTAAAGTAATATGAGGTAAATCAATACATGCCCCAAAGCTATAAAATCATGTTAAACTCCAACGCCTCACTACCTGTGATTGCTAGAGATTTAATAGTAATCAGCGCGTAATCAGAAAGGGATTTGGGTTGGGTTTGACATAAAGTATATCAACCTCATGTAGAATTCCTCATAATTTGTCCACAAAGCTATTCATACAGTCCTGCAAAGAAATACGTTTTAATTACTAAATCCCTGTGTTGACAAAATTAGGACCCAGACACAGGGTAACTTCTGAATGCTTTAATGTTAAAATAACTCAGCAAATATACAGTAGCTTTATGTAGCTCAATTATCTTGTTTTAATTATAAATCTTCAATTGGAAAAAGGAACAGTGAAAGTAAATGCTTTAAATGTTACATTAAAGCTAAAATGTATCTTAAAGACATACAGTTTTGATGACTTTTTTAGTGATCTCCTTTTTTATGCCCACCTTATGGTGACTTAAAAAGGAACCCTGTTACGTTTTCAGTTTTGTTTACATTCAACATTTCTCATCTAAACCCATTGTGTCCATCTTTAAGGTTTAATATTTACTCGTTGTCTACCTTATAAAACATCTGCAGAGCCAGACATTGTCTAGGATGCAGTCGAAGTCGTCACAAAAACCGAGTAAGTGGACCTTGAATTACTACTGCTTCAAAATCCTAAATGTGCAATGGTTGGAATAACAACCAGTGAGCTCACATGTAAACAGTTCCATTACTGATGAAGACTATGTGACACCACTGAAAGCTCAGGAAAAAGTTAGAACTATTAAGGTGGGGTTATTCTGTCAAATCTGCAAAGCGGTCTAAATAAACGTAATAAAATTCCAGTCAGCACAAATGTATATCACATCACTCCAAACTCATGCTGTATATGTCGGTCGTCATGCATGTACTGCTGCTAATGGTGATACAAACAACACGGAGAGCTGCTCATCATTATCTTTTAACATTGTTCTGCTTCCTGGATAATTTGTTTGTCATTTTATTCATGATAACCTACACTGACCCATTGTTGAAGTATTCTATTTTTTCTTACAGATTCTACTTATACTCTAGTAATGACTGGTGGCTTCTTTAGAAATATTTTTTATTTTTATATAAAGGTATTTTCACAAGTTCTGTTGCTAGGTTTTGCTATTCCTTTGGTGATTTTTTCACATTTGTTTCCTCAAAAAAAAATTATTTTCCTTATTAAGCTGATTTCACATTAAGCCTTTCAGAATGTTTGTTTTGTAGGGAAACAGGTTATGTTATTTTCAAAGCCAGCCACACACTCTCTCTCTCTCTCTCTCTCTCTCTCTCTCTCTCTCTCTCTCTCTCTCTCTCTCTCTCTCTCTCTCTCTCTCTCTAACACACACCAAACTCTGGCATTTGTCAGTTTACTCACATCAATGCCATTCTCTCCTGGTGCTCCATCGGGACCTGGCTCTCCCGGCTCTCCCTTTTGTCCCTACAATAAAAAACACACACACACACACACACAACACACACACACACACACACACACACACACACACACACACACACACACACACACACACACACACACACACACACACACACACACTATTGTTATGGACAAAAAATAAGTATACATAAAAATGTTAAAGTTTTCGTAATATAAAATCTGACAAACAGTACAATCCAAACTTACTGGTGGACCAGGGGACCCAGGTGGTCCTTTGTCTCCCTGCAGAGAGACAGAGTGGTGATGTTAACCCTTTTGATTCAATATTTGTTTATTTAACAGCATGACGTGGCCTTTCAAAGTCATTCATAAAACTCATTACTTTTGCTCATATCTGTGTTTATCTCTCTCCACAATGTCCTTCATCAGTGATACATCTGACAGTAGACAGGTGCTAATAAGCTCTGTGGTTCACTATGGATGGTCTCACAAAAATAATCCGTCGCCTTTAACTATACTGAATCAAAGTTTGTTTTGTCTGTTTTTTTGTGGTATTGTTTAGTATTGTTTTCTCTGTTTGACTGACTTATTATGTTGCCATCTTGGCAATACAGGGGTTCTCAAGTTAACATCCCACCTTTTATGTGGCAGAGACCCAAAAGGGGAAAGCCCCAGTGTAGAAACTGGAGGGCAGTTTGGACCAGGCAACAATTGTTCTTCGCAATGGGAGGTGTTAATGTAATGTACTAACTTATCCAAATGCTTATAACTCAACAGTAATCAGTCACAAGTAAAAATGCATATTCATATAATGAAGGTAGAGGAAAAGGTTAAGATAATAGACTTATGTTAATAGTTCAAACTCATAAGCTGATCTAAACAAATCAAATATCTAATCTATCTGATTATGGATCACAGAGCAAACACCAGGCTTTTACAGGCAGTGTATTTCTTGCTCCACTAGCCCAGCAGCCTCCATTTTAAAATATATTTATACAACCTGTGTGTAGTTAACCCTGCAAATATTTCAAATGTATCACATTACTGTGACACAAACTCAGGATTGAGGCAAGGGTCTCTTCTCAAAGACCCCTCTCTCTGCTGGGAACAGAGCTCTTTTGTGCCACTGTGTTTTCATTTGCAGTGCCCTCTGTTGGCAAGACTCCAGTACTGCAGAGCAGCACAGCATTGGTATTTATCCAGCACAATGATGGTCTTTGTGCCAGATCTGCTGGGCAAACCTGTGTGGATACTCACATCAATGCCGTCTGACCCAGGCATGCCAGAGGGGCCTGGTGGGCCGGGCTGGCCCTGAGGTCCGGGTGGACCCCTCTGAAACACAGGCATTAAGACATTTTAAGACTGTCAAGTGATGACAACCTAAGACATTCTTATAGTACTGTGCACATATTATAAACTGTAAAATCCTGTAACAACATAAAGATTATAGCGACACTTTAAGAGGTAAAGCCAAAAGGTGCAATAACATAAAAACAAGCTAAAAAAATGCATATGTAAATAACACATACATAAATATGCATGTACTTGTACATTATGATGCAGGACAGACCTAAATCAAATCGATCAATTCAAGGCAGGTAACTGCATTGTGTCCAATGTATGCATCACAACAAAAAAACACAAAAAAAGGAACCGAAATAAGGAAAACTTGGATAATATGAATTAGAATTAGTGTAGGAGAGGGGTAAAAACAAAGGAATGAGGAGGAATGTGGAAGGAGGGGTCATGAGACTGGCACTGTTTACCCCAAAACCCTCACCTCACTCCCCCCCTCCCCCCCATCCCAATGTCTCCTCAGCCCGTCTTGAATATCATTTCAGTGGATCAGTCAGTTCATCAAGTGATAAAAGCCATTTTAAATCCAACTTTGAATTCTTCCAACTGTTCAAAATGTGTAAAATGTAAAATGAATAATCCTTAAGAGCAAAAACTGTTAGACGTCCAGTAGTTAATACGTAGGTGTCTGTTTGAATAGGGGCTTTCACGCTCAGTGGACAAAGTTAGTGTGTGATGTATGTGTGTGTGTTTGTATGTGTGTTGGTGCCCACTGATTTCCATCTCTGCCATTGCTGTGGAAATCAAAACCAAATCTTTGATGTTTTCCTCCATTCTTCGAGTAATACAAATCTTCTAGGCCAAAAAAAAAAAGGAACCAAGGTAATCGCAAATCCTTGCCTTCAATAGTATCTCCTCAGTTAAATCTTCAAAAGAGATAAGAGTCCATACACGATAAGGATGATAATCCACAGAAGATAGTCCGGTTTCATTTTGTCTCCACAGCAGAAAACCCATGTCAAGCTCTTTCTTTTACATGCATGCTACAAAGCCAGATGATCACCACAAATAGACCAGTCTTGGTTCAAACTCCTGTATTTCGATCACTTCAACCAGCATCAAGACAACACACAACCTATAGCATTAACCCAAGACAGCCAGTGCCTGCTGGCCCTTTCCAAGGGCCCTTAACCCCATTGAACCCCAGAATAAAGGAGTCAAGCCTGAGCAGAGCATGTCTCAAACTCCCCTGTCCACTCACCACTTGGGCCAGAGCCAGGCACAAGGTCTGCAGTATTACCCAGGTCTTCAGCAAGGCAGAGAGAGCAGCCATGGTCCCTCTCCCCTGTCTGTCTCTCCTCGGTTCACCAAATCCTCTTTTCACTCTCCTCTTTCCGCTCCCTTACTCCTCTCCAGGCCGGCAAAGCGCAGAACTGGTGAAGCAAAGCTGTCCGAGAAGCAGGTGGGGGGAGGGGGGTATGGGGGGCTATGTGCACAGCCCCAAAAAATCCACTCAGGAGGAAGGAGAGAGCTGAGGGTGGAGAGGGATGGAAGAGGAGGGGTGGAGGTGGAGAGGGAAGAGGGCAGAGAGAGAGAGGGAGAGGTGTAATCCTGCCCCACAGCCGGCCTCTGAAAGCAGAAGAAAAATACTCTATATGCACCCATCAACAGTGTGGAAAACACACACACACACACACACACACACACACACACACACACACACACACACACACACACACACACACACACACACACACACACACACACTCTTTTCTTTTTTTATAAAGTTCTGAAACCAATTGGGCTGAGCAGCCATTAAGCTCCTCCCAAAGCTGTGGGAGTGCACCAATAAATGAAACCTGTGTGAAACACCTAAACACAGGACTTTGAACAACTTTCTGCTTTTGCTTCTGTCTGTCCCTGCAAATGTGTTTCGGCGTTGTTGTTTTTTTCCTTACCCTGAGGCTATTGTTTGCATGGTGGTGTAAATATCTCCAAACATTTCCCATGTGACTGTTGTACTGCACAGATGAGAGGAAGCTGAGATCTCCTTGGAGTATATAGCATTTCGTTGTCTTTGTACTTTGTACTCTGCACAATGACAATAAAGTTGAAACTAATCTAATATAGTCTAATCTAATCTATAGCATATACATTAAAAATATTTAATCAGGGAGGAGGAGGTGGCAGTATTCACTTTTTCAATAAAAAACGTGACTGTTAACTGACATAAAGGGACAAGTAAGATATAGCAAATAATGCACCTAATCACAACTCCTGTCTTAATGTTTTAAAGACATTTACTGACATCTAGTGGTTTTGCAAAGAGCCGGTTAGTTCCCACAGTAATCCAAAGTGGCCTTTTAAGGCTGAATATACGAAGCTCATGGAAATGTCAAAGAAGACAGTATAGTGACCCCTATTGTACAGATATTACATTACACCAAATGCAGCAATTATCTATGTGTCCATTAGATGGCAGTATATACACATTAACAAATGTCAGTTTGCAGAGCAGCGTGGTTGCTGTAGAGGCCTCCACTGCTTCAACTGGGGATAATACATGTGTTCTCTTGAGGGATGATAAAGACCGTACTAAGGATGCTGAGAAGAGATGCATTCATCAGTGAATTAAGATGTATTGCACACAACCGGGAATTTTAGCAGACCCCATTAAATAAATTAGGAAACCAGCTCAGTGGTGGCTTCTGTACTGTCTATGTTCTGCACATTTTTTACGGACACTGCATTTATCACACTCTAACTCAAAATTGTCATCGCCTTTTTCATACACTGCCCAAAATGATTAAATGCTACCTATTATCTGGTGAACACTTATTTTCCAATGTCATATTTTTTTGAATAAGAGGGAATAGTAATAGCCAACTGAATACCTTGAATTAATGCAGAAACAGTGTAATTCTGAGCTGTTTTGTGTATAATTAATCTATGCACTTATTTTACAACCTCAACATTAGTTTCCTAAGCCAAAAGTCTTTGTTCACACATGGAGTCAAACCTGTTGGTGTGCTCTTGTTTGAAAATAAAGAAATGCAAAAGTATTTGACAAAATGACAGACATGTCTTAGAATATAAAGCAATTAAATACAAGAGTCTTGTAAAAGTCTCTGTATCTTTGTGTTTTTGTTAGAGTAATTGGTTTAACTACGTTCTGAAGTCACAGTTTGTTGTGCTGTAGTCATGGATTGCATTATATTGTAAGACGTTCCTGTATGTTCCTTCTGTGCATTCATGAAATCAGGTTGATAGTGTATGACAGGACAAGTGCTGTGTGTAGCAGTATCCAAAAAGAGTGCACCAAATCTGCATTTTGCGAGGACCACAAGCACTAGTAATGATTTTCTAATTCATCATGCTCCAGTGAACTGTGACCTGTTTGCCTCAATGCCACTTCTCTTACAAGTATGCCTTAAAAGTGACAATGTCAGCAAAGTTCTGCAAATCCAAATTACAAAATAGTATTTTCTTGTAATCTTTGAGTTACTTCCTTCAAGCAGTTGAAAATTGCAACATCAAGGAAGAGCTCGGTTTAGACCCATTAACCCTTTGATGGCATATGCAATTGATTGAAAGAAATATCAAAAATAAAAATGTGAAGCAACAGCCAGCAGCCGCTTAGCTTAGCATAAAGACTGGCATCTGGGGGAAAAAGCTAGCCTTTCTCGGGCCAAAGAGATATAATGCGTTAATGAGTGCATTTTCTTATCTTCTGACAGAGCCAGAGTTTCCCCTTGTGTTCAGTCTCCATGCAAAACTAAGCTAACCAGTTTATACTTGTCTCAAGCTTCATATAGAGCTCAAAAGTGTGATTCTGGAAGTGAAAATCCCATTCATTGTCTCCATAAGGATTTTGATTATTAGCCATGAAGTCTAACCCATTCAAGGTAGACTTACCCTGAGCTATGCGATTGTGAAACAAAGGTTTATGCCCCTGTAGAAGCCACAAGTCCGCATGATATCAACCTTGGTTTATGATCGTGATTCATCTCGTAGTTGCTTGGCCTGGTTCCAGGCTTAAAACCTTTCATATACAGTAAGTTAAGCATTTTCTGATACGTCAATGGAGATATTGAATGGGGGAAATCACTTCCGGACCCCGAGCTGTTCAAAAAGTGGACGGTCACTGTTGAGCTCTTTTGAGCAGACTAATATGAGAGTGGTATCAATCTTCTCATCTAACTCTAGGCAAGGAAACAAGCAGGCACATTTCCCAAAATGTCAAACTATGGCTCTAAACAATTCAGTCACCTTCAGTGAACATAAGCTAACAACTAGACTTCAGGCAACTGTCTGATCCACATCTACTGAGCCTGGCTTACTAACGCTGCTCTGTTGTTGTGAAAATCTGTCACAGCCCGATACTGATTTGAATTTCAGGAAATTGAGAGATCAAATGCATGAAAATGCATCTATATCCAAAAACCTGCTGTGTTGATCTTCTCACGGGTGAAAACTGAAAAAATATCATCATCATCCAGTTGTTGTCTTTCTCATTATAAACGATTCCCCAGCCTCCTCAAACTTTGAAAACAGACAAGGAAAACATTGGCCTCTCCCGATTCTCTCAGTCGCTCTCAATCTTTCTCTGTCTCTTTCTCCCTGCTCATGTTTAAATTCTCAGGGGAATATGACTTAACTTTTACTTTCCTAAATGAAAGCAATCACATCTTGTTTCACGAGTGGATAACAAAGTTATCACAGCTTGCTGAGAAATGCATGAGGCAACATGCCACCCAAATTCAACCAATAAGTATTCATCACACATCCTCATATACCCACCAGGTTATTATTTGGACTCCACACAAATGCACAAAACAGAGCAAGGCAAAGCACACACACACACACACACACACACACACACACACACACACACACACACACACACACACACACACACACACACACACACACACACACACACACACACACATGCTCATGCATTAAAGTAAGCCTAATTGAAATATTATGAGTGACCAGGGAGGTTTTGGTTCTGTGCTGGTATTCAGCTCTCTGCTCCCACTTGTTCCTGAGAAAGATCTGTTCACACAGACTGGCTGTGTCCATTCCCGCTCTAATAAGACGCCTGAGAGAAAAGGAGAATGGAAGTCATCATTAAAGTCTGACGCAAAGACAGGAAGACACACACAAACACACACACACACACACACACACACACACACACACACACACACACACACACACACACACACGCCCACCTTACGATGATGACAGACAGGGTAAATATTATTCTTGAGTGCAGGTGTGAGGAGTAGCAGCAAAGTGATAACAGAGGAGGTCATTAACAGCCCAGCAGGCTTCGAGGCCGACCCTGAGGTTCGTACTGTGTCGGGCCTTCAATTAAAAAGGCATAGTTTACAGTCAAGAGCAGAGGGAGGAGAGGTACACACTGACAGACTGATGATATACAGGCAGAGGATATTAGTCTGCCTGGTATGAAACACATTCATTACTGTGGTTATTCTCTCGATGCGAAAATCACTCCAGTCAGTTGGAGGATAAAACTTCTTTGACATGTAAAATTATTGGGAAATTCAGCAGATGAAGACATTTTGTGGTGCAATTTGCTTGTCCATCATGAAGCTAACAGCACAATTTATTTAAGGGTGTGTGCATGCATGTGTGACAGATGTGATAAATGTTCCTTCAGATTTTCCCTCCTCTTTGTTCAATGACTTCAACCCCTAAAAGACACCAGTTAAAAATATTCATCTATTGTACAAAACCACTTCCAAAGCACCAGTCTTGAAGTGCATTTACAGATTCAGTGAGTGTCAGATTTAGCTTCTCACCGAGCCTGCTACCTAAATTGAACCTGATGTAGTGCAGCGAGACCCAGATGTGCGGTGAGAACTGGCCCAGAGTCACAGTCTGACAAAGCGATGACTGGTGCGGGGATTTAAAAAACACACCGTTTAGCAGCCACTGACCCCAGTCTGAGCTCTAGGTGAGGTGTTTCTAAGCAACAAAGCATGGCAACACATCACATGTCAGACCAAAGCCCAGAGCTGCGCTCCACTACCATCAAAGATAAGGAAAGAGGGGAAAGCAGATTGTTAGTATTGCTTTAATATGTTTACATTGGCAAACACATACAAATATTTCATACTCTGACATTATTATGGTAGCTAAATACACTATTATAGTTGTATCCTCCACAAGTTTTCCCAGCCTTTCCCAGATTTAACTTTTTCAGGCGACGAAATGCAAACATAACTGGTGAAATATATTGGCCTGTGGAGGTGATCTGGCATGAAGCTATGTGCTTTTAAAATCCTATTTGAGCTTTGAGTGTGAGATTTCCAAACTTGAAACACCATAAATAACAAACAGTAAATCCAAGTTATCAGAATACATGTGTTGCAGATATAAAGCGGAAACACGCAAATGATGTCGAAACAATGTTTTTAGGCTTTTTAGGGATTATACTGACACGTGTGACACGTTTTGAGCTGTTGCACTCTTATGCGGCAGCTAAAGGAGTAGTTTGACGTTTTGGGAAATAGGCTACACTTAGTGCAAAGCAAATAAACATAAAAGCACACACTTAGTGTAGCCTATTTGTATTGGCGAGAGTTAGATGAGGAGATTGATACCACTCTCTGTCCACTGTCTGTGTGCTAAAGCTAGAGCCAGCACACAGTTAGTTTTGTTTAAAGACTGAAAGCAGGGGGAAACGGCTAGCTGGATTTGATAAAAGGTGACAAATTCCAACATCCAACCCCTTTAAGTTACCTCATTAACCTAATTAGAGGTGCTTGTAGGCATGCTTTTAGGACAGAGCTAAGCTAGCTATTTTCTCCTGCCTCCAATCTTTTTGCTAGGCTAAAGTAACCGCCTGCTAGCTCTAGCTTCATATTTAGTGTGTAGACATAATGGTGATCTTCCAATCTAACTTTCAGGCATTTATTTTGAATGTGTGTATTCCTACACTTAATTATTTTTATATCACTTATTTTATGTTAGATACCGTTTGTGAAATGCCACTTTATCAGTTTTCTTTTCTTCTTCTTTTGAATAAGTTTCCTATTCTTGTACATCGACTTCAGTGCAATAATGTCTCCTATTCTTTCATGGCTCTGGATTTGAAATGTGAAATAAAGTATCAGCCATTTTCCATTCCTAAGAAATATGTACTGTCACTCTCTTGTGGAGAAGCCAAACTCAGTATGCCAACCTTAACTCCCCTTTGCCCTGTTCAAGCATAACGGAACACTAACACCCCGCTGATTGCCGTCTGCACTGTTTTCTACACCCAGCCAAGAACAAGAATAAGCTGGGGGTGTTTTGGACCTGAATTAGGCCTACCCTCCTCCAGAAAAATGAGTGAAAAATGTTGTGTTAGTCTGACAATCGTGCAGCACAGACACTGCCATTGCATTGATGGAATGCAAAATAAATCAAAATCCACAATGTAGTGCAGGTCTATATTGTCTCAAAAAGCACCAAACCTCAAATAAGCCAAGACAACCGAACAATGGTCATTAACAGTCCAGCCTTGTGCCCCCTGGGTGATCCCAGAAGAAGAATCACTTAAAAAGGATACACCAGGATTCAGCTGTATCTGCCCAGTTTTTAAATATGTGTAGGTGGGACAGAACAGGGAGCATTGTCGATGCTGGATGTTATCGCACATATCTGGCGTGTTCAAAATTGAAGAGCAGGAATGAGAACAAGAGAAGCAAAGTGAGGGCAAAACTTATTCCATTAGCTTTAAAAAATATTTTGCTTCTAAACTTTAACATGCCAGACTTTTTTTTATAGATTACTTAAAGCTGTACTAATCAATATTTTCATAAAAACAATAGCCCAAAATTTATGTGTAATGTGAAAGGTGCAGATGCAGTGACATAACCCACAAAGATATATCAACAGACTATTCAGAAATTTTATTATTCTCACCGCCTCATTTCCAGCTGTTTTCAGTGGGGGATAAACTCTGATAAAACCACTATATGCTACCTGCCCAGCAATAAACACATACAGATAGTCCCCGCCTTAGAGATAATGAGATAGAAAATGCATATATCTGTGGAGGAGGAATAGAAATAAATAGAAACATGTCAAACCCAAACATGTCAGGGAGAGATTTCCTCTGAAACAACTCTATCTGTTTTAGAACCTGTTCAATCCTATCCACAGGGGTCAGAGATGGGCTGCTGTGAGTATGTTAGTATAGGTGTTTGTGTGTGTAGATATTACCACACTCAAACACACACTAAATCTAAATTAGATTTGAGATGGAAACTAGGCTCTATTTTTATCCATGCTTTAGATCTGCCTCACTACATGCCTTGAGGATCATTTACCAGTAAAATAGATGATGAAAGTAAGAGTCAATTTCTGCAAACAGAAAATCGTCCAGCTGGCTGCCTGAGCCTGTATGGCATGAGGCAAATTAGAGGACACACCGAACTGTATTATTGCCAGGGAATAATACATATCTGCGTGTATTAGGATCTATGTGGCCTCACTCAGGGCTCCCTGAACATATTTGCTATAATAAGGGATGACTCTTGAAACTGTATTTCAGATAAACATTAAAGCCTCATTCACTATTTTTATATTTACTATGGATCAAATGACTGTGTGTAATGTGAACCCCCTGACAATTACCACCAGACTCTGCATTTCCTCTCAGCTCTACTCAGCGTTTTAGCATCTTTCAGCTCATTGTTTTGGTTTTATGGCCTAAAACGTTACGATTTTGGTTCAATCCGACTGCACTTAATTTACAGGCACATTTTAAAAAAAGACAGCTCTACACTTACTGCCCAGCAATAAACAGCAAACAGGCAAAGTTAGCTGGTGAATATATGGAAACATTTAGCTGCTTTAGAGCCAGGTATTTTATTTTTGAGGACACGCTTGAAAACAAAATGGTACATTTCAAGGGGTTACGCCTAATAAAAATTGTCCAACTATATTTTCCTCAAGAGTAAGGAGCTAAAAGAAGAGTGAATATTGAACTTACATTTGCCAGATGGCCAAAAACACAACTTCAAATGATTGCTAATGTTGCATTGTGTCTGCTAAATGTGGTAATAAACAACTTTTTGCCAACACGTGAGCATTTACGTTTCATAAGGTGATAAGAAAGTGCTGTTTTTACAGCTTGTTGTATATTTTAATAATAGATCATAACAAAAATAAAAAATAAAAGTAGAACATTAAATTACATCTCTGTATGTAGTTATCTATGGGATTGATGGAAACCGGGCTATCCACAGAAGTCTTAAAAAAGGCAGAACAAACAAAGCCAACAATATCTAATTCAGTAAGCATGTGTTGCACATATCAGCATTGTTGTTGTTTTTCCACGTGAAGTTTGTAGTTAGTTCTGGTTTTATCATCTGTCTGACACCAATAGGAAAAGATCAAATAAACTGGCCGCCTACATGTGTGTAGACATGTAAGACAAGCCTGCCAATGGCCTGCCCTACATTAGGCCAGAATAAGGACAGAAGGTTCTGGTTTAGTCATCTGGACCCGGTACAACTACTCTTGTGTGTTCGGTCCAACTTGTAAATTAGAAATGATTACCGCAATGTATGATTTAAAGCATACTGACAAATAGGGCACAGTTGGAGACCATCAGGCTCAATAATAACATATTGTGTGTCCAACTTAAAAGCACCTATTCACACACACTTACAGACGCACCTGATTATACACACATTAATTCACCTTCAGACTTTAAGTGACCCACAGATCCCATGCTGACATTTAATTTCTAAGTAGAAAGAATTAAACATTCTCCAAACAACACAACACAAGCATATTTAGGCTCTTGAGTAACACCAGATGCTCTTCGAACGGCTTAATGTCAAGCAGTATTTAAATTCCAATGCTGAGCTCTACTGCGGTGTAGAGTAATCACAACAAACTGTGCAATGGATTATTTCAGGCGAGACATAACTACGTCTTTCTTCTTACTTCACACAGCCACACCATATTGTAAAGGAATAAGAAGAACAAGAGCTAGTGTTAAATTTCAAGAACAGGGTTTGATGTTTCTCTGTAGGTGTCCGGGGAGGAACACATCGAGCCAGGATGAACATATGGCTTGCTGCGTATCTTCTGTTTTCCAGGTTTCTATGAAACAGACCAGCTGTAAGATTCCCATCATCTCCTCCTCCTCTGCTGGTCCAGGCTCCACTGTGGAGGATTCTCATCCCATCCCTCAGGCTGATCTTGTACGATAAGAAAACCCCAACCTATGGCTTTGTGTCCTCTTATACCCCAACCAACTCCTTCCTTCTTTGGACTGTGAATTCTCTCCATTCTTACTTGTCTTCATTTGTGTTATCTCTGACCATCCCCCCTTTTCTGTTTCCTGTTCAGCTTCATCCAACTCTTTATCTTCCACTCTTTCATTCCTTGTCATTCCTCCCGCTTCTCCCAATAACAGGCAACCTTCAGAGCTGCAGTATGAATTTGTCACTGACATTTTGGTGAGAGTTACCATACCTTTTCCTCTCATACTGCATGGTTGATTGAAACCCTCTGTGGCCAGTGATCCATATTGCTGACAACATTTTACTTTAACGCGTCCATCTGATTTCATACTTCCTCCACATAAAGACCCGGGTGGTCTGGCATGCAGCACATCAAATAGCGGACTGTGGTTTATAACATGTTCCCGTAATACTTTTTTTATTCAAACAACATGCTGAGCTGCATAATAGATGTAACATTTAAAATCAAAATGTACATTTAAAAAGTGTGAAAAGAAGCTGGAAGGAAGATAAAACTGAGATACAAGGGTCAATTTCCTTCTCCACTTGAGTGCTAGGCAAATAACCACAATGGTGTGAGACATACTTTTCTTTAGACAATTATAAGGTCTACTATGAAGGCTGTTTGGAAATAATAGCTCTTTGCAGAGGTAAAATCCATACACTGCAAGGATTTAGTTTGACCCTGATCTTACAAAAGGACAACTGGTCAATGACCAAAATATGTTTTTTATGATGCATGCTGTTATAAAGGTTCATGCAAATTAATGTTCAATCAGTGCTGATAAACTACAAAAGGGTTAATAACATGTTTGATGGAGGGCCAAGGGACAATTTCATGGCACAAGTCATTATAATGAGATTTTATTATAGGACACATTTACACGTGTGTAATTGTATTTTCCCTGCACACGACTGCTTGCACTCAAAGAACATTTTGTCCTCACAGCAGTTCTTTCTTCTTTTTTTACCTTCTAGCAAATGCAAACTGACTCCTAAACAACCGAGGACCTAGAATTGAATTCAGAGGCAGTGCTGAAATTGGTGTTTTAGTTCATGCCAGTCTAAACAGGCCAATGCTGTGTTTTAATATTGTTTATATCCCACCTGATGTCAAGGCCACTTTTTCCAGAGCTACTACTGTGGCAAGGGACCATGCAGGTAGAGGGGTAAATGAGAAAAAAAAAACACACTCACAGAACCATGCACGCAGTCATTTTTTCTCAGTCAGAGCAGCCGTGAGTAGGTATCAGTATTGGAGGGATCTCAAGCCCTCTCTCATCACCATCAATCTGTCTAAATGACTGCTCTCTCACTCCACCGCTGCTGTTGCGCCTCCGTTTTATACACACATTTTATCTCCCTCCTGGTCATCTTACCTTTATCTCCCTAGCTCTGTCCCTCTCTTTAATTCCTTCGTTTACAACCACTTATCTGCATGCAGGTTTTTTTTCTCCATTTTCTTCATCATTTCTTTCCACTTCCCTCTCTCTCTCTCTCTCTCTCTCTCTCTCTCTCTCTCTCTCTCTCTCTCTCTCTCTCTCTCTCTCTCTCTCTCTCTCTCTAATCCATGTCTCTCGTCTCCCCTTTGATGAAACTGCTCCATGACTAAGCAAGCCCCGGCGTGATGGATAGCCTAATGGGAATGGATGAAGCATTAAAACCATAATTCACGGGGACATAATGTTCCGAAGAGTTCAGTGAGATCCAGTCAAGATGGTCCTGTATGTGTGTTTGTATCAGATTGTAAGATTTTCTGTGTTTGTGCACACGTCCATGAATGGAGTTGAGTAAGTACTACTTGTTTATTAGTGTGGGCGTGGATACACATTGTGGATAACACATGCTGTGTTCAAATCTTACTTGGATGTTTTGTGTAGTTTTGGTTCAGCATGCCATTGAAAAACATTCATATCGAGGATCATCACTCTCTGTTGGTTTCACTGTGAACCAGAGGCTGTAAGATGTAGCACAGCTGTAAATGCTCCATTTCGGCAAGTAGATCTGCAAAAAGTAATTGATTAATCGATTAGTTGTCAACTATTAAATTAATGGCCAACAATTTTGGAAATGAAACGTCGTCATTATAGACTACAATAATGGTAACTTCAAAGCGTTTGACTCAAGTGGACATTTTAGCAAAGCACTGTATGTGTGGAGAAATCCATAAAATTCACATTGACACGTGCTCTCAAACAAAACCCACACACAACTCTTTATACATGAACTCGAGTCCTCCGAAAGGCTAAATACTAATGAGCTCAAATCAGTGACCATGTTACCACCTCCAGAACCGGACGCTAGGGGCCTAAAGATACGTGTGCATGCCTACACAAATATACACATGTATTTTACACACACACACACACACACACACACACACACACACACACACGCACACACACACACACACAAATGATGCCCTTGGGGTGAAAAAGTGCAAAGTGGAAAACTGCACCCAGGTGCTGATGTGAGGAAGAGGAAGTTGACTGCTGTGGGGTCAGAGGTCATACTACATGTGGTCCACATGAAACCAAATGTAAATACATTCAGTAATATTCAGTGTGTAAGAGACTGTTTACATGTTTCTCTGGTTCTCTCTCAGACCCACACAGACGTTAATAGCTCTATAATTTTACAGAGCAATAATCCAGCAAAAGTATCTTGACACTACAGCCACGATATTCATTAAAAGCAAACTAGTCTTGCATGGCCAGACCTTCCTCCTGTGGAGGAAGGCGGAGGAAGGTCTGGCTAGTCCACACAGCATTCTGGGATAGGAGAGTTTATTGGCATTTCTTTAAGCCAATCAAAATGGTCTTGCAATGATGCAATAATGGCGCCTCTGCAAAATAGCCTCGGGAAGAAACTTGTTCTCGTTCAAAAGTTGTAGTTTTAGTCGTGCAACAGAAAACTCAGATTAAACAGATAGTCTAGCTAGCTGATTTACCCTGCAGAGATCTAGGAGCAGTCAACCATAGTACTCAGAAATCGACTGGAGTTTAGAAAGCCAACACAAAGAAAGCGGAAGATGATGAGTGACATCCGGTGGATCGTCTGGCGGCACCGGAGCAATCCCCTAATTAATTTGTCGTCAATATAGACTAAAAAGCAAACAGATTAAAGCCTGCATAGCCTTAAGTCTATACAATTTCATTAGCTTGGAAGGTAGCAGCGGATGGGCTATTGAGCACCAGGGCGGACTTCCTGATCCCCAACACCCAACAAAGGCGATGCGAGAACAGCTGGGGAAAAGCAGCTGCTTCCAATATATGTTTCATCCATAAAATACTTTGTATTACCTAATCTCGCTGCACAACATGAGAGGTGCCTCCTAATTATACACACACACTTACACCCTCACACACTGCAATTTGAAAATCACATATGAAGCACATTATAGGTCTTTATAGTTGAGTCACGTGTGGAGCCACTGAAAACCTCAGAGAGAGGAAAAAGAATGGAAACAGACACGCTGAAGGAGCAAAAGGTGACATGAACTATGATTGCACGGCGCAGATGATATTTCTGATGGCTTACAGTATACCCTCTGTTGTTGTGACATCACCATTTATAGCTAATTCATTGCAACCATCACACTTAACAAACATCACAACCAATTCTTCAGTTCTTCAGAAGCCATCGTTGGGCAGTTAGCAACTGTGGTAAAAACACACCACGTTACAGTGTTCATCTGCCTATTTCTGTAATGAATTAGACCCAGGCTTCAAACCGGTTCTTGTGGGGTTTTACAAGAGACAGCTTGCTATGAATAATGCTATCTGGGCTGTGTAACTGGCAGCTCTCACATAGCAGACTGAATGTGTCACAGACGGATAGGAATAGCAATTTAAATGGTGAAATTTATAAAGGGAGAGCTACAGGAGAGAGCGGTGTCAAGATGGTTTTCATTCAAGAGAAGTGGATCACATGGGAAACGGATGAGAAAGGTCGATGGGAGACAGACGTGGATCTGGACCTGTTTTGCATGTTTCTGTTTTTATGAGGGCTGTAGAGCGGTTGGCAGGCCTAAGCATACACGATCGCTACTTTTATGCTTTAAGTATTAAAAGTAAAAGTACTTGCATAACGATTTATTCTCTTAATGTCAATATTCTAATAATAAAAAATAAAAAAACAGTATGGGCTGTGGCATTTTAATTAAGTTAGTTTTAGGTTAATGTAATTGTGCTTACCATCTGTGGCCCAGTTTACATTCTGACTTACAATTCTGGTTATCAGGGTGATCTGCATGAAACTCTACTTTGCATTATTTCCCACGGGACAGCAAATGCTGCACACATTTATTTAGCAAGAACACACGGCTTGGACAACAAGTACGTGGCTTCACAGCTAAGGAAGACCGGGAGTGTTTTTTAAGATAGATATACGGGTTGTATATTAACCCTATGTGAACGGATGCTTCACATATAACCATTCAGAGTATCGGGAGCAGCAGCAGTAACAGGAGCAGCCGCGGTAGTACCGGGAGCGGTACGCGCCTGGCCAATGAATGCTATTGAAGGGCGGGTCTTGGCGTGGCCATAGAGGGATTCGTAATATCGCGAGCGTCACCGGGAGCTGGACGGCCGCTGCTGAAGGCTTCCCTGCGGACTGCAAACGTGTGATGGTCAGGAAGACGTTTTGTCAGGGGGAAAAACTGATCTGAAATGTAACGAAAATGTAACGGAACGTTGTAGAAATGTAGTGGAGTAGAAAATATAGATAATTGCTGAAAAATGTAACAAAGTAAAAGTCAAAAGTATGCACTATTGATTGTACTTAAGTAAAGTACAGATAGGTGAAAAATGTACTTAAGTACAGTAACGAAATATTTGTACTTTGTTACATTCCACCACTGTCTACTTTTAACATTTGGCTAAATGCTCCAGCATGACGGAGAAACCATTATTTCCCAAGTGCTCATTTGTCAACGGCATTACTTTTTCTTTCTGCATCAGCCTCAATCAATTACACACAACTACATTTTTTTATTTTTTTTTTATTTCAGTAAGGTTGGGTTTTATGGTCAGTAATAGATTTCTCTTGCCAGGGCGGGAATTTCCTCTTAGGAATAGCCTGGTTGCTTTGATAGGCGGGTCAGGAGAGGTAAAACTATCCTGTATTGGGAAAGAGAAACCCCAACCGCTCTATTTGTTTAAGTCTCCATGGAAATGAATGTGTATCATTGTGTACACAATCAAAAGGGTCCACGGGTGAATCACTCTCCACAGCATTAGATTTACAATTCAGTCTCCAGCTCTCAATGTGCAGCTTTGTTTTATCTGGACCTGTCAGTTTGTGATTATGTCATCCTCAAATCACCTTTGCCCGAGTGATTTGACCCAAAAAGAGTTTGCTTTAGCTTCACTGAATGTCTTTAATGAAAATGGACTATAGCAGGATTTCTATTACTCTTTAGTTTGTCAGATGTGGTTAATTTAAGTTCATCTTATTTCCAGTTCAAAGTAGCGGAGCTAAACTTTGTTTTCTCTTTTCAACAGCTCCCTTGGGCTCTCCGTTGCCTGGATGCCTTGTTCTCTCATAAACAGCATGAGGGGAGGCAGTAAAGCTATGCTAACATCATCATCATTGTTATCATGATTAGTATTAACCCACTGCAGACAGTGACAGGCCAGTATATGCTGGGCACATTACTCTCAATTACCAGTCCGGACAAAAAGATCTTAAACAGATGGACATTTGTGAGTGACAGCCTGAGCAGATGAGAGTGGATGAGGATGTTAAGTGTTTCGGGCGGGCATTGAAAGGGAATCTTTTAAGGGAAATCTGGGCCAGTTCTGTTCTCTCTCTCTGTCTCTCTCTGGTGTGTTCACCCGGCCCAGCAGGAAGGTTTAGATTGCTGTGTGGAGTGATGGGTCCCACTGCGAGAGGCTATCGATGGGTTCAGCAGAGTGAAAACTTTCAGCAAGATTGGCTTCTAAAAACAAAATAAAATACTGTATATAACTTGTGGGTTTCTCCCCTTTTCTTGATCCTATTTAACAGAAAACGATTGCTCTCATGTTTTTCGTTTTGGTCACTTTCATCGCTCTTTTCTCAAGGGACGGGGTTGGGTGACAAGCAGTGCACACAAGGAAGAAACCCAGTCGCTATACCCGGACCAGAGGAAGGGGAGGCTGAATGTCACCTTCAAATCCAGCAGGCGGATTGATTCAGGGCCTTCAGGGAGCAGTGGGAAATACCTCAGCCTGACAGGAGACACTAAACTAAACAACCAGTGTTCCCTTGGGAGAGCATTAAACTGCGGCGCACTATGAATTATGAGCCCTGGGCAATTTCTTTTTACATCATGCTTTGTTTTATATGGCATAAAAGGTGTTTATGTTTGAAATTTACATTTTAATAAACAAAGCACCTAACCTTATATAGAGATGTTTCCTTCCAATTTCTGGGACAAACCTAAAAAATAGTGCAGATGACTGACATGAAGATATAACACATAATCATGTGAAGGATATTTTAGTGTTATATTTTGATGACCATTAGGTATGTATCACATTTGTTTACTAGTATTTTTTTATACACTTCCTTCACTATCTATTTTTCTAAGACTCCGTTTTTAAGACTTGAAAACCCTGACCATGTATAGGCACAAACACGACAAAAGAGCCTACAGCCATGCTAATGGCTTTGTCAGGCTGTATGTCAGCACTGCAGTGCTTTGAGCTCAATGCTAACATTAGCATGCTAACATGTTCACAAAATAATACTGACATGCTGATGTTTAGCCAGTAAAATGTTAACTATGTTGCAGACGGGGGTCTGGCTAGTCCACACGACATTCCGGGATGGGAGAAAAACATGCTCTGGGTTTAATGGCATTTTCTTAAACCAATTACAATCGTCTTGGGCAGCGCTAAGCGCCGGGCGGAGCAACGGTGCCTCTGCAAAATAGCCTCGAGAAGGAACTTGTTTTGGTGGAAAGTTTGTCCGTTCAAAAGTTGTTTTAGTCGTGCAACAGAAAACTCAGATTTGACAAATAGTCTAGCTAGCTGTCTGGATTTAGCCTGCAGAGATCTGAGGAGCAGTTAACCATAGTTCTCAGAAATTGACCGGAGTTTAGAATGCCAACATAAAGAAAAAGGACGGTGAGGGACACATTCGGCCAAAAATACGACGCTTCCCGTAAATGAAGCGTCGTTGATATAGACAACCACTAAACACAAACCGCAACTGAGGCTCATGGGAATGTCATTAGCTTTGCAGGTATTTGGTCACAAACCAAACAATAAGACAAATAGAAATGTTGACCCGATGAGAAGTTAAGGGGTCACCAAAATTATTAGAATTCATCCTGAAGGGGACATTGATGTTATGGCAATCCATACAATAGTTGTAAAGACAGTGCCAACAAACCCGCATGATGGCACAAGAGGAAGACATAGGATCACCAAAGTCAGTAAAAAAAATTGGTGTCAATCCATGTCGTACAGTAGAAGTTGAGATATTTCAGTCTGGACCAAAGGGGTTTAGCATAGCTAAAGATATGCATGGACTGTATATGTGAAATATGTGAGAAAGAGACGAGAGCCTATTAGTAGTGTTTGTTGCACTTGTATCCCACAGCCACTGTACATACTACTAAGATACTGTACAGAGTGTTTTAGAATGGGACATAGGCCTGGATCATGAGCAGCTATTTATTTTAAAAAAGAATACTGGACACCAGTCAAGCTGCTCTCTGCACCCAGCAAAGACTACTTTTCACTTTCGCTCATATCCAGTTGCGTAACTGAAAGCAGACTGTTCAATATTAAATATTTACTCTCAAGTTGCGTTTGAACACTGGAAACAGACCGATGATACATAATGTATTTCTGGACGCACAAAAGACCTGAGGCAGTTTGATTGTACAAGCCATCTCCATAAATACCCATATCGATACATCGCTCTCCAGCATGACTTGCTTAGACTGCCACTTGGTTTATGTCTACTCGGTCCCAGGCTCTGCCAAAAAGATCTAATCCCAACTTCCCTTTCGGGCTGTCTTTATATGAAAAACTAAGTGCAATAAAATGTGAATGTGCTATTTTTATTCTGCAGAAACAGGCCACAAGGGGAACAATATTCTGAGGTCTCCCTCTAGGTATTACAGTCAGTGAGTTTGCACAAGATCAATACTCTGTTGCATCCTGTTACCCAATACACTTTCATTTCACCTCAGACAAGTCTCACATGTAAATATGTTTTACATATACACATATATATATACACACACACACACATATATATATATATATATATATATATATATATATATATATATATATCAGCAAGTCTTTGTGCATAAATCATATCAGTGTGAAAACTTTTTTTTCCAATTATCCTGCGTTGCTCATATTAAAGTTTACAGAACTTCGCAACTGTGGGACTGTACTGGACATAGAGTGACATCTGATTATTACCCATGGCAAGAATAGATATAAAAGTGGTTGGAAGGCAGTTCATTTAACCCACATACAAGTCAATTTGACATCTGACTTACAAATGTCTACAGAGAGACACTGCATAGAATAAAACAAGAACACTTGAGGCTGAAGTAAGACATTCTTTGTTTTTCTTCTTTTCCACAGAAGGACGTCACACACTGACGGCTCTGCTTGTGAAATCAGCACCATCATCTATGCAATGAAGTCAATTTATTATTAGTGAAAATCAATCAATCGTGCTGTGTTTGCAAGGCGAGTGCTGTGAATACAGTGCATGCATTGATATGAATTGATGCATATCGCTATAGATCCAAGTCACTGTCATGCTGAGTGATGAGGCCACACACTGGGCTCTAAAGCTGCTGGGTCTTTAAGCATCCACACAACAGTGGCAGTGTGGAATGCCTATCAGAGATAAGGGCTAAGACTCTACAGTGCATGGGCAGTATATGCAAGATTAGACTTTCATACTTTTTTTTTTAAAGATTATTTTTTGGGGCATTTTAGGCCTTTAATTGACATGACAGCTGAAGACATGAAAGGGGAGAGAGAGGGGGGGAATGACATGCAGCAAAGGGCCGCAGGTCGGAGTCAAACCTGGGCCCGCTGCGTCGAGGAGTAAACCTCTGTATATGGGAGCCTTCACTACCAACTGAGCTATCCAGGCGCCCAAGACTTTCATACTTTACACTCGTCTCCTAATGCAATATTAACATGGAAAAAGCAACAAGAAAAAACTGAGAAAGAGAGTACATGTTGAATGTGAATGTCTAATAGTGGTTTGTTCCTCTTTGGGAGTATTGATCACAGGAAGAAAACAAACAGCCTTCACGTCGGATGTGTGACAGGGCAACTTCCTCTTTTGTTACCTTTGGAGGGTTTTTATTTTGCTTGTTTGAGTCAGTGGTTCTTGATCACTGTCACAGGATAGTATTAAAAAGAGGTAGGATGTATTGAACGTGAGTTTGGGGGCCTGCTGTGGCTACGTCCATTCAGACTTTGATTAAGTAGACAATCTGTGTTGTAGTGTGGATTGAATCTTTTTTAGCACAGCAGGGGATGAGACCGGGAGGGCATTTATGAAGCATCAGAAAATAATATGATATAAATGACACCATAATGGTTTAGATGAGTTGGTTCTAGATGGAGGAAATGGAAAGTGATAACGAGGAAGGATCAGCTGACAGAGAACAGAGAGAAACAGATAAAACAGCGGATGCCAAGTTGTATTAGGCCAATATCTACTTTTGATTGGCGTCTAAAAAAAGAGCAATGTGATTCTATAAACACTTCAAAGGCACTGAACACCACTTACCATTGTATAGCTAATCCAGCCGGACCTGAGGCTCATCTCCTCTAACAGGCTGAACCATCTATTTGGACATCTACAACAGCAACCATAAGGAACAAAAATTAACGTCAAGTGGGAATTAGTGCTAACATTAGCAAGTTAGGCTAGTCAACTTTCCGGGTGGATGTGAGTTAGCCCACTTTGCTAGCTGGTTCCTTCCAAATGCTGAATGTTTTAAAGAGATGGTTTAACAGTTTAAAGTATATATAAAACTATATATAACTACTGTATATAGGCTTAATGAAAAAAGGGGGGACATGTTTGGCATGCTCCATTTAGCAGTGAACCACAACCCTCAGATGTCAGTCTGAACTATGCCGTGGGAAACCCAGTCTTGAAGCTTAGAAGACAAACATGTCCAAAAACATTTTCTTCTCTTAAAAAATAGAAGATATACAGTACACAATAGCTGCAGTATCACTATTTTCTTCCACAAAAAGTGAGGGGAATTCAAATGTCAGTTTGACTTTAACTAAATAACTACATTAAATACATACTGAGAGGTGGACACAGACAAACCTGGCAAACTAGAGAAAACAGACAGTGTTAGTTCAGCCAACAACAAGAGGTAAAGACAGAGCAACAGAGGGTGCTGCTATACTGCAGCCGATGTAAACAAAGACGTTTTTTTTAACAGGGATAAAACTCCAATACCAACAATTCGACACACTCTCAGACTGAAACAAAATTCAATATCTTCTTTGAAAAACTGTCATTGCCATGAAAGCAGAAAATATGTCAGATCATGTTACAGCCTATGGGAAAACCAGCAAAACAACACCTCCTTCAAAATCTGCCCCACTACTGTTTTATTTTTGTCATTTCTTTCCTTCAATAGTTCTCACTGTTCCTATTATATTGAAATTTTAAACTCCTTGCTAGACTATCTCATTTAATCATTGTATTTGTAATGATTTACTTGTAACAATTGCTTTTTTTCATTGTAGTATACTATGTAGTATAGAAATGTAGTTGTACATATAGTATAGTTTATATTGTTTATTGTATAGTATATAGTCAAGATTCACTTACAAGCTTTTTCCAGAGCTTTCGACCATATCTCACTGCTTCTTCTGAACGATACAGTCGAAAGCTCTGGAAAAAGCTAGTAAGTGAACCTTAAGTTTAAAATATCTTATCACAAACCATTTGTGGTCTTTTTCACTAATGTTCTGAATTATTATGCTTTTATTATTTTACTTCTACTTAAAAAAAATACATTTTATAACATTGCACTTCCAGTAATTATGGTCATGGCAATGACGCAAGTATATGAGATACAGAGTTTAAAAAAAGGGAGTGGGAGGGGGCAAAAAGTTGTCAGAGACAGTTTCTAGTTCTTGCCCTTGTGGTGAGCTGTGTGTATTTTCGTAGCTTCCTCTTCTAACCCTCAAACAGAAGTACCATCAGAGGGAGGGAGAAAGTGAAAAAGGGGAAGGGTGGTTGAGTGATTATGTGCTAAGGAGGTGCATGTGTGTGAGTGGAGAGGTACGGCACTCTCTCTCTTTACTTTAGGAGCTTTACCACTTCAGCCAACATCCTGAAGCGGCCACTCTCCACTCCACCCCCTCCTCTCCCCTCTCCTCCGGACCAACGCATGGACTCAAGCAGCTTGAAGAGAAGGCAGTGAGGATTGAGGAAGGCAACTTTTCAAAAGAGAGATAAATGGTGAGCGGGAAATCTGCAGTTGGTTTCCTGGACTAAAGTGTTGGGAGTTACAATAGGAGGCAATCCCCTTTTCCTGTGTGTGTTTTCTTTCCGCCTTCATGAGGACCAGCGGGAGCAGAAACTGGGCTGAAGAAGACTTCTGGATGCAACAGCAAAGACGAGGACCAGCCAAAAGAGAAGAGAAAGTGATAAAACAGAGACAGGAGCAGCGGGAGTTGGACTGAGAAGACAGGAGGAAGACAGTCAAAGTCTTGAGGGACACTTTAACAAGTCACAGAAAAGACATAGCAGATATAGAGGACCAAAGGGGCAACTCACCTGACTCACATCTCTGCTCTGCCAGGAGAAGCAACCTCCTTCTTCCCCTCCCACCCTCCCCTTTCCCTCTCCTCTGACATGGGCCGCCTGCTGATCCTGACCCTTGCCTACCTGGCCTCCCGGCTGGCCACCGTGATTGGCTCAGAACGCCAACAGCACCACGTGCAGCACGGCCCCTGCAGCTACACCTTCATTCTCCCCGAGGTGGAGCACTGCCACCCCTTACAGGAATTCCAGGTCACCAACACCCTCCAGAGGGACTCCCCGCCTGAGGCAGAGCCTGATACAAGCCAATCCAAGACGAGTAAGGCCCAGAAGGAGAGCTCTTTCTGGCAGGAGAGGAAGCTGGAAAATCTAGAGAGTGCCATGGAGAATAACACCCAGTGGCTGCAAAAGGTAAGGTCTCTGAACTGTTGACGAAAAACAACCACTGTCTCCTCTGTCATCTAACCATTGTTGATCTAGCTCTATACTGTCACACTCTGTTGTTTCCTCCTTTTCACATGTCACAATTTAGCCTACAGACCGTCAAACAAAGCAAAAATCTGTGTGTGTGTGTGTGTGGGGGGGGGGGGGGGGGGGGGGGGGGAGCATGGGATGTCCATGGAGTACAACATCTGAGAACATCTGTTGACAAGCCTTCACTACTGATAAGTTCAGAGCTTAGCATAGATTTCCTGGATGCTTGCTGTATGCATATCTGGCTCCAAAGCCTGGTGTATGAGTGTGTATTTAAGACCACTGGGGTGCCAGAACTCCCTGTTGCATGTGAGAGGAGAAAGACAATATGAAATAAGTTTGCTAATATCAGACAGTGCCAAATATGTCATACACAGTTAAACCTTCTAAATTAGTTTTGTCCCCCGCAAAGGCAACAATCACTCAGAAACTTCACTCTTAACTCCTGTTTTATCCCGTTTTTAAGCCAAAGCCGGATGAAAACTTTGTGTATCAAACTCAGCTGACATAAAATATAGTATAGCATGTTCCTCAGTGGAAAAAATGTGTTTATCTGCTGGAGACACATTTCAGCATGGCCGTTGGCCTGCAGTTCCAATTACTTGGATTATGACTGACTAAAATGAAATGATGCGATTAAAAGCGGCTTCACAATAGTGTTTTCATTGCTAAGGTCATCAGGGCACTGAATCAGTGATGGGCCATTGTCTAGGACGGACTGACTAACACGACACCCCTCTCCACCCGTCTCTCTATTCCTGTCTGCATCACTCACAGAATATTTATGGCACACACTAATCCTTGGGCCGATTATAAGGGTTTGGATCGAGTGTTTTGATTGGCTGGATGAGAGCAAACATGTTGATTATATTTCAGGATTTGAAAATGGGGTATTATGAATGCCAAAGCTCTTCCAGTGCTTCTGTCACTCCCCACTCTCACTCACCATACGTTTTTCCGTCCTCCTCTTTCCCCAGTCTCCATTTTCTTTTGACACTCTGCTCTTCTCTATCCATCTCCTTCACCTCTATCTGGACCATTCTGCAGCTCTGGAATGTTGAATGTGTCCCATCTCACACCTTGACTTGTCCACCACCAGATCTCAAGCTCTTTGTCTATCTTACTGATGCTCTCTCGACACGCACCCGTGAACACGTATGAAAACACACACACACACACACACACACACACACACAAACACACACACACACACACACACACACACACACACACACACACACACACACACAGACTCAATTCCCATGTGTGCACTTGGTCTGATGCTCAGTCTATGAACTGGAGACCTAGCTTCCAGGGGAAGCATCCCATGAGGCCCCACTGCATGTGTGTTTGAGAGACAGTGTGAGGAAGAGATAGTGAGATAATAACAATTTCCCTCTTGCGGACACTATGTTATTAATACATAGAGTCTGCAAAGCATCACATATAGCACTCATCTTGGGCACATTATGTGCAGCATGTAGTCTCGCTCTTCCACTCCCTCTCCAACAGAGCTGTGAGTGGCCATTAAGGAGATGTCGTTTAAATCCCCCCCGTCTTCAGAAAAAGCTCTGCTGACACATATCTTGCCAAAAGTCCTCCACATAATGTCTGGAATGAACACAAAGATCCAACCTTTCAACATGTTACCCCCACCAGGCCATAGTGATGCTTAAATGATCGCACTGTAGGTGGGATTTCCCCATAAACACAGCACTACCCCAGAGATCCTATTTTAGATATGCATAAGGTTATACTGACCTTTGACCCCCAGATGGAAAAGCGTTTTCAGCACCTTGTGGAGCTCATTAAGCCTATCTGCATAAGTTTGGGGAGAAATTGGTGATATGCATGCGGAAGAGCTTGAGGCAACTGTGTGTCTGTTAAACTTTGTACGATTTCCCTCAAAGCTCCCCTGGGATAATATGACCCTTACTGTGAGCCTTCAACTGAAACCCCTTGAAAGACACCCCCCCCCCCCACACACACACACACACACACACACTCAGGAGCACACACACACACTAATCAAGCATGTTCCGCAGACAAATCCTCAAGTGGACAAGTGCAACAGGACTCTAGTACTGGTGATTCCAAGAAGAAACTAGTGTTTGTTTTCTTGTGATCTAACCCCCAGTGTACCCCTCCATTTAGTCATTCTGCTGCCCTGAGGGATTGGCAAAAGGGACGCGAGCGTGCTTTTGGTTAGTGCTTTTAAGAGCCTGTGCGGATTATGCTAATGCAGAAATATTGCATAGAGATCAAGGTGGCTAGGCTACCCTTAGGTGACCCGATTTCCGGGCCCAGTAATATTTCATTAAGTAAGTATGTCACCCACATTACTCACACTATCCATTGGTCTCCATTGTCTTTTATTTCCCTAAACACAAACCCCTTTTCTCTATCTTGAACATTCTCTTATTATGGCCTTTGACTTAAAGGACAGTTCCGGTGCAAAACGAACCTAGGGGTTAATAACGGATGTGTACCCACTCTGTCGTTCTCTGGGACATGTTTTCATGCTAATCGAATGTGTTTGTAGCATGAAAGAAGCTAGCGCGGACCGCTGATTAGCTTACAACGCTAGTATTCGGAGCACAGGGAAAGTACAACTAATTCGCCATTTTGTACCACTAAAAAGGCTCAAAATATCACAAACTTCAATGGTAGCATAATGAGGGTCCCTACATGTTAACCGAAGCATTGAGAACTTTGTATTTGTACAGACAGTTTATTGAACGAAGAGCTACGGGAGCTCCGTGAAAGGGCTACGAGAGAGAGAGAGCTATGCCGCAACAGAGCCTCGAGAGCAAATAAGAAATATAAAAACATAATTCAAAACGATGCGTGCATTGGCAACACACGGCTCAACAAGCCAACAAATAGCCTATACGTAATTCCCTCTGCTGAACATCTATATATTTCATATAAAATACCCATCAGGGAACGTTAACGGGGTTGTCGGTCTCTAAATGTTTGAACTTTTCTGAGCGCACCTCTCTCTCTCCGCGCACCGAGCTCCACCGGATCATCTAAGAACGGTGACGCCGTAATCAACCGAGTACTGATTGGGCAGTAGGCGGTGCTTTTACACCGGTTGATATCTATTCTCCAACATAACCTGCTCCCGAGCAGGTTAGGTGTTCAGCGTAAGTTACCAGGGCGATTGAACCCGGTAACAACTGATCCACCGTCGTGATACAGAAAACCCTGGGTTGAACCTCAAGGTACCTTGTCAACACCAAATCTTGCTTCGTAGTACAGGTCTCTGGTTACTCTGGATAACCCACAGAACACGCCATCAACCATTTTCATGGGGACAAATTCTTCAACAGAAAGTAGTTCTAATGAAAACTATCCACTGTGAGATCTGTGGATTACCCGTAGTAACGGGGAGATTGTTTCTGGAAAGAGATGTCGCTTTTAATTTTTGTAAATGTCATTATAAAATGCTGTGGGCACCAAAACCAACATTTCATTATTGTACATTGTATTGGGGTTGAGGCTATTATCCAATTAAAACCAAACCAAAGTGTTTTCTTCTCATTTTGGTGACTCTTGAGGCCAATAATGCATTTAACTGTGGTGCAAAGTGGGTTTACATGGTGTTGCAATGACACATCAATCAAGTCTGCATTGTCATGGAAAAATATTCATTCCTGTTCTTCACAGTCATTGCCATCCTGATTATTATTTTCCACAACGCCGTGCATGTTTCCCCTCTCCTCTGTAATTGTAATGGAGAACAATTGTGTCTATTGGCTCGGCAATTAAGATATGAAGTGATACAACTCCCATGATTTTCTCCACAGTGATCACTACTCCCTCTTAGGCACAATAAGATGGAATTATGCCTCCCAAATGTGATTTATCTGGCTGCATAGTGCAGCGTGTGACAGAGCTGCAATTAATGCAATTGGCAGTGGGAGATGGAGTGGATCAAGACCTCTGGATTGAGCTCTATCACAGAAGGCTGTAATAGGAACACTTTGGACAGGCAGCTGATAGCAGCTTCAATACATGAGGCTGATTATGATGCAGGGATCTTTGGTTCTTCCTTTGGAGTTGGTTTTAATTCACTTGGTAATCTCTTCATAACCTTCGTTATAAGGGGATTATTTCTACTGTCTCAGTTGTGCTTAAGAAGCAAACTGTGAGAGATGGATTTACAGAGCAAGAGGGAGGAAGTGGGAGAGTTTGAAAGAAAGAGAAAGTGATACGGATCAAGACGAAGTGAGAGACAATGACAGAAAGATTACTAGCAGGCAAACAATTTAATTGCAGATTCATCTCTATTTGCCCACTTGGATCAGAATTTCTATGCTGCATAAAAGATAGAAAAGCCCTCTCATGTGGCAATGTATTATCATAATCCCATTCCTCTCTGAGATGGCCATTCGTATTGAAATAAAAAACAATTGTAGTCTCATTTGGATTCTCTTCGATTTTTGTGAATAGACAATCATTAGCTAGATATTTTTGAATGTTTTTTATCTTAGAGACTTCATTTTCCAGTCATGTGTTTCAACGAGTAAAGTCTGATCTTTTCTCGCCAAAACAGTCATAAATATTAATGTTCTACGGTTCGATATTCTACTTTGCTTTATTGCAAGGCACAGGCCATTGCCCGTTAAACGTCAAACAAAATTCCATCATTCACGGCAGGGAAAGCCAAATTTGTCTTGCAGATGCCGTTTCGCTCAAACCGAACACATTAATAAGAAAATCTATTTAATGGAGCAAGACGGATGCCATGCTATTTTCACTCACTCTGCAACATATGATGCTTCTGTCTCTGACCTTGTGATTGATTACAGAGTAGGCAACTATCCCAGAAGTCCTGCACACAAATATAATGATGTCTGCCTCTTGGTGTATATCATTACTGTTCTTTTTTAAATCCTAGTATAACACCTATACATTGAATAATTGTATTGCAAGGGTTAGTATTTGCCTGAGGTAGACCTGCAGGTGGATTGATGCTTGTCGAGACACTGAAAGTGCCCTAGAGATACTATATAATACTATATTCCATGACTCCATCACAGTACCTGAAAAGTTGGAGGTGAAAAAGACAGCTCACCCAAGGTTGCATCTTTCACAGTGCATCAAGCTGTCAGTAAACATATTACCTCCTAAAATATGATTATCACCAGATTGAAACTAGGGAATCTGACATGCTGGATCATTTTCTCAAAGTCTGCTTGTTCTCTGTACAGCTGGAGCACTTCATCCAGGAGAATGTGCGTTCTGGGATGGAGGAAATGAAAAGAACTGCGGTACACACCCAGACAGCTGCCATGCTGGAAATGGGAACCAACCTCCTCAGCCAATCAGCGGAGCAGACTCGCAAACTGACAGACGTTGAGACCCAGGTGAGCCCATCAGGAAGCATTTGAGTGAGCCTGAGACAACTTGTTTGCAGCCAATCCAAATTAACAACTGTGGTCACAACCATGCAAAAACAACTGATGTCACTTGCGAAACACTTGGCAAGTAGCTAATTAAATGTAAATCAGATGTAACCCGCTGAGAAGCCATGCCCAAAGGTGGCGGCAACCGCTTTAAAACAGCTGGTATTTGGTTCTACAGGCTTTGATTGACACAATGAGTTGAGCTCGGCGTATGACAACAAGCCAATTAAAACATAAAGCTCAGTAGCACAACACAGATGTGTCTTCAATCATGCCACAGAGCTGTTATTACAGATTGGGCTGTTTTGGTCCTCATGCTTTCTTTTCCTCTTATCAGAGTCAATATGAAAAAGCAACCTGTACAAATATCTGAGCTGCTTTGTTCAAGTTTTTGTTTAATCTGCAACTTCAAAACATGTCACAGGTGCATGTGAGATCATTCTTGCTCAGGTTTTCATTTTAAGATCAAATAATGAGCATTATGAGCCTTGTGATGTGCTGTGCGACATTGTTTATGCCCAAGGGTGCTTTTTAAGAATTCAGCTGGTGGGCAGCCCTTTTTATCCCCCCCCCATCAATCTTTTCATTAGTACCCCTCATCACTCCCATCAAGGGTTGCAAAATTCTGTATTCAAGGTGGAAACTTTCAATGGGAATAAACAAGAATGTATGGGAATTAACGGGAATTATATGGAAATATAGGGGTTATTTGCTGAGGCTGTATTTAACATGCAGATAGAAACAAACCTTTTACCATATCATAAGCAGACATAATCCATTAATTTGCCAAATAAATCCATTAGTTTGTCAAATACATACATTGTAAAATGTGCCATGTGGTAGGTTAGCTTGCTAGCAAGTAAACTAATGGAGAAAGGTACTTTGAACATTTGATCTGACAATGTGGGCTGTGTGCAAACAGGGTTTAAAGTGAATAACTAATGTATAAAAATGAATAATAACAAATTTATTAAAATAGATTAGTCCTCAGTTAGCATGCTCAATCAAGCTATATCCCACATGGTAAAAACACATTATAAAAACTAACAATTCAATTAAATGGTCTTACTTTTAACCAAACATACCATAAGAACTAGTATTGTTATTTTGTGCATTTCACCCCCAAATGCACAGTTTTTTAAATGAAAATCAAATTGTGCAAAACATTTGAATTTCCAAATTTTCTAAGCTCAACTTGATTTTCCAAACCTTTGCAACCACACTCTCATATATTCTTCATCACTGCACATACTGTGATATTTATTCTTCTGTTTTTATCAATCTATAGGTGTTAAACCAGACGAGTCGCCTGGAGATCCAGCTGCTCGAATACACGCTCTTCACTAACCGGCTGGAGAAACATATTCTCCTGCAGACTCAGGAGATCTCACGCCTCAGTGATAAAAACAGGTGAGTGACTCACCATTCAAAAGATTATCAGGCAAAGGCATTTTTAGGCACTGCGGGACTTTCAGGGTGGGTTTGCTGTTAGGTTCTTACTGTGTATAGGCACTTCATTTTCAGATCCACTGTTACTTTAAGTGGTAAATCATTCATTCTCTCATTTCATCTCAAGGTCATGTAATGTAGTAATTTCTGCAGGTACTACTGCTTTTCACTTCCCCGATTATTACCAAGAAACTCAGTCAAGAACTGTGCTTACAACAATGTCATGTTTTTCTTGGATTTTCTGTTAGTAAGGCTTTGGTTACTGTAGGTAGCACTATTTTCTTTACTTACTTAGCAGCTTTTTCTTTCGTGATTCAAAGTGAGCTGTAGGAAACATAGCACACATCTCTTCCTGAGCACCAAAGAATGTTTTCTTAAGAAAAAGCTATTCGATAATCGGGTGGTATACTATAAAGGCCTTCAAAAGTACAGTATACTACACTGTATAATAAACGGTATGTACATGCAGATGTACGAAAATTACAACTGGAAAAGTTGTTGAATGACTCAGAAAAACTGGGCACTTAACGACAATATAATGTGCGTTGTGTAAGTATGTGTGTGCGTTAGCCAGTGAATGGGCAGTGCGTGTTAGGAGAGGTTTCCCATTCTTCTCTCTAGGAACACATGGTCAAACTAGGGCCACCAGAGGTTAAGGACAGGGTGCTGGGCGGTGTGAAAGGGAGTAGGTGTTTTTTCTCTTTGTATCCGATTGTTGATCATTCCATCCATCTGTACCAAGTGTGACTGGGAGAACACAGTGCCCCAGCTCTAACACCGGTTACACATCAGGCCCTGCTTGGCCCCTGCTCTGCCCTTTTGGCCCTCGTCCTTCATGTCGGTGACATGGCTCTGACATGCAAATAAATGAATATATCTTCATAAGGGTAAACACCATGACGGGATGCATAACATTAGAAAGGTCACAGTAGATTTGCAGCCAGGCAGCTGTGGGATAAACTGTGTTGGTTGTAGGGGGCTACTGCTGCTGATCCTTGAGGGCATGGAGCCAGTTTTTGAACTGCTGCCAACTTAAAAGAGCAGAGAGACCTGTTTGTTTTCATAGGCATTAGATGGAAAATACTATTTGCAGGAAGTGCAGCATTTTGCGGAGAGAGGGTGAGAGCAGTCTAATAGCAATATGCATTACAATAATAATAAATAGCACAAGATCATAAGCATAACAGTTTAATTGCCCAGGATGCAATGTGATCCAAAATGCTGTTTATCCTGTCAAACCCTCTAACTGTTTAAACATTGCTGTGCTGGTTTACTGCAGCACTTTTCAGGTTGACTGTTCCTCAAAGTAAAATACACATAATGGAAAACAATTTGTTAGCTTGCTTTGCCACTTTTATTGAGTGTTCCCCCACTATAGCAAATATGAAATGGTTGTGATGTTAGAAATTATTTGGATTGATCCAGCCTTTCTTCCAGGGCACATACTGAGCCGCTGCCTAAAGCGGGAGATTGAGGATACACGTTTGGTGCAGCGGCTGCGTGTGCATAGGGTTAAAAAGTAGCTTGTTCAATCTGGGTGACTGGATTGTTTCAATAAATAACTGCTGCACACTCGTTAGTCAAAGCCATAAAGATCAGGCTGCAGGGATTTATGATTTTCATTTGGAGGTGGGTTGCACACACACACACACACACACACACACACACACACACACACACACACGCCTCATGGCTATGATCGACATACTTAGCATGCAGGCCCATCTGCGAATGCTGCTGCAGTACAGGTGTTTATATGATGTTAGCCCAATGAGACTGTCATGCTGATGTCTATTAGTCATCATCATGTGAATGTGTAAGCACTGCTGAGAGAGGTTAATCCTAAATGGATGGATTTTCCACCCGCACCCACTCTCTTACTCCACCCATACCATTCAAGATGCATCTTAAAACTTGATATCATTTTATGTCTTCTGTTTTTTTTTTTTAGGAAACATAAGTCACAACTAGACTCGATGATGTTTTGCTTTTTCGTCTTTTGTAGTTTTCTGGAACAGAGGCTGTTAGCGCTGGAGGCTCGGTATGGGAGGGAGCTGCAGGGCTTGCAGAGCGAAAAGCAGCAGCTTCAAGAGCTTCTGGAGAGGCAGAGTCAACTGGTCAGTCAGTTCCAGGGTGAACTGGGCAGCTCCACGCTTAACAGCACCTCACTACAGAGACAGCAGGCCGCACTCACAGACACCGTTCAGCAGCTGCTGGCGTTGGTCAGCCACTGCAATGGTAAGGCTGAGGGCTTTACTGTCTTTGAATGAGCAAACTATACTACCAACATCAGTTATTTTAAACAAAAGATATAGATTTACATAAGAAACATGTTCTATAGGTAGAACAGAGATTACCAAATAGCCTAATACTTCATATGAAACAGAGGACAGAGCACTCACTCGGTAGTATTTGAGACACAATTAAATATTGCATTCCTATGATTCATTACTTCCTTAGTGAAAAAAAGACTGATTAATAGCATCAATAAAAAACAGAATTTAATTTAGGGAAAAAAAGGGATCTACAATGTTTCAATTAATGAGCATGGGATTTGTGATTCAGGCAAAAAAAAGTATAAATATCACCTAGAACAGCTTGTAATTCAAATCCCAAGCACACTACGCACATGGCCTAAGCCAGAGCTTAACATTACAAGAGAACTCACATATGTGGTTGGGATTTGTGTGCAAAGCCCATAAGGTTGCCATCTGTAAATAAAATGCCTGCATGTTTTTTTTTTTCCAGACATCTCCAATATGCCCAAGGAGGAGCCGCTGAGTTTCAGGGACTGTGCGGACATCCTGCGATCTGGAGTGACAACGAGTGGAATATATAGCATACGCCTGCCTAACTCCACGCAGACTGCCAAGGTAGTACGGCTTTAAAGGTCATTGGCCTTTTCTTGTAAATATCACCTAACGGACTGTGACATTAAACTATTTTTGTGAGACATTTTACCCGTTTGTCTTTCAGTATTTAGCACTGGGATCATTTCTTTTGGCCCAGCCTGAGTACTGTAAAGCTCACAAAAACTACATAATGACATTCAGAGAGCTCATCATTACCTTCTGGATCGCATAAACTCTGGACAAACAAGTGTGATGTCATGGTAATTTTCAGGGGCTTTTTGCATAGAGTTTGATGGAAATGTCATGCTGGGTTACAGAGAGATAAAGTAATAAGCAACAGGAGCATTATGCCCTGCAGGGTTCATGGTGAGTGTGCGCTGCTGAATGCAAAGTCAGAAAAGCTTAGTAACTACCTCCGCTGACCTGAAGTACAGCTGACTCTTGCTAACTCAACCATGACATCCACCAGCAGGCTATTCTTTCTTTAAATCACAGCTAGCTGTGGCTGGGATCTTTACTCTCAGAGCTTACCACAGAAAAATAAAGATAGCAGTTTTTTTCTTATTCATTACTTACAGTCTAGTTTGCTGGTTGGCACCATCTCCTACCGCCTCTGTTTCCCCCTGTTCTTCCTCTTTATTTCCTGTGGGCAAGGCAGCCAGGTGTTAGGCACTGGTGCCATGTGTTTCCTGCCAACTGGGGCCAATGAACGTTTCCACTGATGCGAGTTTGTACTTCCCAAATCATTGCTGCTTTCAATCTATGCCATCTAATTCCAATGTGGCAATCTGGGTGGCTGCGTAAAAGTGGGGCAGATACAAATTGCCCTATTTTTTTAAAGCAGAGAGTGGGGTTTCTCAATTGGACCAGAGACAAAAAGCATACACATGTGTGGAATGCAGATTTGGCTATAAGAAACTTATTAACCATCTATGTCAATTTTAATCACCAAGGCTGTGAATAATAATGGTGTTTACAGACCAAATATTTTGTTTGGAGCAGCTTTATTTTTTATTTTCTTAACGCACAGGGCTCATAACATTAAGCACATAGTGTCCCCCTGAAGCAAAATCTTTTTTAAATCATAAAAATGGTTAAATACTCTGAATTTTAGCATTTTAGTCTAAGGGCTTTGCCCTTACTGACTCCTTGCTGGCTTACAGGTGGATTTGGAGTATTTATTATGGACCTGGTCTAAATCAGAATAACGACCACATTTGGGAAATTACTTAATCAATTTCAAGATCCTGTGTTTGTATTCAGTGTGAGGCCTTTAAGGCCAGAACATTGGCTTAATGTGCTAGAGGGTAATCACAGTATATTGCCAGTCTACTCTGTTCTCAGAGGTAAAAGACCTGAGTGCTTTTTGACCTTTATTTAGCTTTCCTATTCTGGGAAATTGCTGGAAACTCTCATTTCATTAAAGCAGAAAACAGCCAGTTGAGTTGTCGAAATAGAGAGACCCCTTGGGATGCTGTCCACAAAACCAGCATCTGTACCGTCCAACTCTTGAGACAGGTCAGAGTATAGTTCACATGGTGGACCATATCCAAGCAACCATCAGAGCAAATCAATTTTGTTTTATCAGTAATTAACCACATTGCAGGTTGAAGAAGTTATTGGGTCAGAAATGGAAGTGGCACTATCTATAATTTGAGGTGACAACATTTCATAGAGATTCAAACATAGTGCCAAAAAACTGACAAAGTCCTACCTTGTAGCATTGAGGTATGCACACTGAATACACTAGTCCAATTAAAAAGGATCTAATCTTACCACCCACGGGAGAAATTCACACATTTTATTTCATCACGATACCGAAGGGAAGCTGGACTATGTCCAGTCAAACACCTTGAATATGTAAAACAAGTCCCTTAATAAGTCTAAGTTTCAATTCTGTCACTAAATGAATGAGCGCAATCTGTTCCTATTTGTTCTCCCAAACATATCCTACACGTGGCAAAATGTGCAGGCAAGTAAGAAGAAAAAAGTGTGTGTAACCAAAAACGCAGATGCCTTTTCCTCAACCTCCCCCCTCACTCAAGGGGATACGAGAACATGCTGATATGTTAGTTTTTCCTTCCCACCTGGGTCATATCATTGCGTGACACCCTGCAATGTTGGGTCCACCCTCCCTCATCACCTCAACCCCCCCCACCCCACCCCCCACCCCCCCCCCCCCGATTCCTGAGCCTTCCAAGGCATCCTTCAAATAACAGAGACTATAGTGTGTTTAATTTCTTTTGTGTAATTTATTTCCATTTTTCTCTCCGAAACTAAAAAGGTCAATGACTTATACAGTTGCGATTATATATGTCAGTCTCCGTTAGTTGCACAAAATGTATGCTGAATTGTCTATTGTACAAATATTAGCTGTGCTTTGTGTGGTTGACGTTAGACAGTGATGGCATGTGGCATGAGTCCCTCATCAGGATCAGGAAATCACACTTGCCAGTCTCCTGCCGACTATGCTAACCTCCTGCAGACTGAAATGGATATAGGAAAAGGCAGGATGTTGTTTAAAAAAAAATTCAATACTGGTACCAATATGGTACTGAAACCAAAACAATATGTTTACATTCTCCTTAATATAGAGAATATTAACATGTTTTAACCTATGTTTTAATTTTTTTGTAAATGGCCAAACAGCTTTTATTATCAGTTTTAAACGGCGGGAAAATTGTCTATATTAATTATGGTTACATGGTAATTATGGCACTCGTCAATATTTCTATATCAACACTGAAACGATGGATTATATGTAATCCTACAGCTTATCTAAGATCTACAGAACATTTTGTCCTCTCTCGGCCCACAGATTTTCTGTTTTGGTTTAGTCGTTTAGTCTCATCAACCTTGTTTCCTACCACAGCAGGTAGCGCTGATATACCCACTATACATCACTGGCCCAGCACCAAACAACTGTAAGGAACAAGCTAGTTAAAGCAACACCAAAGATTCTTTTGTACCTTAAAATAATGTTTCCAAAACCGTTTCAGTGGTTCATCAACTCGTAACAGGGTAAACGGCACTTCTGCGTTCAATTTGCGGCCCTCTATCGGCTATACCCGCACTATGCAAGTTTGTCAGATCGGGTAGCGGATCTGTAGTTCAAATGAGACATAATGAGACATTATGACAGCGGTAATGGACAATTTCGTTTCCAACCTGTAGGGGTACTGAAGAGGAAAAGTGCTTTGGTGTTGCTTTAACACAGTGGGGCATTTAGTTGTTTAAGAGCTAGACATTTCGCTCATAGCCATGGAGACCAAGGAAGAGTGAATATTGGACTTGCATTTGCCAGGTGGCTTGAAACACAGCTCCAATTTAATGCTGTGTATCTGGTGAATGTGGGAAAATGATAGTGGAAAATGTGGTTACTACAAGGTGATAATATGTCTATGTTGTGTTTACCGCTTGTGACAAAACCAATTAATTATTTCTCCTTTAAAGTTTCCTGTTTTAATCAGAAAATATCTGATCGACTACAAGTAAAGAAGCCAAAGAATGCGACCAAGCAACACTTTTTTTGACTCAAACACATTTTGTTCAGTACTCAAAATGCATTAATTGTTATGACCCAGCCCCAAGGAATAAAATCTTCTTAATCTGCATTTATTTCCACAGGTGTTCTGTGACATGAAGACTAGAGGCGGTGGATGGACGGTGCTGCAGCATCGGAGGAACGGCTCCGTTAACTTTCATCGTGGGTGGAGAGACTACAAAATGGTGAGTTCTTCAGAGGAGGTAGGGTTAAAGTGCATCATTATTAGTATTGGTAGTTTGGATCAGTGTTGTGGGACTAGACAGGAGGTTCCAATAACCATCCACGGGTTATTCAGCATGGAGAGGCGTGGGATACCGGCTAGCCTTTGATCCCCGGTGACCTGCGGTTGTTGTATTTGGCCGCACTCGTGTTCTCTACCACCCCCCATGTTATTGCACCTGCTCTCTTTCCCTCTCCGTGTCATACTCCCACACCCATATACACACGCTCATATACACACAGACAGACACACACACAGACAGACACACAGAGAGACAGAAAGACAGACACACACAGACAGACAGACAGACAGACAGACACAGACACGCATGCACGCGTGATTGAACCTCATCATAAAGTTTTCTCAATAGAATCAATATTCCGTTTTTGCAATAGAGAAAAGAACATATGCTCGCAAGCCTTTCTTGACTGTGTTACGTTACACAAAGAACAGTGAGGCTAGTTTGGGATTGAGCGGAGTAGCAAATTGTTTCTCCACGCCAACAAATCAATTGCCACAACTTGGAAATAGACTGCGACTGCAAACAGAAAGAGAGAAAAAAACAAAAGCTTTAAAAACCTCTTTCAAGAACAATATTTTTACAAGTGGATGATAAATATTTGGTTACAGTTGGGGCGTGGGAGCACAGGGGCCCTGTAGATGGCAGATAACGTATGTACTAAAATGCTTCACTGCCTTGGCCCACACTCACACATATTCTCAAAAACTGTGGTCAGTGTTGATCAAATGTTGCAACTCAGGCCTTGCTGGTCAAATGATAAATGCTCGAAGGCTCTCACTATATATTTACTCTCACTTAAGACCAATAACAAACAAGAGAGTTTGACAGCTAGACAAAGTGACTTAGGACTCAGAGGTACACAAAGGAGAAAATGTCCTTCTGTTAGACTGAACAAAGAATGCTTAATATCTGCATGATGTAGAGTTTGATTTTTCACAGTTCTGCCTTGAATTGGTTCCATGCTTATTGACTGTCAGATAACATACACACTAGGGTTGGGTACTGGACTCTGTACTTTTTAGGGTACCAACCGAAGTACATAGGTACTTTTTAGGGTACCAACCAAATTATGTTGGTACTACCGAGAACCTATTCGCATTACTAAATCAATCGTTGCCGATTTCGGTACCTGAGAGCGCGTAAGAGCGAGCTTCTCTCTCCTCTCTTCTGACAGAGAGAGCTGTTCATCTCCGACACACACGCTCAAAGCTGTGGTGCAGACGGAGAAAGACTACGCCGCATTTAAGTCAGTGAGTCACGGTGATGCTGATAAAGCGGTCGCAAGTGTGGTTACACTTTTCAAAACGCCACGCAGACATCCTTAGCTGCAATATAATAAAACGGCAAGCCGAACACTTCCTCTGAGACACACACACAACAGCGTTTTTTATGCCCTGGTGACAGACTGACAGGCTGGAGGATGTAGGGCAACGCAAAGCAACTTTATTTCTATAGCAGATTTCAGCAAAAATGCTATCCAAAACGCTTTACATAAAACGTTAAAGAGGAATAAAAAACTATTTTAAACATTCATGAAAGAACATTCATGAAAGAGATGGAAAATAAAAACTGGCTAAAATACAATAAGATACAAACAAGAATACAAGTTACAGTGTAGTGTAAAAAAAAAGAATACTTATTTGATGTAATAGGTTGTAGTGATGGGTTTGGTAATGGAGAGGGAGGTGGGGAGGGTTTTTTATTTTGTGTAGTGTGTAAAATGTTCTAAGTAAACAGGACAAATAGGTTTGGAATTATTTTATAACTGAAATAAATTTGTTGCTATTACAGAGGGAAAGTACTGCAAAAGGGTCTCTTTGGATACCGGCAGCAAATTTCAGGTACCGATACCGGTAAAAATGTGAGCGGTACCCAACCCTAATACACATTCTGAACAACAACTTCGACACAGCCCTCTGTGAGCCTCATTAGCAGAAGCCACATTACTCCCTCTTCTTAAGCAATCTCTTTGAATAGAACATTGGTTGTTATTATAATGTTCCTGGGGTGGCAACATCCATTCCCATAGAGCGAAACCATTTCTGTCAAAGCCATCACGCCCATGTGGCTCACTGTATATGTTTACATTTAACGCTGCGGTGAAATCATGTTCGTATTACTGTGCCTTCAACCTGTTAACATCATTTAAGATTGACTCCTGGTGCAGAGTTATTTCCTTGACATTTCTCTTTTATATACCCGTTTCTTTAAATCCCACCTCCGTATAATGTACGAATGGTTGATAAATTAAAGGAAAGCTGCCAGAACAGCTGCAATGCTCATCTCTAATCTACTGGAAGAATCAACATCATTCCTCCAAAATATATTCCCTGAATTAATGCTTTAATGACGGTGGTGGAGAGTGCTGTCTAACAAAAATCTCCCATAGCCATTATTATCTTGGGTGGGGTGAAAACTGTACACCTAATGATTGCTACAAAAAAACAAGTGATACAAGGAATTATATTAGACAATCATATTAGACATAACTTACCTTAACAAATACTTTTTTTTATTTTTTCATATTGTGAGAAAGTACCAGAACAGTGCCACTGATAAGTATTTTAGTCAACTTAAAAATGCATCTGTAGTTCACATTTAGTGATAATGCTATACCCACATAGGATTACTAAAATGTTTCTTTCATTATTCTAATCATTACATGTACAAGTAGCATATTTAGTTATGGTTGCTATGTAGTTTTCCACTTATTGTGATAATGACAAACTGCTGTTAAGTAACATCCAACAAAGCTAAAGATATTAGATATCCTCTGAAGGAGCCTACAAACAGCATTGATCCGTGTCTTGATTGGGGGACAATTGGGTCCAGCTATATCAAAGAATTCTCATCATTTTTAACGTCAATAAACCCTTTAGAGTGCCCTGCTCATAAGCGTTTATTTTTTTTCACTTCTCAAAAAATATTTCCTATGTTGTTCCACTGTTTATTCTGCATCGGTGGGCATTCAGTCTTGTTTTCAATTGCCAAAAAATGATAGAAAACGTATGTTCATGTGCAGCTCTCTAGTTCAAACAAACAGTGGATCGGTCCAAAAGCCAGCTTTTATTTTACTGTAAGTGTTGCAAGCACAGAGGAGCATTGGTAGGATATTAAGGTAAAATTAAAGTCTCAATTGACTTGCCCTCTGCTTTGGGAGTGGAGTATTTCACTTCATAGACTCAGTGGACTTAGGCCATCAACATGAGGAATGTAATTTTTTAAAGTGAGGTTCATTTTCATATTAACTCCAAAAACACTTGGCAGGTCACTGGTAAAATCCCCCCCACCCCCCACACTGGTTAGAATATTTTCTTGTTCTATTGTTTCTGTCTTTGTGTCTAATCCAGGGCTTTGGAGAGCCATCTGGGGAACACTGGCTGGGGAATGATATCATCCACAAGCTGACCAGCTCCCAAGAATACAGCCTGCATGTCCAGCTAAAAGACAGAGAGGGGAACGAAGCTTTCTCACATTACGATCGCTTCTATACAGACGGAGAGGACAACAACTACAGGTGCCAGCATTAAATAGCATTTCAATTCATAACTGAACATGCAGGCTTCTGATGATGTAGTGCTCAGGACCAAATTCACTATTTTATTTTTCTAAATCATCCAATTATCAAAGCATATTTAGGAATTATTACATGATAGCACAATATATGACAAAATGCTAAACTAAAACACTTCTTGTACACTCAGTTAGAGCTGCATGATATGACCTAAAATCAAAATCGCGATTAATTGCATATTTTACCTTGATAACGATAAATGAACGATAATTACATATTTTTTTTGTGATTTGATGACAGACACTGTGTTTTTGAATTTTTTTGTATAAAGCTTAAAAAAAATGTCTTTTGCATGATAAAAATGTAAATAGGCTTTAAACCAGCAAGTTGCGTTTTAAGCTCCTCTTTTTTTTCGGCTCGTGGAGAGCTACGTGACATGAAACTATATCGATGAGGACCGGCGAGTTATATCGGCTGTTGAGAGTATAGCAGGCAGACACGCAGCAGAGAACCTGCAGGTAGAGGCGCTGGAGACAGGCTCGGACATACACGCCGCTGTGGACTTGTGTCAGTCCCGCCAGCGGTTTCAGGAAAGTGGCTGCATGTGTCCGACAATGCACAAAACATCAACACCGGTACAAGCCTACAGCTGTCTGCGGACACGGAGTGCGGAAAGTGTGTCAGAGCCGCTCTATGGTGTTTTTTGCCCCCAACGGCTCCTTCCAGGCAGCGCTGTGACCGCTGCCTTCAAGGCACCTAACCCTAACTCTAACCATAACCACAACCAGTGCCTAATCCTAGTGCCTACTAGGCAGCGCTGCCTGGAATGAGCCGTTGGTTTCCTGCTTGTCGCTCAACGGTTAATGATCGGTTAACATTTCATTTCATTATTCATATAAACAGTTATCAACAGGTCAAACTGTTTCCTATTTTCTCATTCTCCAAGCTTTCTTATCCCCAAACACGGAAGTTAAGGAACCATCTGTACTATTTTTAAGAATGTCGTTCAAAAGGATGAGCTCAGTGGAGGGCACGCAGCCAATTTCGTCTGCCTCCATTTTTCTTCTCCCATCAGTGCGGCTACCGCTGCCCCTTAAAATCCCCAAGGGGAGCCACTTCCACTGGAGTATAACAGGAAGGCTGAGCAATACCTGCCCCTGCCAGGACCTGACAACTCATACCAAGCTCCTCGGAAAGCCTGCAATCACTAACAAGATTATGTGTGGGTGTGCTGAAGCCAGGTTTCCTCCAAAACAGACAGAAATAAAAATAGTAACTAAAATAGTTCAGCTTATATTTCATATAAATTCACAGGAATTTGCCCTTGTTTTGGGGAAGTTTATGGTGATTGATGCTCTGAGAGATGACGAATCTTAATCACGTGGGTGTATGCTTTCCAAGATCCCTAACACTGCAGCAAATTGCATTTGCCTGAGTTTGTTCCACATAATTAGCGCGATGAAACTGAATGTTTCACAATTTTGCTGTAGGCTACACTGTGTGAGGTGAAGCACCTGCATGAATATAATCACCTCTGTAGCTTGCTACCTCTGAGATCATGTTCTGTGTAACTAGTTCAATATGTACCGGCTTTACTAGCATGCTCGAGACGCTGGTTTCGTCTGTGGGTTTATATTAAAACTCCCAAGCCGGAGCTGTGGTGCTATGCAACTAGTCAGCCAAAGCAATCCTCCTCCCCAGCTGCATCCAGTGTGAGCAACATGCAGGTCTTCACCTAAAACTCAGTACCATTATTCATACATTAATCATCAGCATGACAGATCACTTTCCTCTTTGAGGTAGCCAAGAACAGCCATTCTTAGAGTAAAACCAATGGCCGGCATTCCTTTTAATGTTACAGTATTGTTGTCATTAAAGGATACAATAACAATATGAAAAGACAGTCACCTTGAAAAGGATTAGCATGTGGTCTGTGGTATTGGTGGAATAGCTGAACTAATACATCTGGAAGTCATGGCTAAGGCAACAGCTCTGCAGAATAAGAAGAGCTGGAACAGTCCACTCTTTCCAATGGGGTATCCTGTAGCCTGTGGTTCCCATTCTGTCTAATTTGATAGTTTTTAATTTTCACCACATCACCGAGAAAAGTTACAAAAATATCCCCTCATGTATTATTCCAGCCTCTCAGCTATTCCATCATTATTCCATTCCCAAGAACTGTCATTTCAAACTCCCCTCCTGCTGCCCCTCATGATGTGTTACCCTGCCCTGTGAACTTACAAATTTAAGAGGCGGGTCCTTCATTTAGTCCTCACAGACAGCGTGCCCCGGGCTACGGAGGATGGGTCATATAACTCAGGGGAGAGTCCGGTACTAACTAGACAGAATGACAGGGCAGAGGAGAGGCCAGACAGCAGGGCTGACCTCCTCGTCCACTCTCTTCAAACCAGTACTGACACACGCACACACATCCACACACACTCGCACATGCACACATACTATTTCTGGGGACGCTGTATGAAATAATGGAGCGAATCAACTTAACTTGGGCCGAGATTTCTTTCAGATTGTTTGGGTTCTTTCACAAAGCACAGCATGGAGGAAAAAATAATGATAAGTTCTTTAGGTTAGTTTTTGTATTGATGTTTGTCAACAATGGAAACCTAGGGGAGATGGTACCTTGCATTAAAAAAATCATTGTACACATACTAAACATGCTATGATCTCCTACAGTGGTCTACAGGTAGTTGGAACTGTAGATTATTTTTCATTTATCGTCATTCTTTTAATTTTGTTTTTAAATTATTACTGCACAAGGCACAGCTCTACAACAACTAAATGACAAGGTAGAGCTGTAGTAGAGAGGAGCATTGGGTCTTGCTCTACTTTTATCTATACTGCTATCTATTTGCCAAAATGAAATCCTAATGTTAGCTATGCCCAGAGGCATTCACAAGTCAGACAAAGAGTGACAAATTAAAAGTGTACTATAAACTGTCTCCTACACAGCAGCTCCAACCAAAGGAAGTTACCTCTCTCATTACTCTGGTATCCTGTGGTATTAAGGAAACACAGATCAGCCGGTTTGTTAAACATGATTGCCCCGCGTTCACTTTAACAACATAACATTAGATGCTTTCAGAAAAACAGTAGCCACTGCCATGCGGAGCTGCCAACAAGCAAAGTTGCCCCACACATATTTAGATAATGAATAGTGGCTTTTTGTTGAAATTCTCTGCTCTTTTACCATTTTTTCTCAAAATCCAGCCTTCATGCCGAAGGCTTCAGTGGCACTGCTGGACGGACCAGCAGCCTCACCCACACTGGCACCCAGTTCAGCACTAAGGACAGAGACAACGACCGCTGTACCTGCAAGTGCGCCCAGCTCGCATCTGGAGGTACGCAACTTCCCTCAACTTCTACCCCTGTCTCTCCTCATAACACATCTTGTTAAACATTTCTGCCACCCCCTTATAAATGTCGCAAAGTGCATTTCATTTTCCCTCTGCCCCAATATAAAGTTACTGCTGACTTACAGCTGTACATTTGGGTGTTACATTTCATGAGCTTTAATTTAATTAATTCTGCCTTTCTTTTTTCCTTGAACTCTCTGGATCATTCCCTTTCCAGGTTGGTGGTTCGAGGCTTGCGGCCCATCCAACCTGAATGGCATCTATTACCCCAGCTCATCCAGTGTGGTTCGCTACAACGGCATTAAGTGGTACTATTGGAAGGGTCCAAATCTGATGGCAACCACGACAACCATGATGGTGCGACCGGCAAACTTCTGACGAGATTAGCTCTGTCATGATGTCAGATTATAAAGTGAATGTCACCTCACTGACGAATATAATGAACAATACCTAGGAAATGGTTTATTTTGGGAGGAAATTTGAATCAGACTGTTGGTGGTTACAGCTTCTGGACATCTTGGAAGGGGGCTTTCACAATTGCCTGAGAAGATATGCCGACACTTTATCAAATGACTGGTTTAAGTGAATTACTGAGTGAGAAATTCAACCAACAATATCTATTCACAAAAGGTGGACAGACTATATTTTAATATGGATTGTTCAGCTGAGAGAGGAATGGGGTATCAGCTTTGCAACAGATGACAAAAACACAACTAACACCAAATTATGCAGTTACATATGACCAGTTATTAAAATAAATTGAATAATGAATACATGTTTAGAGACACTTTATCTTAATACCTATTTTTATATTAAAGTATGAAAACGTATATTGTGTTTGCTGTAAATAAATGTGACCAATAATTCCCAGCCTTGTATATAGTTTACAAAAAGTCAACTGATTAAAAACAATATACTCTACTATAAAGTTTCAATTTTTACACTAAATGCGTTATTAACTTGGATTGTGGTATTTGTGAAACATGTGATGTCTGATATTAAGTTATAATTCTTCTATGCAATGGCCTGAGTGTAACTTTATTCCAGTAGCATTATCAGACTGTAAACCGTCAGTACTTGTTTAAAACTGTAGTTCAGTCCATACATAATATGACGTAAGATAACATATAGTGACTTTGATGGTTTACCAATGTTAATAAAACAACACCATAAAGAACAGCAACAATAACAGGCTTTGTCCTTTGCTGTATCTTCCAGAGGGCTTTTCCGAATGAAATATTCCCGATTATTTCCAGGCACACCTCTCATAAAACTTTATTTGTGAGAGATTTTGCTCATAAAAGTACATCATACACTTTCACTGGTGTGATTTACTTTAAAAAATGAAACATTTGTAATAACATCTGGGAACAAAGCTGTAAATTCAATTTTTACTTTGTAAAAACAATAAAATCATATATAGTCTTGGGTGCCTATAATCCACTGTGCCAGGTGTTTGTTACCATGAACTGTAAGGTACATCAACTCCAACAAGCCACACATGCTGGACTCAGGAAGTAAAATGGGAACTGCCGACCATTGATCTGATGAGTCATCCAATAACAGTGGTCCCTGTGGTACCCATTAGAAAGCGGATGGCTTTCACCTCCACTAACTATGACCTGAATATCCCTGTGTATGCTGGGGACAGCAGCCATTGCAAACTGGAAGAAGACACGCACGTTGGCTGTCCATGTCTAACAATGTCTGCTAATTGTTCAGTCACTTTATTATCCCAAATGGGAAACTTGCTCTGCAGTCAGGAGTGCAAGATGGAAAAAAAAACACATACTAACAACGTACAAACAAAAAGACAACAATACAAAGACATGAAGTACTAATAATTTCCTGCACGTACAATTGCTGTGCTTCATTCACTGAAGGACAAACAGACAGAACACTTAAATATCTCATCTCCTTAAGTGTGATTCACTTCTGACTGCTACAAATTGAATACAAATGCAGAAATCAGACATTAAGCATAATGAACTGTGAGTCAGGTCTCTGTGTTTTTACATGTCCTGCTTATTCAAATCAATCTAAGAGATACTTGAAAAAGAAATACAAAAAGGAGATCATTTTTTACAAATAAATAGCTTAAATGAATAGCTTTTTTATGTATGGCTTCAATGAATCTGAAGGACTTACGCACTGCCTTTGATTTACTACTCTATTAGGAAAATATTCAGGAGCAGCTCAAGACAGTAAAACTACTCAAAGGGATAACAGCGCTGCGACTGTGCCTGACCATACTGTAACTTAAATGTGTGTGTACAATATATGATGCAATCATGCTAGAATCTCTGAGGAATATCATCATGAGTGGATCCAGTACCAGCAGCTATGGATGTACGTCCTACGGGTCGTGACGATAGACCTTAGCCACGCAAGCAGAAAAGCACCCACACGAAAAACACACTCACTGGCTCTGCTTGCATGCAGTGACCCCATTGCTAAACAAGTTTTTACGACCTCGAACGGCTTGAGAGGCGATAGATCACAGGGAGGCCAGGGGTGAATCCATCAAAGTGACTTTAATAAAGACCACTTGATTTGGCCTGCTGGCTCAACGGATGAAATGGTTGTGTTCAGGTCTAGTGAAGCAGACCAAAGTCTGGGCCACACTGCTTCTCTACTTGTCCCAGTCCCCGTTTATTAGATGGGTTATTTGTATGTACAGAGGCAGAGAGACAGGGAGATAGTAACTTTAGAAGTGTTACAATATTATCAAGATTTGTGTCAGTCTGTTATTGTATACTAGTTCTCACGGTGGTGAACTTAAGGCAAATAGTTTCTTTTATTGTTTTTTTAGGGCTGTCAAAATGAACGCGTTAATAAGTTAGCGCAAATTACTTTAAGCGCCACAAATGTTTGGGACGTGCAATTAATGCATAATAATCTATTCCGCATATGGACCAAAAAAAAAAAAAAACTGATAGACTTTGGGGTCAGAGGTGCTTGTGACTGATGGTTTCGAGTGGGGGGGCGGGACATAGCTAGGCGGAACGAGGGAGAGAATACCATTGCAGTATTGAATAATTGGAGCCCAGACGCAATTTTGTAATTTTCTAAATTTCTGATCCTCTGAATAAAAACAGAAAATTGGAAAAACAGTTTAAAGATCCAATTTTTTCATTTGTCAAGGTGGAAAAAAAATGAAAAATTGGATATTTGAACCCATTTTTATGTTTTTCCAAATGTCCGTTTGTGCTTAGAAAATTGAACTGATAAGCGTTACACTGACCAGGAAGCTATGCAGCAGTAACGTTGTGGATGGCTGTCAGAAACAAACCTCCTTGAGCAGAAATGGATAAATAAAAGGGTCTTTTGAATGGCAAGTTCAGCCTTTCCAGATGGTTGTCTCGAGTGAAGTTATTTACATGTACTGTCAATGTGAATTGGGTTACCACCGGAGTACGTCGAGTCTCAAATACCACTTGCTGGCCAAGCATACAGCTGATGCAGAGAACCCTCCTCGCCCTCGCCAAAGGCAAGCCATGCTGGATAGAATGTCACATGGTCATAGGTCATATCTGTTGTTGCTTGATGGGCTTGAGTTTGCCATATAATACTTTTTTCTTATTTTTTGAGCATACAGTAACTTTGAGGTTATTCTAGAGAATATTCTATACAGTATTTTTCATTGTTTCAGATTGTTGCAATAATAATCACATTCGCATAAAGCAAGCATATTTGTCAACTCCCATGGTGATAAGAGCATTACAAACTTGAAAGATTTCCCTTTTAAAAGGACATTTAGAACAGATAAAAAAATTGCAATTAATTTCGATTAATCGCAAATTAACTATCATGGTCATGCAATTAATCACGATTAAACATTTTAATCGATTGACAGCCCTACTGTTTTGTGTCAAAAACACTAAATATTTGACTTGTAGCTCTCTTCTTTGGCATTCATTCACTTGAGCAATCATTACAAATCCTTGTTATTGGGACAGGCTTTGCTCAAGACTTAATTCTTAAGTCTAGTAAGACCACAAGGATTTCAAATATAGGATAGGATAATAGGATAACGAATATGCATAAAAGTACAGAAACTGCTTATAAAAATGATGTAAAACACATCTAAAATGTTCTAATTGGAGGAAGGTGTAGATTTTAATTTCTTGTCAACTGATTTGAACGGACCCATGGAACAAGCAGATACAAAATATACAATATGTGACTGCATCAAACAATGGGGGAATTGTTTTAACTAACGTTGAAGCTGCTTAAAGGAATAGTTTGACATTTTTGGGAAAATATGTGTACTCTTACTGAGAGTTAAATGAGAAGATCAATACAACTCTCATGTCTGTATGATAAATATGTAGGGTAACTAGAGCCAGCGGGCAATTAGCTTAGCTTAAAGACTGGAAACTCTTTCTCTCTCTCTCCTCTTTCTGAGGGTGACAAAATACGCCAACAGCACTCTTAAACTCAATCCTAAACATGTTATATGTTTTTTTTTTGTTTTTTTTAAACCATAAAAAATGTAGTGCAACTCCGTGTTCAGACAGAGAGAGAGCAAGGGGACTTTCACCTTATGTTATTCATGTTAATTTGACCACTGGGCAGTTTGTACACTGTGTTTACTTGCCCTGAACACCAATGTCGCTAAATGTGCAGATACAGACAAAAGCTGTGAGCTAGCTAGCAATCAGCTGTGTGTGTGGCAGTTCAACCTCTGACTGACTCTTTAATGTTTTTACTCAAGTTAAACATTTCAACTCGCAGACTCCTTTTCATATCAGTTTGCATCGCCGTTGGCAAATTCGCCTCGCATTTTGTTTGAACACAGTAAAAATGACAAGATGTGATATTACGGTTGGTTATGTGCTCCAGGAAGTCACTGCACCTAGCAAAAATAAAGTCCTCCTGGGCCGGCCTCTTGCTCACCCAGTAGGAGCGTTCGCCCTATGTCGGCTGAGTCCTGCAGCGGCACGGGTTCCAAACTGACCTGAGGCCCTTTGCTGCGTGTCATCCCCCATCTCTCTCCCCCTTTCGTGTCTATCCACTATTACTACTTAATAAAAGGGAAAAAGCCCCAAAAAATAATCTAAAAAAAAAAAATAATAAAGTCCTCCATGGAACTCCCTGTATATGGCAGAGTTGTAGTTTTTACACTACAGCTATTGTACAGATTAACGAAATTAGATATGTGTTCATTAGTGAGCTTTAGAGGTGCTGGTAAGGCATATTTGTTACCTTTGAACTGAACCGTGTTAAATCTTCCACTATCTTGTCAGTCTTTATGCTAAGCTAGCTAGCTGGCTGCAGCTTTATATTTAGCGGACAGATATAAGAGTGGTATTAAACTTCTCATCTTATTATCTTATCAAAATATTGTTAACTTGGGAAATGAGGATTCAGAATGGGAATTTTTTCCCAGACATAAATAGTTATGTCAATAAAGCAACTCAATTGAATTAAGCTGAAAGAGAAACAGAGAAAGAGGAATGTGTTTGTGGGCGGATGGTAGGGCAGAGGAGGGGGTGGGCATGCATGTATCTTCGTACATGTTGACCCACTAGGAATATTAACTGATGTGAACAGAGTGTAATCTGGGCAGTTTCTGCTACGCGGGACCTTTAAACCTCGCCTAAAGATTTATCATACAACCCAGCTAGACAGATAAATGCAGGAGAGGAGAGAGAAAATGTAGACTGCAGGAGACAGAAAGGAAAAAATGGGGAGGCAGAGCCAAGTGGTCATAATTCCTTGTCTCTCCCTACTTCTGCTCCAGTGTCTTTGATTCATAAGAGGTATGATGACTGGCCAGGGCAGGGACCAGGTATGGCATTTTGGCAGCAGGAGGAAAAGAGGGAGGGCTGGGGAATGATTTGTAATAGTCGTTCCTTGCTTTGTGGTTTACTGTGTCAGCATGCCGCCCATTTAACAGTGGTCATCGAAAAAGCAATACCATCCCTACATCTGCCTGCAATGCATCAGCTCCTATGTCTCTTTGAGTTTTTCTTTATAGAAAGAGAAAAGGCAAAGCAGCAGTTGTCATGTCATGTTTGAAAAGGTGAAGAAAGAAGGGGAAAAAATGCCACCTCAGGCCACTTGGGGGCACTGGTGGCACAAATAATCTCTTCACCTGTCTTTCTTGTGCTTTGTGAATAGATGTTGATCTGGCTGCTGCTTGCTCTCTTTGTCTTTCCCTCCACCACAGGTCTGGATTATATAACTATGCATTCATTAACACATCTCCTTCCATGTGTTCCCATCCCAGATGGTTAACTGAAGGCTACACAGGACATTAGGGAGGAGAAAGAGTAGGGGGGGATTTCTCATAAGGACAAGCACTACTATAGGAGTTAAATAAACTCCTATAGAGAGTGGGATTTGTTATCAGTAGGGGTGTGACGAGACACTGGGTTCACTTAAACAAGATGAGATTTGATGAGACTTTAAAGAAAACTTCAATTAAGAAATATGACTGGAAAAATGTTATGTACTCGGAGAACCAAGTTTACAACGTAAAGAAAGTAGGCTCCTCTTGTATTGATTTATGACCATTTTAAGATGAGGGGAGAACATTTTCTTCTTTCTTTCTTTCCTGTTTAATGCAATTAAAAGTAAAAAATGTAGCAAGCTAAGCTACAGCAACATGGCAGTAATTTACTACATCGGAGCTATTTTTTTATACATCCATATTCACGACAAATAGATCTGTGTTTGGCGGTGGCGTCAATAATCCTCAGCAGTTTAGTTTCAGACCACAGCAGAAAGCTCTGCTATAAGCTTGAGCTTCAGAATGCTCGGGAAAATGTAGTTTGGGTGGACCCGACCGCACTACTTGATCAATGCTAAGCTAACCTAATGAAAAGCTATTTGATTCCGAAAACAGCAATGCTATTGAGAAATAGTTAAACTAGTAATGCTACTGCCCGACACCGCTTGCAAAACAAGTTGGATTTCGTGCCATGACGCCGTTGGTTGCTAATTTGGCTACTTTTTAGTTTGCCAGAAGGTATCATAGTGACAAATGCCGGGGGAAACGGTTCGCATAAAATCAAACCGGTTTAGCCTTGTATACCGGATCGGACTGGTAAAACCGAAAACTGACCCAACTCTAGTGTTCATGCTAGCTGACAGGCTACAATGATGATGTAATCTCCAGTAACTGGAAGCTAACAATAAGACAAATGTCTCCTTGCTCAAGAAATCCTATCACATAGCACCAACTGAGCATCATTTGAACTCAAGTGTACTCACAGATTGTTGCTGACCAAGTTCAGCCATTTATCACCGCAGTCTACTCTTTCTCAAATGGATACTTCATGTCATCAGGTATATTAATGTCCCTTATTTGCAGGAACTGTGTGATGCTATCAAGTCAACACGGGCCAAGATCCCTGTGGAAAGTTTCCAGCATATAGTTGAGTCAGTGTCGTAGTTGAGTAAGTTGTTTAAGAGGTGAAAAGCCGCCAGCAGTCCCATAAAGGGAAAGTCCAGTGATATTGTGTAGATTTCATGATGTCAACAAATAAATGTCATGTAAAAGCAACAATAAAATGATCTTATTAAAGGAGTATTGCCTGTGTAGCCAAAGCTTGATATAGTGTATTCCTCTGTGCCATAGAGCTCCATTGTTATCCAAAAACGATTAAAACTCACATCAGTGAGCCACACCGTGACACTGGCAGACATTACAATGATAATGGGCACTGTAGTGTAATTTTAATCAATCCCACATATTCACTTTCTGCTGCAGTAAATACTCACTAAGGAGCACCAAATCTGCAGTTGAAAATAGTCACCAACAAATGCACCATTTACTCCTGTTTTAGTAACATTTGCTAAAAACCAAAGACTAACTTTGTGACCTAAACAACGTTCGTTTTGTATCAAAAATTTGTATCATGGTATTTTTTAAGATTCTGGCGGTTTCACAGTATATCACGGTATTTTCTTTCTTTTGTTTGACTGGGCCTTTATATAGGTTTATAATGGTTTATTATACTGTCAGGAGTACATTTAATATCACAAAAACATTTTAATGTCATCATGTTTACTAAAAGCTTTGATTACTAAAGGGTTTGCTTGGCTCCACAACATTATACAATAACGCTATATGAAGGAGACTCCATCAAACAGTTACAGAATCTAAACTAGTTTTATTGTGCAAACGGCAAAGTAGTCAAATTAAATCGAATGAATACACATACAAACAACTTTAACATTGTTTCCCTTTCAAAACAAAATAGTTGTGAGATAGTTGTATAAACACTACCTTGGCCACAGGTAAGTTAGGTTGTTGTAGAAAAGTGGGCGACTGAACGTAGCTCTGCTGTCAGCCTCCTTCGCTGTTTGAATAATGTTTATAGGTTGGCGGACGTATTTCAGCGAGGCAAGACATCTTAGATCCGGTGTTTTAATCATTGCTCTGAACCCGTTTTTCTTAACGGTCTGTAGCGGGACCGTAGGTGGATTGTTATTGCGTTCATAATGTTGCTCTGCTGCATGCTCGAAGTGACATGTCTTTAACGTTAGCATGGCCGAGTAACGTTAGTGTGTTGATATGCAATGAATCAACTGTAATACCTAGTGTGACCAGCAGAGGGAATTAGTTAGTTATATGACCATGGTGTATGATGGTGGTAGCACAGACGAAGAAGAACGGCTAAAGAAAGCTAGGTTGTGATGATGTTCGGTCGCACATTAAAGTTTGAGCAGAAGCTCATTGTGGACTAAGAAAACTAAGTCTCAGCTTTAAGACTCAAGCAACACATGGTACCAGGAGTAAACCGTTTTTGTCATGCTTCAGTTTAACCCGTAAAATGGATGTTTTAAAGCCACCGGAGGGACTGAAACTGGTGGGTAACCTGGACAGCAATTGGCGGTCTTTTAAGCAACAGTTCGAGTTGTATATGGCTGCCATAGGACTGGACAGTAAACCTGACGCCAGGAAGATAGCATTGCTGCTTACAGTAGCGGGTCCCCAAGCCATTGAGGTTTTCAACACGTTCGAGTTCGGCGAAGGTGAAGACAGAGAGAAGTACGACACCATACTGGGAAAATTTAGTGCATATTGCTCCCCACAGAAAAACATTGTGTATGAAAGGTATGTGTTCCGGACACGGATGCAACAGCCCGATAAAGCCTTTGATTGCTTTGTGATGGATTTGAAGCTTAAAGCGCAGTCATGTGATTTTGGAGATCTGAAAGATTCTATGATCCGCGATCAAATAGTCTATGGAATCCAAGAAAAGAGGACAAGGGAGAGGCTTTTAAGAGATGCTAAATTAACTCTGGAAGAAGCAGAGAGACTGTGTCATGTCAAGTGAATTAGCCCAACAACACGCAAAGACGTTTAATGACGCGAATGCCATGGCAGTACATGACAGTGCCCAGGTAGCTGTAGTCAAAAATAAGATAAAAAAGCATACACCACAAAAGAAAAACAGAGAGGATGCAGCAGCATACTCCTGCAAACGTTGTGGTAGCAGACATGAGCCCCGGCAGTGCCCTGCTTATGGCAATAGATGCTCAAATTGCAATGGAAAAAATCATTTTGCAAGACAATGTTTATCAAAGGACAAGCCCAAGTCAGTGAGGCTAGTTGAAGATACTGACCTAAGTGAGACTTTCTTTGTCGGCCTGGTGTCATGTGACAATGTAAAAAATGATGCCACAGAGGAAAATGCCAGGCACTTAGAAAATGAAGATACATGGACTGTGTCATTGCCAATTAATGGAGCTTTAGTAGCGCTAAGGATTGACACAGGCGCACTAGCAAACTTGATCAGCGTGACTGACATTAAGGCCATGAAAGAAAAGCCTAAAGTAATCAAGAAAACAGTGCCACTGAAAGTCTACAACGGAAAAGACATAGAAAGCAAAGGTCAGTGCAGACTGAAAGTGACAGTAAAGGAAAAAAGCTACAATGTACTGTTCTCTGTTGTACCTGAGGGCCGGGAGTCACTGCTCGGTGGTGTCTCCTCAAAGAAATTGAACCTGGTGAGGAGAGTCTACCATATCAACTGCTCAGAAGCAGTAAATGTACACACAGGCACAGTTAAGTCCATTGTGCATCGTTACCAAGACGTTTTTAAAGGACTAGGATGCCTTCCATGCTCATACAAAATCAAACTCAGAGAGGATGCAACTCCAGTAATCCATTCACCAAGGAGAGTTCCAGCCCCACTTCGGGAGCGCCTAAAAAAGGAACTGGAAAGGATGTGTCAGTTAGACATCATCACAAAAGTGAAAGAACCAACAGAGTGGGTGAACTCAATGGTGTGCGTCGACAAAAAGAACGCAAGCAAAGAACTAAGAATATGCATCGAAACATAAAACGTGAGCACTACCAGATACCAAAATGGAAGGAAATCGCAAGTGAGATGGCAGGAGCCAAGTACTTTTCAAAGCTAGATGCGGCACAGGGTTTCTGGCAAATCAAGTTGGATGATGAGAGCTCAAGATATTGCACATTCAATATGCCCTTTGGGAGGTATAGATTTCTGAGAATGACATTTGGCATAATCTCAGCATCTGAAATATATCATTGAGCAATGGACAATATGCTAGAGGGCCTAGAAGGGGTCCGTTGCTATGTAGATGATGTGGTTATCTGGGGCTCCACTCTACTAGAGCACAATGAAAGACTGACAAAAGTGTTCCAAAGGGTGCGTGAGAATGGACTAAAGTTAACCCGAGTCAAATGCCAATTCGGTGTGCAAGAGATAACATTCCTTGGAGACAAGTATTCTTCTCAAGGGATAGAGGCAGATGACAAAAAAATAAAAGCCATTTTAGGCATGCCACGCCCACAGACAAGAAAGGTGTGCTCAGAATAATGGGAATGATCAACTTTATTGGAAAGTTCATACCTAACCTATCAGTGAAAACATCAGCATTGAGAGAACTTCTCCATGACTCCAATGAGTTCAAGTGGACATCGAGAAATGAGAGAGAATGGAATGCTTTAAAGATCGCATTGACAAATGCACCCGTGCTGGCGTATTATGATCCCAACAAGAGACTGAAGATTTCAACAGATGCGTCGAAGGACGCACTCAGAGCTGTCTTGCTACAGGCAGAAGGAGATAGCTGGAAGCCAGTTGCTTACGCTTCTAGGTCCATGACTAAGACTGAAACAAGATACGCTCAAATTGAGAAGGAATGTCTTGGATTAGCTTATGGACTACAGATCTTTCATTGCTATGTCTATGGGCTTCCCACATTCACAGTTGAGACAGATCATCGTCCTCTTGTGTCAATCATCAAGAAAAGTCTCAATGAGATGTCACAGAGGATTCAGCGGCTCATCATGAAGCTGCAAAGGTATGATTTTGAGCTTATATACACAACAGGCAAGCACTTAGTGCTGGCGGATGCGCTATCACGAGCGCCAGAGATGAGCACTGCATGCTCCACTGATAAAGAGATTGAGAACCATGTCAACATGATCGTTGAGTCTCTACTTGTGTCTCAAGTTAAAGCAAAAGAGATCAGTGAAGAAACAGTCAAAGACAAGGAGCTACAAACAGTGATGGAAAACCTCCACAGTGGCTGGCCCATGGGGTCCTGTCCGAAGTATTATCACATTAGATCAGAGCAAAGTGTGGCAAATGGACTGTTATTGAGAGACTGTAGAATAGTCATTCCACACAGCCTGAGGCCAGAGATACTTCGTAAGCTACACAGGGACACCTTGGCATTGAGAAATGCAAAAGAAGAGCCAGGAATGCCGTGTATTGGCCCGGAATTAACAAGGAAATTGAAAATATGTTAGGAAAATGTGAAACATGTAACAAGTACCAGAGCAAACAGGCAAGGGAGCCTATGTTGGTCCAAGAACTTTCCACTGCTCCTTGGGAGAAAGTTGGAACAGACTTATTTCACTGTAATGGCAAAGACTACCTGCTAGTGATAGATTACTATTCAAACTTTCCTGAAATTGCTCTGCTCACAAGTGCAACTTCCAACAGTGTCATTACTCATGTCAAGTCCATTTTTGCCCGGCATGGGATACCGAGACTATAGTGAGTGAAAATGGTCCTTGCTATAACAGCAAGGAATGGCAACAGTTTGCAAGACAATATGGATTTCTCCATGTAACTTCAAGTCCACAGCATGCACAGGCAAATGGCAAAGCTGCAAAGGGAGTGCATATCATCAAACAGCTTCTCAAAAAGGCCACAGACAGCAAGTCCGATCCTTATTTAGCTCTACTAAGCTACAGAACGGCCCCGCTTGAATGTGGTTTATCCCCAGCAGAACTGTTGATGAATCGCAAGTTACGCACAACCCTACCTTGCTATACAGACATCAAAGAGAATGCAGAGACGCAGACAAAACTGGAGAATATGAAATGGAAACAAAAACAGCGTTATGACAAGTCGACCAAAACCCTCAGACCACTTGCCAAAGATGATGTGGTGTGTATCCAAGATCAGGATGCGTGGAACCCGAAGGCTACTGTTCTCCTGGAGGTCGGACCAAGATCAAATGAAGTAAGGACTGAGGAGGGTCATGTGCTCAGAAGGAACCGTCGCAACCTTCTCAAAACCAAAGAGACTTTCAGAGAAACAGAATGTGAAGATGAAGATGGAAATACCTCTGTGTCACATGCACATGCAGAAACAGTGCCAGACCTGAAATCAGATGGAGGTGTGCATGTGGACAGAAGTGATGGTCACTCAGGGTCACATGTCTTGAGGAGATCTGAGCGTCAAGTCAAAAGACCAGTCAGACTTGATTTGTGAATCTATGGACTAAATATGTGATGTTCTCATTTTTATAAAAAAAAAAAAAAAAAAAAAAGAAAAAAAAAAGGAAAGTAAGATGTAAAAGTGGTGATCTTTGAAGTTCATATGTTTAAAAAACTGCTTTTGGTATTAGAAAGTTTTGTTAAAAAAAAAATGTGAATCTGGTTGTTCACGGTTGCGGTACATATGTTAAGTTTTTTTTTTGTTCACAGCTTCAAAGAAAGGGGGATGTGTTGATATGCAATGAATCAACTGTAATACCTAGTGTGACCAGCAGAGGGAATGAGTTAGTTATATGAACATGGTGTATGTTGGTGGTAGCACAGACGAAGAAGAATGGCTAAAGAAAGCTAGGTTGTGATGATGTTCGGTCGTACATTAAAGTTTGAGCAGAAGCTCATTGTGGACCAAGAAAACTAAGTCTCATCTTTAAGACTCAAACAACACAGTTAGCACCAAGTAACGTTAGAGTGACGGGCGACAACAGTGGCTAAATTATGTCAGATTTTTTAGAAACAAAAAACTTCGGAACATCAGACGGCTCCTCTCTTGAGCATACACTGTTCTGGTGTCACTTTCTTCTCTGTTCTTGAATGTGCAGTAGCGACCGGAGCCTCTCCCAGCTTAACAGACTGTTGTGCTACCTGGCTAGCTAGCAGCTATAATGTTATTCAGCATGACGTCCGGCGATGTAAATTTGTAAATGTAAAATTATTACTGCTAGAAATTGTGAAATTGAAAGTCACAAATTGTTGTGTGCTATGGTGTTTTATCCTGTTAAAGATAGTTAGTTGTGGGTTGTGTGTTATAAAGTTACTACCATGAGTGAGAAGGGTACGCAGTTAACAGGGCTCCCCTTCTCAATTCACTTGCAGATTACTTCAGCCGTAGCGCTCTCTGCGGCAATGCACCGGTATTACGGTATATGAAAAATTCATATCATACGGGAAATTAACACATACAGTATAAACCGGTATACCGCCCAGCACTACCATGCTGATTATTCTTTGTGGGTGCTGAAGTTTGTGGAAATGGCAGCTTGTCTCTCAGGCGGTGTGTGTCTGGCCAGGTCTGCTGGTATGTGGGCAGAAAACAGAGAAGCTGCTTTCTGGAGCCATCACAGCCCTGACAGTGAGATGAGTCACTGTGAAAAACATGGCACCATGAGAGAAATGTTTGCAGAAGGATATAAGCTTACTGATAACAAAAGTTCACGAGCATTGTATACCAAAGGCAACTAGCTCCTTTGGACATTACACTCTTGTTATTTAGATTAATGTGGTTTGTAATTGCTTCATTCAAGTTTTTGTGTAATTAAGGCAGGCTTGAATATAATAATTGCTTATTTTGTTCTTCAGTAGCAACTGTTCAAATCTGACTTTTGAGACAGAGCCAGTCGCTCAAACATCAATGGACATCGAACAAATGGATCTATTTCTGTCTTTCTCTGTTCAGTACCTGGCCAGGCCAGTCAGAACATGTTTCTCTTCCCCTAAGCCAAAATGCCAAGAGCTCTGCAATTACTGCTGTAATTGGCTTGAATTGGCCATTAGTACTCAGCATGAGTTAGAGTCCAAAACACACATCCATGGACAGATGCAAATTCAATTAAACAACCCTAGTCCCTCACTAATGCACTGGCAAGTTAGTTTTTTTCTTTCTTTTTTATTTACAGAGATTATTGTGCGGGACTTGCATGATTTCATAATCCCCGCATTTTAATTGCAAAAAAGTCACATATATCTTAGCAGAAAGTTGAAAAATGTTGCGTTTACTTCACACAAGAGCAGCCATTTTCCCCTGTTGCCAATTACGCGACGTGAATATCATCAAAAAGCTACAAACCCCGCGATGAAGCCATGATGAAACCGCAGTTTTTGCAAGTTCTTACAATTTTTGCAAGTTCCCACAATTTCATCGCAATCAACTGCATAAATATCCCACATATTCCATCGCATTTTTTAAGAAAACGTGCAGCATTAGCAAGGATTTTTGCCTGCAACAATCACAAAAAAAACAAAAAACATTTTTCTGGAAGGACTGATTGATGGGCTTGACAATTATCATGGAGGTGTGTGTCAAGCAGTGGCGGTTTCTCTAGGAGGCCAAATGAAGCCAAAATATAAAATTAATTTTATTTTTAAATAAAATTAAAACAATTTTTTTTACGATAAAATATTTGTATATTTTAAATTATGTTTTATATTTTTAACCGTAGGAATTATAAATTTACGGTTGTGTCTTTTACTGATTTTGTAATTTCCTTTATCAAAACATTCCATTATCATTTGCTTGTAGAGCGAAACAGCGCCCCTCTGTCACTGTGTGCGTGGTGCAGTCCTGTCTGGGCTCTGTCTAGTGGCCAGTAAAATGCTACGAACGCTCAAAGGAGGCCAGCTTTTCCTGGCATCCCTTAGAGAAAAACATTTATATTTTCAGCCAATCAGATTGAGGCTAGGTTTGACAGAGCTCGACATTGAATGGTCAATTCATCGTAAATAAAAAAACAGGGAAGCCAGGTTTAACCTGGCTTCTCACCAATCACATGCCTCAGACAGATGCGTAACTCTGGTAACAGTACTCTACTACGCAGCGGTGCCAGCAGGCGTCAGCTGAGCTAACAGTTAGTTAGCAGCAAGTTTACACAATGGATGGCGATCTTGAGTTTCTTGTTAAAAATGACTTCACTAAACTTTTGAGCTACAATGAAAGTTAAACAAACAGGTAGGCCTACACCGAAGCTGGATTTAACTCAGGGGAGAGCAAAGGGAAAAGTGCGATCTTTTTGTGATGGGAACTATGCCAAAACTGAATGGCTAACGCTAAATAAAACCGACTTTCTGCTGGCGTCTGTCATAGTGTGATTGTTCATGTCACTTTCTACCCGACAGAGGCTGATTTACCAAGGGATCCTTTATAAGGTGTAGCTACTTTACAGTTGATTATTACCTGATATTTAATCCGGCAAGTCGCGGAGCTGAGGTTTTACAATAACTGACTGTAAAACGAGCAGCGGAGTAGTAATGTTACGAAGCAGAGAGCCGGCCGCTAAATGAGTCAGATTAACTTCATGCTTCATCCACACAAAGCACACTGCTATCGCCACAAGTGACATCTGTATGGTTCCGCCATGCTTTTATGCTGCATCGCTTACAGAGAATGAGCTGAACAGCTAGCGGTCCATTCCGACGTTAGCGGTCCGTCCGACGTTAGCGGTCCGTCCAACGTTAGCGGTCCGCTGACCCGCTGGGTCTAGCGTTAGCAGTCTGCTGCCCTGGATTGTGGGGAAAAAAATGTATTTATTTCAAATCGGTAACATAGACGTAATGACATAACGTGAAGTAACATGGCATTTTATTTTGAGTTTAACTTGTCCAGTGGGGCAAGTAAATTTCTCTTCCACTTGCCCTACAAAAAAATCCACTTGTCCCGGACAAGCCGTAATGTTGATCCTTGGTTCTGAAATTAAAGGGCGTGCGCCCGTGAGCACCCACAGAGGAAAACATAGATCGGCGCCTATGTAAGGAAATATGATCTCCATCATAAGCCGGAAGTAAAACGCCGGAAGTAAAACGCAGTGTGAGAGTGTGGAGGGGAGAAAAGACTGACGGAGGAAAATAATGTTATTTCGAGATAAATGTTGTACTATTTGCTTAGTTTTTTTGTTTCTTTTAGCCCCCTGGTAGCCCTTAGTCTCTAGAAAGAGCCAGCATCTACGCACCTGTGCGTGGAGGACCGCACTTGTTCTACGAGTAGTAGCTAGCTAAACATTAGCTTCAGGCTAACACCAGCCCCATGGCTACCTCCACACCTTCGTTGCTTGAAAATGCAAACAAAGAAATCGATGACCTTAGGGAAGAAGTTCGCCGGCTCTCCGAGGACTTGAAAACCAAAGATGCCCTGTTGACTTCCTACCTGGACGTTGCTCAAAACCAGTCGCTTCGCATCACAACTCTCTCGGCGGCACTCCAGGATACTGTAATTTGGGACACATCCGCCTGTCCACACCCATCTTCTAGTTCGACACCGACAACCAGGGCATCCTGGACTGAAGTGGTCTGTGGCCGAAAGAAAGCCTCGGGTAGGGCTCCATCGCCTCCTGCCCTCAGCCTCTCCAGTCGCTTCGATGCCCTGTCGAAGCCGAATGTTCCCCCGGTAACGGCCGACATGGCTCGCCCCGCTTCAAAGCCAACGGACCTGCAGGCGTCAACGAGGAGCACCGCTGCCTCGCGACGACAATTTCTGAGGGATGCGGTAGTCAGACGGTCCGGTGGCCTCCCTTGCCTGAACCGGCCAAATGAAAACGTTCCTCAAAAACAATCTCCCCCACCGAATGAAGGTAAGCAATATCCCGCTTCTTTTCCTTGTCCATCTGAATCCAATACTGGCTGTTTTGTTCCTACCACCGGCCATTCACGCTCCCCCACTCCTCGTCCGCTCTTCACCCCAACCACAATAATTATCGGCGACTCCACCACCCGGAATATACGTTGTTTTAATGCAGTCACACACTGCTTTCCTGGAGCCAAAGTTGCAGACATCCTGGCTAAAGCTGTGGACCTGATACCATCACTCCCGACCTCTATTAAACGCATCGTGGTCCATTGCGGACATAACGACATGTCCTATCAGCAGAGTGAGCGCACAAAGAAAGACTTTGGCACCCTCATTGAAGCTTTAATAAGCACTGGGAAGTCAGTTTTTATTTCGGGCCCACTTCCATCTCGAGGTCGCGGAGTAGGCCTTTTTAGCAGGTTACTCATCCTCAACACCTGGCTCCAGCATGCATGCAGCATGCACAAGATAGGTTTTATTGACAATTTTAATCTGTTTTGGAAAAGTAACTCCATGTTCAGCAGGGATGGGATTCATCCCAATAGACGCAGCAGCCAGGTGCTATGTGAGAACTTGCGTCACGCCGTGCAGACCCAGACCTGGGTGCAGACTCAGACCTTTGATTGACTGTTTACACCCAGTAAAGACACGCACAGGCGCACCTCCCAATCACACTCTCCCATAAGCTCTCAGTCCTTTACAAATAACTCTGCTAACCCACAGACCAGCTATATCATTCCAGTAAGAGTCAGTAATAACATTACTCAAAGGTACAGCGCTACACGCTCCTCTGTGCACCAACGAGGTGCTATACTTAACAACCTAATTGGAATTAAAACAACCACTGCAACAATAGAACAGAATAGGATAATCAAATGTGGACTATTAAATATCAGATCTCTGTCTTCTAAAGCATTACTAGTAAACGATTTGATATCAGATAATCAAATTGATTTATTCTGTCTTACTGAAACATGGCTGGGCCATGAAGAATATGTTAGTCTAAATGAAGCCACTCCTCCCAGTCATATTAATACTCAAATTCCTAGAGGCTCAGGCCGTGGAGGAGGAGTTGCAGCCATATTTGACTCAAATCTGTTAGTTAATCCTAAATCGAAACTAAATTATAACTCGTTTGAAAGTCTTGTTCTTAATCTTCAACATCCAACATGGAAATCATTAAAGCCAATCATATTTGTTGTTGTTTACTGAGCACCAGGCCCATTTTCTGAATTTCTATCTGAATTCTCAGAGTTTTTGTCATGTATTGTCCTAATATCAGATAAAATAATTATTGTAGGTGATTTTAATATCCATGTGGACGTTGACAGTAATAGTCTTAGTATTGCCTTCAACTCACTACTAGATTCAATTGGTTTCAGTCAGAGTGTGCATGAGGCCACGTACTGTTTTAACCACACCCTCGACCTTGTGCTGTCATATGGCATCAAAATTGAAGATTTAATAGTATTTCCACAGAATTCTTTATTATCAGACCATTTTTTAATAACCTTCAAATTCTTAGTACCAGACTATATGAAATTAAATAAAACCTTTTACGCTAGATGCCTATCTGACAGTGCTATAGCTAAATTTAAGGAAGATATTCCAACAGCAATTAACTCAATGTCGTGCTTTAATATAACTGAGGACCTTTGTGCTAATTTTAGTCCTTCCGTAATTGATAATTTTGTAGACAGTGCTACGACCTGCCTACGGACGACTTTAGACTCTGTTGCTTCCCTCAAAAAGAAGACGATGAAGCAAAGGAAACTAGCACCTTGGTATAACTCCCAAACTCGCAAATTAAAACAAATCTCACGGAAACTTGAAACTAAATGGCGTTCCTCCAAACTAGAAGAATCTCGTTTAGATTGGCAAGACAGTTTAAAAACCTATAGGAGGGCCCTCAGAAATGCCAGATCAGACTATTACTCATCATTAATAGAAGAAAATAAGAACAACCCAAGGTTTCTTTTCAGCACTGTAGCCAGGCTGACAGGTAGTCACAGCTCTACTGAGCCATCTATTCCCCTAGCTCTTAGTAGTGACGACTTCATGAGCTTCTTTAATGATAAAATCATAACAATTAGGGATGGAATTCATCACCTTTTGCCCTCAACTTCTAATGGTTCACCTATTGATACAGGAGTGCTAGAAAGAATGACAAGACCTGACATATACTTTGACTCCTTTTTTCCTATAGACCTTCAGCAATTAATGCTGAAGGTCTCTTCAGCAAAGCCTTCTACCTGTCTCTTAGACCCCATCCCAACGAGGCTACTTAAAGAAGTGTTACCCGTGGTGAACACTTCATTACTAGATATTATCAATATGTCTTTATTAACAGGTTATGTACCGCAGTCATTTAAAATAGCTGTGATAAAACCTCTTCTGAAAAAACCCACCCTCGATCCTGAGGTCTTAGCCAACTATAGACCTATAGCTAACCTTCCCTTTCTCTCCAAGATCCTTGAGAAGGTAGTCGCTAATCAGTTATGTGACTTTCTACATAGGAATAGTCTATTTGAGGACTTTCAGTCAGGATTTAGAAAGCATCATAGCACAGAGACGGCACTGGTGAAAATTACAAACGACTTTCTAATTGCTGCTGACAAAGGACTCGTCTCCATACTTGTGTTTTTAGATCTTAGTGCTGCATTTGACACTATTGACCATACAATCCTTCTACAGAGACTGGAACACTTAGTTGGCATTAAAGGAATCGCACTAAGCTGGTTTAAGTCCTATTTCTCTGATCGATCTCACTTTGTTAATATCAACGATAAATCCTCCAGGTACGCTAAAGTTAGCCATGGGGTTCCTCAAGGCTCAGTGCTTGGACCAATTCTATTCTCCTTGTATATGCTTCCTCTGGGCAATATTATTAGGAAACACTCAATTAACTTTCACTGTTATGCGGATGACACCCAATTATACTTATCAATCAAGCCAGACGAAACCAGTCAGTTAGCTAAACTGCAAGTGTGCATTAAAGATATAAAATCATGGATGACCAACAATTTCCTGAAGTTGAACTCGAACAAAACTGAGGTTATTGTGCTGGGCGCTAAACATCTCCGAACTTCATTATTTTGATCAGGATTTATCGTTTAACGCCCACTTAAAACAGACCTCAAGAACAGCTTTTTTCCACCTTCGTAATATTGCCAAAATTAGGAACATCCTGTCTCAAAACGATGCTGAAAAACTAGTCCATGCATTTGTTACTTCCAGGCTGGACTACTGTAATTCCCTATTATCAGGATGCTCAAATAAAACTCTTAAGACTCTCCATCTGATCCAGAATGCTGCAGCGCGTGTTTTGACAAGAACTAAGAAAAGAGATCATATTTCTCCTGTATTAGCTTCTCTGCATTGGCTTCCTGTAAAATCCAGGATTGAATTTAAAATCCTTCTCCTGACCTACAAAGCTCTAAATGGTCAGGCACCTTCATATCTTGGAGAGCTCTTAGTACCTTATTGTCCCACTAGAGCACTACGCTCCCAGAATGCAGAGTTACTTGTGGTTCCCAGAGTTTCTAAAAGTAGAATGGGAGTTAGAGCCTTCAGCTATCAGGCTCCTCTCCTGTGGAACCAGCTCCCAGTCTGGTTTCGGGAGGCAGACACCGTCACCACTTTTAAGAGTAAACTTAAAACTCTCCTCTTCGATAAAGCTTATAGTTAGGAAGTTAGGAGTTGCAGCATTCGCCTGGACCGGCGGGGGAAGGTGTGTAGCCATAGTCATGACGCACCTCCTCCATATCTCTGCTTCTCTTCATAGAAAGCTTACTATATTTAGGGTATGAGGAGTTGCAGCGTGCGCCTAGACCGGCGGGGGTGGGTGTGTAGCCTCAGTCATGGCGCACCCCCATCCTATCACTGCTTCTCCCCATGGAAAGCTTACGCATACTTACGCAGTAAGGTGTCGCGCAGCGTTAGCCTAGACCGGCGGGGGAAGGTGTGTAGTCACAATCGTCGAACACCTCCCTATGCGGTTATAGTTCTTGACTACCGGGGCACCTCCTTTGACACACTGAGCTCCTCTCTTTCCATCTGTGTGTATTCATGTTCCAGAAATGCTTGTTATTAACCTAGTTCCGGGGAGCTTCCCCGGAGTCCGTATGTTCTTTGTCCCCCCAGCACCATCATCTTGGATCATGATGGCACCTACATCATGGTGGCAGCTGTCGCCGTGGACCTGCCCTACGACCTGCTGTGCCCCATTACACCCTGCAATGCCCGGCGTCGACTTGCTATGTCCGGCCAACGCCCTGTTACGCCATGATGTGCTCTACGACACCATGAACTATTACAATTACTCTAGTCATTATCTTAATTGTGACTTTTTTATTGCCATTGTTCATCAAACCCCCAACCGGCATCGTCAGACACCGCCTACCAAGAGCCTGGGTCTGTCCGAGGTTTCTTCCTAAAAGGGAGTTTTTCCTTGCCACTGTCGCACTTACACATTCATGCATGCTCTTGGGGAATCACTGGAATTGTTGCGTCCTTGAAAATTACAGAGTGTGGTCTAGACCTACACTCTATCTGTACAGTGTCCTGAGATAATTCTTGTTATGATTTGACACTATAAATAAAATTGAATTGAATTGAAATTGCATACTAAGCCGCCTACTGGCTTCCTCGGTAAAATTTGCCACAAACCCCCACTGGTGTCAAGATGACATGGTGATAGGATGAATGATTAGATACTACAAGAGACATGATACACAGTAATGAGAAAACCTTTAAGAACTATATTGGCATCTTTATATTTAGCA